>OU612058.1:92020679-92351371 GCA_914767635.1 Melanostoma mellinum
CGGACTGCTAGAACACGTACTCTTTCTGAGACCTTAGCGTTCGCATTGACAATTGAAGCAGCAGAACAGGGTTCTCATGGAATACATCATCGACTTAGAGAAGCCATAGTCGAAGAATGCTCGTGCCAAAGAGCTGAAATACAAAAGAACCAGTGGAGCGGACTAGCAAGATGTTGGAACTGCATCAAGACCGGGCACTTACAGCGTCAATGCCGACTACCACCAAATAAAGCCGGTCGTCAACATTGTGGAAGCAAGAGATCCAACCCAGAGCAAGGTAACAACAACACCAGCGTTGCCTATCAGCCCGTTTCCCATCAGGGAAACGAGTAAGAACCAACTTCGAGGGGCAGAGGCTGGTTTCTCGTATCGATGGCCCCAGAACCACCATCCAGGTCTCTCAGACTAAACGAGACAACAAAAATCTGACTGTGGAGACTACTATTAACGGGAACAAACATGTGGCTACCATCGACACCGGTGCCACTGCCTCCATAGTACGTCGAGACCTGGAAAAGACGACGTGGCTTCATAACACCAATAGCTACCATCTAAGAACCGCAACGGGAGAAGCAGCAAGAGTATACGGAGAAGTGAGTCTTAAGATCCGACTGGCCGATCTAGTGTTTACTCATCAATTCCTGGTGGCAGATATACGTGACGAGTGCATCATTGGAATCGACTTTATGAAACAGCACGGAGTTATTTTAGACATCGGTAATCAGGTTTTGAAGTACCAAAATAAGGAACTTCCAATGACCTATTCGAACGAAAGTACGTCGACATTGAGAACTGTCATCACGGAAGATCTGATTCTGCCTCCTTCTTCTGAAGTGTTCGTTTGGACAAAACTGGAAGGTGAGTTTGGAAGCCTTCGATACCTCATGGTGGAACCAGACCCAGAGTGTTCCTCCCAAAGCGTCATCATTGGGAAAACACTGGTAGCACCGAAAAACAAAATGGTCCCCGTACGATTACTAAACACCAGACCGTACGATGTAAGGTTGAAGAAAGGAGAAGTCGTTGGACGTTGCGAATCGGTTGCAGCACTTACGAAGATCACAGACGAAGCCCCAAGAAAAACTATAACTCCGGAGGAGCTCAAAACCATCAGAGCTAAAATACTGAATTCATCCAACCTTGATCACCAACAAACAAGGATAGCTGAAAATCTCCTACAAGAGTACACTGACATCTTCGCATCGCAAAAGGGACAATATGGTAGGACACAGTTGGTGCAGCATCGCATCAACACAGGAGATGCAAGACCGATTCGTCAACCCGCAAGACGTCTTCCACTGGCCAAACAAGATGAGGTTGAGGAAATCATAACAGCAATGAAGAAGGACGGTCTTATCGAAAATTCCAAAAGTCCTTGGGCGTCACCAGTGGTGCTAGTGAAAAAGAAAGACGGAAGCACTCGTTTTTGTGTGGACTACCGAAGGCTGAATGATGTGACTAAGAAGGACAGCTATCCCCTGCCCAGAATCAGTGATACACTGGATGCCATGGAGGGAGCTCAGTGGTTTTCGACGCTGGACTTGAAGAGTGGATATTGGCAAGTTGACATCCACCCTGATGATCGGGAAAAGACGGCATTTTCTACAGGTAATGGGCTCTGGCAGTTTAAAGCTATGCCGTTTGGGCTATGCAACGCTCCGGCAACATTCGAGCGTTTGATGGAGTGCGTTCTTCAAGGACTGACGTGGAAAGCGTGCCTAGTCTACTTGGACGATGTCATTGTTTACGGGAAAACATTTGACCAACATTGCAAGAACCTAAAAGCCGTGTTTCAGAGACTTCGAGAGGCTAACCTTAAACTGAATCCAGAAAAATGTGCACTTTTCAAAACCGAAGTTAAGTATTTGGGACACATCATCTCATCCCAAGGCGTAAAGACTGATCCTGAAAAAGTTGACTCCGTCAAAAATTGGCCAACAACACAGGACAAACATCAACTCCGAAGCTTTCTGGGACTTGCCACATATTACCGACGTTTTGTTAAGAACTTTGCTGGAGTTGCAAAGAGTTTGCATCAGCTCACCGAAAAGGGGAAGCAGTTTTAAATGGTCAGGTGAGTGTGAGAAATCTTTCCAAGAGCTCAAATACCGCCTCTGTAATGCTCCAGTGCTGGCACATCCAACACCTGGCAAAACATTCATCATCGACGCAGATGCAAGCAACGTTTGAATCGGGGCGGTACTATCCCAAGTGCATGATGGCGAAGAGAAAGTGGTGGCGTATTACAGCAAGGTCCTCTCGAAGCCCGAAAGAAAGTACTGTGTGACCAGAAGGGAACTGCTAGCTCTTATATTGGCAACAAAGCACTTCCATAAGTACATCTGTGGACAGAAATTCCTTCTGCGGACAGACCATGGTGCTCTGAACTGGCTGTTGAACTTTAAAAATCCAGAAGGTCAAGTCGCTAGGTGGATAGAAAGACTGCAAACTTATGATTACCAGATTCAACACCGTAGAGGAAAGCTACACTCAAACGCCGACGCATTATCCCGAAGACCTTGCAAAGTGGATTGCAAGCATTGTAGGCGGCAAGAAGACAAAGAAAATATTACCGCTCAGCGACTAAGAGCTGACCCAATATGCGGATGGAGCAATGAGGAAGTGAGGACTGCTCAACAGGAGGATCCAGATATCGAACTCATTCTCGCATGGAAAGAAAATGAAGAGAAACCTGAATGGGGAGACATTTCTGACAGGAGTCCAGTTCTCAAAGCCTATTGGGCACAGTGGGACTCACTATATGTGCAAGAAGGTGTCCTCAGGCGAAGATGGGAATCCGCTGACGGTAAGTCATATGTGATGCAGCTGATCGTACCGCAATCCAAAGTCAGTGAAGTTCTGCGGGAGATGCACGACGGACCTTCTGGAGGCCACCTGGGAGTTAACAAAACACTGGAGAAGGTGCGACATCGGTTCTACTGGTTACATGCTAGAGATGACGTGGAGAAATGGTGCCGTCAATGTGACAAGTGTGCTGCAACCAAAGGACCTGGAAGGAAGATTCAAGGTAAGATGCATCAGTACAACGTTGGATCGCCTTTTGAGAGGATTGCAGTAGATGTGGCTGGGCCTTTTCCAGAGACCAACGCTGGAAACAAGTACATTCTGGTTGTAATGGACTATTTTAGCAAGTGGCCTGAGGCGTATGCCATCCCAAATCAAGAGGCCAAAACGGTGGTCGACCAGATTGTGTTTAACTGGGTGAGTAGGTTTGGCGTGCCTATGGAACTCCATTCCGACCAAGGGAGGAACTTCGAGTCAAACATCTTCCAAGGAGTGTGCGGACTACTTGGCATTAAGAAAACGAGAACCACACCGCTTCATCCACAATCTGATGGGATGGTTGAAAGATTCAACCGGACCTTGAAAGAACACCCTACCAAGGTCGTAGGCGACTACTAAAGAGACTGGGATAGGCACGTACCGCTATTCCTGATGGCCTATAGAAGTGCAGTACATAGCTCGACAGGACAAACACCATCTGATATCCTGTTCGGGAAAACCATGCGGCTGCCCAGCGAACTTAGATTTGGATGCCCCACAGAGGAGCCACAGGACACGAACGAGTATGTGGATGACCTCAAGGAGAGACTCGCTGACATCCATAAAAGAACAAGGGAACGGATGAAAACCTACAGCGACCAGATGAAGACACGGTATGACACAAAAGCGACAACGGCAGGATTCCAAGCAGGAGATCGTGTGTGGCTTTATAATCCTCATCGTCAAAAGGGATTGTCACCGAAACTTCAGCAAAACTGGGAAGGTCCTTATACTGTTGTCACGAGGATTAACGACGTGGTTTACCGCATCCAAAGAGGACTAAGAGGCAAGTTAAAAGTAGTTCATTGTGACCGGCTGCATCGATATAGTGGCGAGGCTGCAGATGAAATTATTCGGGACGAACAATTTTAAGGAGGGGGCAGTGTAACGTGAACCCAACATTTAGTACCAATTTCCTAATCGAAAACGTTCAAACGAAAACACAAGTGGCAACACTAGTGTAAGTGTAGAAATTTGTACTAGGAGGAAAAATGTTTGACAGTTGCAGTGGAGAGTGGAGACAATGTGGAAGTTACTGGAGAGTTCTAGATGGCATGTCATTCGATATAAATAGCCCGCCCGAGGCAACCAGAGGGCAGTTTGGTTTATAGAGTGATAAAGTTAAGAGTAAATACAAGTGATAGTCCAAAAGTCGAGTTGAGATCGAATTAAGCATAGATACTGAATAAAAGTGATAGAAATAAATTGAAAGGTGAAGTTTTATTTTGCGAACTAAGCGCACGTTACAATACATTCAAGAAAAAATAAATACAAAAAAAGGTATAAAAGAAAAAAAAAATACAAAAAAATATATATAAGGAGGTTAAGACGAGAAGGTTCTCGCCTCCAAAAGGGGGGTGGTATGTAACATTTGCATTGCATTTTATACATCGCTACATGCTGATGCTACCACCACTCTATAATGCCTTTTGAGCTAAAAACTCGACGACCACACGCCATCCAGTAGTAGGAACTACGAAACACCTATACCAGAGGCACGAACCGGAACCAGGAAATGAACACCAAATATTAGCCGAGGCACGAGCCGGAACCAGGAACTACAAGCTAAGGCACAAACCGCATACCAACCGCAGGCTGCTAAATGAGTAGCATAGCTCAGGCGCAGCAGTGTAGAATTTGGAACATATGTTTCTCCAACAGTGGAGAATACAACCCACACGACACACAGGCCAATGCACAGCAGCACACGACCACCGTGTGTTTCGTGTAGACATTAGCAACAGAGTACATTGGGTGTGCTATGGATAAGCACAGCAGCTGTGGAGACATAAGCAATCCAATATAAATGATAGGAGGCAACAACAAAATGTATGGAAAAGTGCACGCCGGAGAAGTATAAATAGGGCGAGCTGAGCTAAGAAAATTGAGTCAGCCGGCACCGGCGCAACGGTGCACATCTCCTGGTAGAGTGAGTATTCTTGTAAAAATTATATTGTTTGAAAATATAATATTTCGTGCCACGGGGGGCCGTACCAAATACAGTGCATATTTGCTTTATTTAAACTGGTGACACACAAAATGAACTTGACTGCATTACTTGCCTCATTTGCTAACGACATATAAACTGACTTATATTATGACATTAATTTCTTATGACCTATTGACTTAAATAATACTTATTGCTATTTGTTGATTGTTGTTGATTTGTTGCTTTCTTGAATAATGATGGATTGACATATTTGTTGATTTCGTCAACATTTTGCCACCTCCGCTTACGGGAGCAACTCGATGGTGATGTTTCCTGGATCTGCAGTACCGGTGTTATCGGATGTCTTGATTGGTTTCGTATTTGGTTTGAAGCCTTTGGTGTATAACCTTCGAAGCAGGAGAATCACAATCATGATGGAAACTAGTAATCCCAGGTAGCCCACCGCAAATTGATGAACATCATTTGTTGAAAGATCGTTAGAAGGCAAGGCCATCGTAAAGTTCTGAAGTTGCTGTTTTAGCGTATTCAGTTCTTGTAGATGGTTTTGACTAAGCGGATTATGTGTTAATCTTTCAAGTTGATCTGGGACAAGTGTGTTAGATAGATTGGTGTGAGGGAAAACGGAAATTCTGGAAAATGATGGGTAGATGGAATGACCACGTAAGGTAATAAGATTGGTCTTTATTATGCAGCTCGGATCGATACGTAGTTTTCCTGCCCCTTCTAGTGTTGTTTGGGTAACTGTTCCCTTGCACAGAATTTTTTTTTTTTTTTTTTTTTTTTTATAATTTGCGCACACATCAAGGGGTTATGACTACCCTTATAATGTTATAGAACACAGTGCGAGCATTTAGGAAAATAGGAGAGGATTAGAAAGGAGGCACCGATGCACGTTGCTTTTGAATCTTTGTAAATCGTAATGCAGGGGAAAAACATGGCCAGGTAGAGCATCCACATTCGGGTGGTGCGACTGAGATACGAATCTCTATACTTGACTGTACGCCCGAAGTTGGGCTCAAGGTAAAACTGATGAGCATTCCTAGCGAGGCGAGTGTTGCGGCTAAATTGTTTCAGGGGAGGAATGCAACTGGCTACTTCACTAGAGCACTGTTTGTGGAAAAAGCGATAAAAGAGAGAGACACAGGTGACGTTTCGACGATGTTCAAGAGAATCAATCGATTCTACGATTGAACTATCACCTATCAATTTTAACGCTCTGTTTTGAACCCTATCGAGTAGGTGCAAAGATGTTTGAGAAGCACCTGACCAGATATGAGAGTTATACTCCAGTTTTGGGCGGATGAAGGCCTTATAAATTGTAGCCAGATCAGAGGGGGTGAAGAACTTCCTGCATCTTCTCAAGAAACCTAAGCATTTAGCAGCGTTTTTGGCGACTTCAAATATGTGGTCGTTTCAACGAAGATCATCGTTTACACACATACCAAGTACTGACAGCTTTTCGGTTTCTTCGATGCAGGTACCATTCATGGATAATGGCAATGGGGGAATGTTAAGCTTCAACGACAAGAGACAGCATTGAGTTTTCGAAGCATTGAATTCTACTCGGTTTTTACTACCCCATGCAACAATGCTGTCAAGGTCAGAATTCAATGAGCTTATCATACGCAACCGTTCCAGTTCCACATCCGAAGAGCAGGGACGTGAATTTGGGAACGAATATGAAAAGCTGAGGGTCGAGTCGTCAGCAAAACAGTTAAGCGGATTAGAAGTTTCAGACAAGAGATCATTAATGAAAATGAGGAAGAGAGTCGGAGACAAAACGGAGCCCTGGGGCACACCAGCATTTATGAAGTGGGTATCAGACTTGAAGCCATCCAACACAACTTGTATTGAACGGTCAGAAAGGTAATTTCTAATCCAACGAAGAAGAGACTCATCGATACCAAAAGCACGCATTTTCGATAAAAGAGCCTGATGCCAAACTCTATCAAATGCTTTAGAAATATCAAGTGCAATAATCTTACTTTCTCCAAAACAATGTAAAGATTGGTTCCACTTTTCGGTGAGATATGCCATCAAATCACCAGTGGACCGTTTGCTACGAAAGCCGTACTGACGGTCATTAAGAAGCTTTCGTTCTTCAAGATATTTCATAAGTTGACGGTTAATCAACGTTTCCATGACCTTGGAAAGAAGGGACGTTAGTGCAATTGGACGGTAATTGGAAGGGGAGGAAGATTCGCCTTTTTTAGGGACCGGCTGGACAAATGCAGTTTTCCATCTGCTCGGAAAGATCCCAGCAGAATAGGAAAGATGGAAAAGTTTTCGCAGTGGTTTTGCCAGCGTAGAAGAACACCTCTTCAGAATAACGGCGGGGATACCATCTGGACCAGCGGATTTGTGTATATTGAGATCTTTGAGGACTCTCGCAACCGAGCGAGTTCGGAAAAATATCTGCTTCATTACAGAATTTTTAGACTCAAGCTCAGGTGGAGCCAATATGCTATGAGGAAGTGTCGAGTTGGCAGCAAACTGGGCTGCCAGCAAATTGGCTTTGTCGATGGAGCTGACATATGGAGAGTCATTGAAGACGAGCGTTGGGACCGATGACGTGGTCGAGTTCTTAATGTTCTTGACAAAAGACCAAAAGTTTTTACTTCCTTTTGGACACAATAGTATTTTTTGCCTTACTTTTTGGTCATGTAAAAACTTAGCCTTTTGTATTTGAGCATTACAGATATTTCTGGCCCGTTTGAACAAATTTCGGTTTTCTACTGTAGGGTTGCCTTTAAATATTCGAAAACTACTTTCTCGATCCCTAATCGCCTCTTTACAGCTTAAATCGAACCACGAATTTTCTTTGGGGATGATACTTTTTGTTTTGTGAGGAACAAAATTTCTCATGCCGTTGAGAATTACGTTAGATATCATATCAGCTGATGCATCAACGTTTCCGTCGAGAAAGCACAATGACCAATTAAAATTTCGAAAGAAATTATTCAGGCCGTCCCAATTGGCTTTCTCGTATTGCCACACAGTTCTTTTAGGGAATTTATCTTTTTCTACCGTGACGGAAAACGAAAAATCTACCGATATGACACAATGGTCCGATTTGCCTAAAGGAGATGATACTACAACCCTGTATTTTTCGGGATGAGAAGTGAGAAATAAGTCAAGAGTGTTGGCCGCATGGCCTTCAATATCTGGAACCCGAGTGGGCTCATCAACAAGTTGAGTTAATTGATTTAACTCAGCGAAGATCTCAACATATTCTCCTTCGGGTGTTGTCTGGCCAGAATGTCGAAGCCAACCTGAATTGTGTACATTGAAATCGCCCGCAATTGCGATTTCAGTGTGAGGATATTGGGAAACAATTCTTATTATGGAGTCAGATAGCGCATCAAACTCGTTAGAGGTTGAATTGCTATCTAAATTGGGGCTTCTATAAATAAAACAATAATGAATGACATGCTTACGGACAGTGAATTTTAACCACATGAAATTAGAGTTCGTATTAGAACAGAGGCCGTATTGTGGTAGAAGTTGGTAAGCAATATCATGTCTAACATATACGGCGAGGCCATGGGAGGAAAAGAATAATGGCACTAAGCTATATCCAGGCAGGTTGAACTCTGAAGGATCAGAACCAACACCCACCTGTGTTTCACTCAGTGCCAAAACAGCTGGCCTGCATTTTGCAGTGTGAGCGTACACAGCAAAGAAATTCGATCGCAGCCCCCTAATGTTGCTAAAATCGACCCGAAATTTACCCGACATTACGATTTACAAAAACACACAAAACAAAATATCGAACGCAGACGCTATCTAAGTAAAATCAACAAGTGCAAATCTTATTGGGAAACCAAAAAAAAAATTACAAGCGGTGTTATGCCCAGCAAGCAATTTGATTTTGGTTCACCAACGGGATCAACACCGTTGATCTCACTATCCGCCTAGCAAACCCACAGTCTCATTGACTGCACACACCACCCAGATAAGATAAGAAATTATCAAATCGAGCAAATGTGTGCAGACACTGAGACTTCGAGAGTGGTGTGGGGGAGGAGAAGATAAGGAGGTATGCACTAAGTGTTTGGTCTATTGATGGGCTTTTTTTTTTTTTTTTGCTTTGATTAATTTTTGCACTGTGCTGCACTGAATTATTTTTGCACAAGAAACTTGATCACTTATTCACAGAATGTGTTTTGATCACGGCGCGGCGGAAGATAAATTATTGATTATTGATTTGTCGTTTGTTTTATTGTTTTTTTTTTTGGTAGAATTATTTTTTTGGGGGAGAGAAACCTATTGTTTTATTATAAAACGGGGGAATGGTAAGCGGACACTTGGCACGGTGCGTGTTTATGCGTTCGGTATCAGATCGGCACTCAATATTTAGGGTCGTCCACTCCTTCAATACGTTAATCCATTCGTTAGGATTGCATAGTTGTATCCAGTGAGGCCCCTTGCTGGTTATGGAAGGTTGACAGTCTGGAGATTGCAATCCTTGACTTAGATAAACAAATTCGCATGCACTGATTTCTGCTGCTTCCTTGTAAATGGGATGATGCTGGTTGCATAGATGCCTTTCTGTGGTATAAGAGACACATTGTTGAAATTCGGCTTCGGATAGGGGATAGTATTGATCTCGATGCAAGGTAACCATGATATAGGGTCGGTTGGGGTAAATGTAAACGTCGGTTATTTTTGCATTTTAAAATAAATTGTAGCATTCTACCCAGAAATAAATTTAAAATATGAAATGTCGTGACCTCGGTGCACGCAGTATTTTGCAGTGGTCTTACGAATTTCGGTGGAGATTAGCGTGTAAAAATATTATCAGTTTAAAAAGTGTGATCCAGTTTTTTGAGTTTTTTTTTTGTTTCAAAAAAGATATTTATACTTAATAGGTTAGTCGAAATATGATGTTATTTATGTGTTTTTTAAGTTCGTTGAAGTAGTTTCTGTCTCTAAACTGCCATGTTATTATGTTTTTTGTAGTTTTTGTTACGTGTTTACATTTACCCCAGTAATATAAACGTATGGGGAAAATGTGAACAAGTTTTAAGGATAAATGTAAATAGTAATTTTACTACAGATTTTTTGCTTATAACTCCCTTTCCAGTGATTAAAATGCTCCGAAAATATATTAAAAATGCGTACGATTTTTACGATAAGCTTCAAATGGTGATTGATGATAACAACTTAGCAAATAAGCCATCCTTCGTATTCAACGCCGACGAAAGCGGACTTCACCATGACCCAAGCCGCATGCATTTTTTTTATTTTTTATAATTAGCGCGCACATCAAGGGGTTATGAATACCCTTATAATGTTATAGAAAACAGTGCGAGCATCTAGGAAAATAGGAGAGGATTTAATAGGAGACACCGATGTACATTGCTATTGAATCTTTGTGAATCGTAATGCAGGAGAAACACAGAGCCAGGTAAAGCATTCCACATTCGGGTGGTGCGACTTAAATAAGAATCTCTATAGTTGACTGTACGCCCGAAGTTGGGCTCAAGGTAGAACTGAAGAGCATTCCTAGTGAGGCGAGTGTTGCGGCTAAACTGTTTCAGGGGAGGAATGCAACTGGCTATTTCACTAGAGCACTGTTCATAGAAAAAGCGATAAAAGAGAGTGAGACAGGTAACGTTTCGTCGATGTTCAAGAGAATCAATCGAATCTACGATTGAACTATCACCTATCAATTTTAACGCTCTATTTTGTACCCTATCAAGCAGATGCAGAGATGTTTGAGCGGCACCTGACCAGGTATGGGAGTTATACTCCAGTTTTGGGCGGATGAAGGCCTTATAAATTGTAGCCAGATCAATTTCGTCTCACGAAACCTAAGCATTTAGCAGCGTTTTTGGCGACTTCAAATATGTGGTCATTCCAACGAAGATCATCGTTTACACACATACCAAGTACTGACAGCTTTTCTGTTTCTTCGATGCAGGTACCATTCATGGATAATGGCAACGGTGGAATGTTTAGCTTCAACGACAAGAGACAGCATTGAGTTTTCGAAGCATTCAATTCTACTCGGTTCATAAGACCCCACGAAACAATGCTGTCAAGGTCAGAATTCAATGAGCTTATCATACGCAACCGTTCCAGTTCCACATCCGAAGAGCAGGGACGTGAATTTGGAAAAGAATATGAAAAGCTGAGGGTCGAATCGTCAGCAAAACAGTTAAGCGGATTAGAAGTTTCAGACAAGAGATCATTAGTAAAAATGAGGAAGAGAGTCGGAGACAAAACGGAGCCCTGAGGCACAACAGCATTTATGAAGTCGGTATCAGACTTGAAGCCATCCAACACAACTTGTATTGAACGGTCGGAAAGGTAATTTCTAATCCAACGAAGAAGAGACTCATCGATACCAAAAGCACGCATTTTCGATATAAGAGCCTGATGCCAAACTCTATCAAATGCTTTAGAAATATCAAGCGCAATAATCTTACTTTCTCCAAAACAATGTAAAGATTAGTTCCACTTTTGTGAGATAAGCCATCAAATTACCAGTGGACCGTTTGCTACGAAAGCCGTACTGACGGTCATTAAGAAGCTTTCGTTCTTCAAGATATTTCAAGTTGACGGTTTATCAACGTTTCCATGACCTTGGAAAGAAGGGACGTTAGTGCAATTGGACGGTAATTGGAAGGGGACCGGCTGGACAAATGCAGTTTTCCATCTGCTCGGAAAAATCTCAGCAGAATAGGAAAGATGGAAAAGTTTAAGCAGTGGTTTTGCCAGCGTAGAAGAACAGCTCTTCAGAATAACGGCGGGGATACCATCTGGCCCAGCGGATTTATGTATGTTGAGATCTTTAAGGACTCTCGCAACTGACCGAGTTCGAAAAAATATCTGCTTCATTAAATGCATGCATTAGGTGTTAAGGGTAAGTCTTTAAGCAGAATTTCAAGTGGATCTGGACGCGAGTCTACAACAGTACTAGCATGCGTATCGGCAGATGGCTCCACATTACCACCGCTTATAATTTTTAAGGGCGCTGCTGTGCAGGCAAAATGGACATCCGAAGACTGTTTTCCGTGAACATTGTATGCATGCTCAGCAAATGGGTGGATGGAGGAACCACATTTTTTTGATTGGTCGTCCAATGGCTTCATTCCGTTTGCTAAAAATATTCGTGATGGAACAGGGGCAACCGATCAAGCAGCATTGTTGGTGTACGACGGTCATTGCAGTCACATAAGCGTCCGAATAGTTGAGAAAGCTGTGCAAAATAACGTGATACTGATGCGCCTACCCAGTCACCTTACCGATAAGTTGCAACCATTAGACAAGTGCGTATTTGGTCCAATAAAAACAGCTTGGGAAAAAAACTAATAGCTTATGGAAAATTGCAAATGGGAAAAGGTTGTATGCGCATTAGTAAACAGATGTTTTCAAAACTTATCGGTGAAACTTGGATTGAGGCTATGAGCAGTGACAACATAGTATCCGGATTTGTCAACACCGGAATATATCCTGTGAATAGAAATAAATTTCCAGAAAACGAGTTTCCGCCCCAAGCTTTAGAAAGGTACCAGTCGAATTCTAATGCTGTTTGTTTGGAACCATCATCTGTTGAAGTAACTGTGCAAGAACTTGTTGAACGTAAGATATTAAAAACTATTCATTTAGAAAAGTACCTAACTATTTTCTTATAAGGTGCATTAGCAACTGTTAGCAACGAAACACCTCTGGACGATGAAAGAATGCCTGAAAATAGTATGAACATACTTAATGCCATTGATACCGTAAGTGCACAAACGCCTCTTCTTCTGCAGACTTCCATCAGCACCTTATTTTTACGTTCAAATTCTCCGTCACAAATCACTGAACCGTCCGTTGAAACGAAAAAACCAATACCAAGACTGAAGCAAATGACTTATGGTGAGGTACTAACTTCAGACGAAGTTCTAGATCGACTACAAGAAGCTTAAGCCAAAAGGAAAGCCAAAAAAACACCGAAGCCCAAGAGGAAATCAACAACTGCATTAAGAACCCGCGTGCTATCAAAAAACGGGCTTTGAGAACGAGTTCCGAAGATTCGGACAACGAAAGAACATTGAGTATGATGAGGACAGACCGTGGAATGAGGAGTTAGATGGCGGTGAGGACCATGAGCAGCTAGAACCTGTCGATCCCAAAAGGCTCAATCAAGGTCGATTCCTGCTGATTCAATTGAAAGGAGGGAACAGACTGTCTGTATTATTCAATTATGTTTGTATTGTAGAGTCATCTGCTCAAAGCACAGAAATTGAAGTAATACTTTTGAAAAGCTAAGACACTACAAAAACAACTTTTGCATTGATGCCGACTGAAAAAAGAAATGTTCTTTTGGAAAACATAGTTGGAATTCTTCCAGAGCTTACTTTTCATATGCTAGGAGCGCGTATTCAATACACATTTAGGAAATCCATCGACGCCAGATAAAAGAAAAGTGAGAAATACAAGTTCACTATACTCTTATAATTAATTAATTATCTACCTGTACCTATCTTTTATCCAATAGGTACCTAATGTAGGTAATTAAATATGAAGTTTTAAGTAAAAATCTATTTGTTTCTTTTTAAATAATTAAAGTGAAAGTACTTTTCGGGTCATTTATTGAAGAGTAGTTATGAAAGTATGGGGTAAAAGTAAGCATTGCAATATTGGACATTTTAAGTATATAGCTCAGAAGAATTTCAGTTTTGTTTACTTTAACCCCATATTCGGATTCCTAGCACTTAGGAGACACGAGTTAGATGTCCCCATTTACCCCATTATTTCTTAAAACTATGGGGCAAATGTAAACAGGCCAGGGGTAAATGTAAACACTGTCTTACAGCTCATTTGAGTTTTATACCTTTATTTAAGCACGATTAGTAGAATTTCTGGTTTTTTTTTATATATTATCCGTATTCAAAAGTTGAAAAAGTAACACCTAAATACTTTTTATTTTTTCTGAAAAAACATGTCATTGAGAAAATGCAAAAACTGTTTCCATTTACCCCAACCGACCCAACCTTGTAGATGGGTTTATTGTGAAGAAAGTTCCATTTATGAGTGCAGGCACTGGTGTTACCTTGACTAGTTCAAAATCATCCAGCCTTAGCAATGGTAAAGTTATTTTAAAGATTATGTGATCTTTAAGTGCTCTGTCGTGGATGCTCATAAGATGGTTAAGCGTCAAAACCTCATCTTGGGAGACGGAAAGTGGAAGTGTTGATTTTATGTAGAGAAATTCTTGTCGAAGTTGAGCAGGAGAAATTAGTTGAGGATTTATTTTGCCATGCTGAGTACCGATTAAAACATCTATCAAAGCAGTCTGGGTCTTTTGTACTTGCGATAATGCAAGGATAAGTTGCACGGCAATTGCATTGAATATTTGCCGTAATTGGTCTTCATGATACTTCTGCCTGATTCCGTCAATAAGTGTAGCGAAATGTTGAAGATCCTTGTCATTGTGGCGTCAATTATTGATATTTGGTTTTTAATAAGATGTAAAAGACGACCATCGTCTTTTTGAATTTTATTAATTGATTCCGACATCTTATCCGCATATTCCAAATTAAGTATTCCGAAAAGACCGTTTGCAATATTTCCAATGAAGTTGATTGCTGCACGGCGAACTCTCATACTGCTATTTGGATGGGGTGATAGTAATTCGTTTCCTCTTTCTAGATCTTCATTAAGTGAAATGATTTGTGTGATAGTTGCCTTACATGTCTCACTTTGACTCGGCAGCAACTGACAAATCTTTATCAGGATATTTTTATATTGATCTATTGACTGGTATTGTGCCCATTATGTTTTCATGTTATAATAGGCTACAATGTCCCAACTGCTAGAAGAAATTTTTGCTGTTCCCAAATTTTCGAAACATATTCCTGGTTGTGAAGTGAATGGTGACACTTTAATCTGGTTACCCATGACAAGAGGTAAAAAAAGTAGTATGGCTATGAATACTGTGGTACTCGTCAAGGTAACACCAGGGGGTTCTCTTCTATCTCTCAAGTTTCTTTTAGGTTCAGTGAATACCTGATTTGACTCCAGAGGGTTGTCGTCAGGTTTTCTTATGTTTTCATCGTTTGGTAACGAGCACACCTTTGTTATCGGTCGCTTGTATATTCCTTTTTCTGTTTTGATTGTCACCACTCTAAATACCCCGTCCACACCGCTGTGTACTTCAATAATTTTACCAAGACGCCATTTTGACTGTGCAAATAGTTCGTTTTTTGAAGAGTACTAGTTGTCCAATTCTCACATTGATCGTTGATTCTTTCCATTTGAAACGCTGTTGAAGTTTATTTATGTAATCATCGTACCAACGCTTGCAGACATCTTTTTTGAGTTTTTTAATCAATTTATATCTTCTTAAACTACTCTAGCCCAGGTTCAGAATGATGTCGTCTTGTGGTATTCTTAATGGTGACCCAATAATGAAGTAACCTGGTGTCAAGGCATCAAGATCTTCGATGTTATCTGTCAGTGGACAGAGAGGCCTTGAGTTTAATACTCCTTCTATTTGCACTAACATGGTATTCATCTCTTCGTAGGTGAGTTTCTGTTCACCTATGATACGGTTTAGATGGTATTTTACCGATTTAACTCCTGCTTCCCAGAGTCCGCCAAAATGTGGTGCTCCAGGCGGAATGAAATGCCATTGGATGGCGTTTTTTGCCAGTTTGTTTTGGACTGCCTCAATAATATTTTTTGCTCCTACAAAATTCGTCCCATTGTCGCTGTAAATATGTTTTATGGAACCCCTCCTGCTAGTCATTCGTCTAAATGCAGCCATGAACTCATCTGTGGTTAAATCAGACGTGAGCTCAATGTGGACGGCTTCTGTTGCCATGCAGAAGAGTGCTATATAAGCCTTGTGCGACTTCACGCCTCTGTTTTGTGAACATCTTATGTTGATAGGGCCTGCATAATCAACCCCACAATGAGTAAATGGACGTGAAAACTTAACACGTTCTTCTGTAAGTTGTCCCATAAGTTGACTCGATTCTCTGGCTTTAAAACGGAAACACCGGACACATTGGTTAACTAGTGCTTTAACTGTACTTGTACCTTGTATGATCCAAAATTTCCTTCGAATATGGTTAAGAACCAGCTTGACTCCGCCGTGAAGTGTATCTATGTGAGTTTTATTGATGGTCAATTTTGTCAATGGATGTGCCGGTAATATGATCATTGGATGTTTCTGATTGATAAGTTGGCATGTTTTAGTCGACCTCCAACTCGCAGTATTTGAATCGATAAATGTGTTCAATGATGATAATCTGCTTTTTGACGTCAAAGCCCTTGCTGTATTTAGAATTTTTATATCATCAGAAAAGTCTTGTTGAGCCCTTCGCACCATTGCTAATTCTGCTTCCTTTAGTTCCTTTGCCGTTAATGGACCAAAAAGTAATGGTTGCTTATGTTCCGTTTGCAATGGTTTTTAAAACGTAAACAGTATACACTAATACGTTGAAGTTTGGACATTGATGAGAATTTAAGAAAAATGTCATCTCCATTTGGAAAATTAAATGTTCCTCTAGACGGAATGTCAGCAGGATTCTCTTTACCTGGCACGAATCTCCATTTTCCCTCAAAATTTTGTTGCACATAAGAAACCCGATTGGCAATAAATGTATTCCATTTCACTGGATGTTGTTTCACCCAGTTCAATACTATTGTTGAATCTTACCATGCCAAAATTCTTTCATATTTTGTGTCTGATTCTTCTCTGATGTACTTCAGTAGCTTCGATAATAGTGCTGCTGCACATAGTTCTAGCCTTGCCAACGATACTTGCTTCACAGGAGCCACTTTGGTTTTAGACGCTATGAGATTTACTGTAATAATGCCATTATTTATAACCTTTTGATATACCACCGTTGTATACGCTGCTTCTGATGCATCTGCAAATTTATGGAGCTCTATACGAGATCCTTTAGTTTATTGTGTCCACCGTGGAATTCTTACTTTTGCTAATAATGCTAGCCTTGTTTTGAATTCATTCCATTCATTTTGCATATTTATTGGAACCGTTTCGTCCCAACCGATGCCCAAAAGCCATAGTTTTTGAATAAGAATTTTTGCCTTGATATTAATTGGTGACAGCCAGCCAAATGGATCAAAGATTTTTACAGCATCACTCAATATTGTCCTTTTGGCGCTTTTTGAGTTGAACTCCAAATTAAGTTTAAATTGAAAGGCATCTGTTGTTGGGCACCATGTGAGTCCCAAAATTTTAAACGTTCTATCATTGTCAAAATCATGTTCTGGCTCCATTTCTATAATGTCTTTTGACAAATTAATGATAAAGGTTGAGTTGTTTGATGTCCATTTACGAAGGTTGAATCCACCTTTTTGAAGTAGAGGAATCAGTTCTTGTTGGAGATTTATAAATTCGTGTATCGAGTTTGCAGCTCCTAAGCAATCATCTACATAGAATCCTTCAAGCAATAGTTTGCTTGCCCTTGGCTACAAATGTTTTTCATCTTCTGCTAACTGATGTAGGGTCTTGATTGCTAAGTACGGAGCGGCTGTGGTACCGTATGTTATGGTCTTAAGAATGTATTCCTTTATTGGATCCTTGGTGCTTTCTCTCCACAGGATGCGTTGTAAATTTTGATCGTTACAGTCAACCAAAATCTGCCGATACATTTTTTCGATATCAGCTGCGAAGACGATTTTAAAAGATCTCCATCATAGTATAACCGAACATAAATCCTTTTGAAGTGTAGGACCCGTCATCATCATGCTGTTTAAAGATTCTCCAGATGTCGTCTTTGCTGAAGCATAGAATACAACTCTTAGTTTTGTTGTACTGCTGTCATTTTTCACGTTTTGTCAGTATTTGCGGCTGATGCCTCTTCCATATGACCAAGAGTTATATATTCCTTGATGAATTTTACATAGTCATGTTGAAGACTTTTATTTTTTGCCAATCTCTGCTCCAAATTAAAGAATCTTTTTAACACCATTTTGCGTGAGTCCCCCAAGACTATGATGTATTTTAACAGTGGTAATTTGACAACATAACGTCCTGTGTCATCTCTATCGTGAGTTCGTCTGAAGTGGTCTTCGCACATTTCATCTTCTGTGGATTTAATTTCTGCTGTGGGAACTTCCTCTAGTTCCCAAAATTTTTTTAAGTCGTCATCCTCACAACATACACTAATAAATGAAGTTAGTGTACTATAACAGGAAGTAGCAATTTTAGTAGATGTAACGTTTGTTGTTGGATCTGCAACATTGTCACTTTGGAGAACATGAAGAAGGGTGCTATGTCGTCGTGTACATATTTTGCAGCCTCTCTTCACCGTTCATTCCTTTGTTCTGTGTCCACCTCACGGCTTCTTTCTAGGCCTTGGAATCTTTCCTCAATGAATTCGAACAAATCACACAGCTTAGGAATTTCTGTAGATGTTCCTTTGGACTGTTGGTAGAGTTTTCTTGACTAAGGGTCCAGCTTCGGGCACAGTAACTGAACTATGATTGGATCCCAGGAGCTTACGTCAACCCCTAGATTTTTGATCCCGTATAAAATTTCTCTTGACGAATCCATTAAGGTTTTTAAGTCAAATGCATTTTCATTTCGCACTGACTTCAAGGTGAGTAATTTTTGTATATAATTGCTGATTAAAACCGCAGGATTTTGAAATCGTCTGGTAAGCAATTCTATAGCAGTTTCATAGATGCAAGCTGTAGGTGACAGATGGCTTATAATGCTTGCCGCTTCGCCATTAAGATTCGTTTTTAGGTATTGAATCCGTTCTTCTTCGCTCAATGCATCGTTTTGATGAACCAAATGATCAAACAATTGCCAGAATGGAGTCCACTCTTCATACTTGCCGCTGAAGGATGGTATACAGATGGCTGCAAGTTTAATTTTTCGATGGGTTTTTGTTTGTAGGACTACGATGTCTTGATGCTGCCGTTGACGTTCCGCTTCTTTGAGTTGAATGTATGCTTCTTCGTATTTTTGTTCCAGTTCTATGAAGTCGTCTGCGTGCTGCTGCTTGCGTTTACTATCCTCTGACAACATGATTTCCTCGTCAACAGCCATCAGTTTTGCCCAGCATTCTTTTAGTTGTTCAAGTTTGAACACCAGATATACACCATTTTGATCTAGGTCTAAGCTACTAGTCAAACGCTTGAAGGTGATCTTGATACCCTCTGCTTTCTTCAATATAGTGCAGTCAATGAAGCATTTTAGGTCCGAATTTTTTTACTGTGAACCAATTTGCATGAAATTTTGGAATTAGGCTCATCTTACCCTTAACTTCAAAAGTGAAAATGATTTGAACACCGCCACCACCCTGGGGGTGGTTGCCACCCCTTTTAGGGGGCGATTTTTTTTTTTAAATAACCTCGGATATCGATAAAAGGCCTAATTTTAAGCAAAAAATCAAATATAATGTTTTTTATTAAGTCCAATACTTTTCGAGTTATTGGCAATTGAAAATTCGCAGTTTTTTCACGTTTTTCATCTATTTATTGCAAATATCACCAAAACTATACGTTCTATCGAAAATTTTATAAAAAAACAAAATTGTAGCAGGTAAAACAATGAACAATTTAGTGTTTTATAAAGTATTCTAAGAACAATATTAGTCTAGATATAAAAGATCAAAGCCATTTTTTATTTTGTCTGAAATTTAGTCGTCGTGGTCAATGCCATTTAGCGGCGAGCAGATGCATTTTATGCATTCTAACACAACAAGATGTTTTGTAGTGCTTGAAATAAGCTTTAAAATGAGCACTATTAAAAGTCTTTTGCACGTAAAATAAGTGAGCTGTAGGGCAAATAAGGAGAGCATCTAGTGTTTTTTTCTTTTCAATCAATGTTCAAATCATTTTCACTTTTGAAGTTAAGGGTAAGATGAGCCTAATTCCAAAATTTCATGCAAATCGGTTCACATTAAAAAAATTCAGAGGTAAGGCCCTACTTTTTGCTTCATTGACTGCACTAATAGTAATGTGTTGCTTTCGTCTGCATCTGTTGTTGTCGGCTGTTTCTTTGATAACTGCTGTTGCTGGCAAACAATGCGATCCAAATCAAGTTCATTTGGATCTATTTCTGGCTCCTGCTGCCTTCACTTGTCTGGTAGCTTTGGTGGTACCTTTGAGCCACCAGGTGTTTGGGTTATGTAAAGTTGCACTTTTTCCTTGAAGGTATTTCTTATATCCAGATACTTGGTTTCAAGTTGAGTAAAACACTTCTTTGCAAAGTATTCGTGCTCTGGATACGTCTTCCGCATGACTTCCAAGTACTCATTGTTCGCTTGAAACTCTATCCAATGTTTTTCCAAAATATCAAGCCTCTTTGTGAAATACTCTTATGAGTATCGAGACTCTCCATCTTTCTTGACGTTCGCCCAGAGTTTTGTATGTCTTCGGTGATTTTGACCTGTTTCACTGCTGTCTCGTTGAATGACATGATGAAGAAGAATTGTTTTCACTCTTTTTTTTTTATTTATTCGACTGTATTTTCTTTTATTGTCCTTAATGGCTCGAAGGACCAAATGAAAAATCTTTACTGTTGAGATTTATAATGACTATCACTGTCTTGTTGACTGAGTTGTAATACCATTTATTCATTCTCTTATTCTATCTATATCATAACGTAAGTCAGCTCGCAGCAATACAGTTCAAGCTCATTTTGTCTACAGTGCATATTTGCTTTATTTAAACTGGTGACACACAAAATTATCTTGACTGCATTACTTGCCTTATTTGCTTACGACTTATAAACTGACTTATATTATGACATTAATTTCTTACGACCTATTGACTTAAATAATACTTATTGCTATTTGTTGATTTGTTGATTTGTTGCTTTCTTGAATAATGATGTATTGACATATTTGTTGATTTCGTCAACATGGAACATATAACCGAAGTTGAAACCGAAGCCAAGATGCACAGAGTAGCTAATTATGAACTTTCATCTCTCCTAATACTTACCAAAGGAGCAATCATGATCAAATTAACGATCTCTTCGAGGAAAGAAATCCTGATAAAAATGGAAGCCCCAAAATCTTCAACAACAGTTAGTCCAGAGCAAATTGAAATGGAATCCGTGCCATCACCAAATCAGATTCCATTGTTTTTCCTGTCGAGTGAGGACACTCGAACTTTAGAAGCGAGGTGTTAACACATCATACGCCAAATAACATGAGCCCCAAAATCAACCTGTAGTCCCATAGGTCATCACACCGATTCTCAAGAACCAGAACAGCATGCGCTGCAAAATCAACCTGTAGTTCCCACAGGTTATCGCACCAATTCCCAGAACCATGACAACATACGATGCAACACCAATCTATGATTCCCATAGGTCATCGAATCAGTTCTTGGAACTACGAGCAGCAAATGCAGTTGCAGTTCAACTTCAATCAGCAAATTATTTTGATAAAAAAAAGGTGTAAGGTAATCTTAAGGTTGAGTATTGTTCTGAGTGTTAAGGCGAAATAGTCACAAATAAAAAACTGGTTGCTTTAAAATGAAAAGTTAGTATTTTTTAATAAGTTATAAAAAAATTAACTTAACTTATAGTAAGTTCTAAAGAAAGAGAATTTCTGACCTTGTGAAGTTTTGGTAAACCTTGGCTAGCCGTGAGCATAACCTCGGCTGGAAAACGAAAAACACGTCACAGTGTGTAACCGATGTACGAATAGAATAGTATAGTGGTCATGCAGGGATAAAAGATCAGTTGTTTGTAGTAAGTGTATTTTTAAAATGAGTGTATAATGTATGGAATGGATGGATGTGCAGTGGTCAACAAAATAATAACCACTCAAAAAACAATAACTCAAAAAAACGCCATCTATCGCCTCCCTAAATACTGATAGAGAACAAATTCGTATCAACCAGGAACGCAGTTCCGAATGTTTAGAATTTTGATTTGTCAGTTGTCACCCACGATGTATAAAGCAAAACAGCAAAAGACAAATCGGCATTTGCAGACCATCTTCCTCTCCCTGCGCTTTACTTCTACATATGGCTGCCAAACATATTGCAAACGACTGGAGGCCTTGCGGTGATTATCGTCGGCTTAACACCATAACGACTCCTGATCGAAATCCCCTACCGCACATTCATGACTGCAACGCAAACTTACAGGGCTGTACAATTTTTTTATTGTACCTACCACAACATTCCTGTGGTAGAAGACGACATTCATAAGACGGCAATCACAACAGCTTTTGGGCTTTTCGAATTTGTGCGAATTCCTTTTGGCCTAGGGAATGCTGTCCAGACATTCCAGCGATTCATGTCGCAAGCAACAAAAAATCTCGATTTCGTATGGGTGTTCGTCGACGATATCTTAGTCTCAAGTAAATCTGCGGAGGAGCATTGAAAACATCTGAGAGTTCTTTTCCAACGATTGGAAGAATATGGTCTGAGGATCAAAACCTCAAAATGTATTTTTGGCGTACCAGGACTTCAATTTCTTGGATTCGATATTTCCAGGTCGGGCATTCAACCCTCAAAAACCAAGCTATTGAAAACTTCCCACAATCAAGTTCAATCCGTAGTGCACAACGTAGGCATGGTAAACTACTACCACCGGTTCATACCACATCTAGCCAGAATACTAGCGCCTTTATACGACCACATTTCGAGTTCTGACAAAAGCAAAAAGAAAGAGTTCACTTGGACTGAAAAATGCCAAGAAGCTTTTTCCAAAGCAAAGTTACCTTGCTTTGTCATCTACGCGAAAGCGCAAAGCTAAGCATCGCCATGGATGCATCCAGCTCGGATGTCTGCGCAGTCCTACAACAGCAGGACGGTCAGAACTGGGAACCAATAGCATTTTTCAGTAAAAAATTATCACCTCCACAGACGAGGTACTCTGCACTCGACAGGGAACTGCATACTGCATTTTCAAAATTTCGTCAAAGAGCAAGATTTCTGTGTCATCACGGACCATAAACCCCTCACGACAGCGCTTTTCACAAAAGCAAAACGAAGTCCGAGGAAAGAACGACATTTGGATCTAATATCCCAATTCACACACGACATTCGATACGTCAAAGGTTCGTTAAATGTGGTCGCAGACACATTGTCTCGCCCAAATGCAGATGAAATAGAACGCACAAGCACGGTGAACATAGAAGATCTGGCTGAATCACAACTCAATGATGAAAACTACGGAAAAATCCAACTCCAAACTCAAAAGTTAAATTGGAGTTTGTCAAAATACCGTTCTTAAACTTTTCGCTTTGGTGTGAAACATCATTAAAGCACAGCCGTCCGTTCGTTCCACAAGCTTTCAGAAAAACCATCTTCGAAAAAATTCACTCTTTATCCCATCCAGGAGTTCGTGAAACTCGAAAGAAAATTACGAAACTGTATTTTTGGCCGAACATGAACCACCAAACAAACTTCTGGACAAATGCATGCTCATCATGCCAAAAAGAAAAAGTGCAACGACATACGAAATCTCAATGCGAACAAATCCACATTCCGCCTGGTCGATTTCAACATATCCACATGGATATAGTTGGACCACTTCCTCCGTCAGATGATTACAGGTACATCTTAACGATAATAGACCGATTCTCCAGGTGGCCAGAGGCCTACCCCATACGTCACATAAACACGGAAACAGTCGCAGCAACTAATGTCCGCGAACACGTATCAAGATTCGTCGTACCTAACATCATCACGACGGACCAAGGTTCACAATTTTAATCCAAATTGTTCAGCGAACTTACAAAGTTCCTAGGAACCAATCGGATCCGAACATCGGCATACTATCCACAGGCTAAGGAAATGGTGGAAAGATTTCATCGTCAATTAAAAACTTCAATTCGTGCTTCAGGTGACAAAGTTCATTGGACACACCAACTTCAATTAATATTATTAGGAATTCGCACATCACTTAAAGATTATCTTAACTTTACACCCTCTCAACTCCTTTACGGAGAAAACATCAAGCTACCTCTAGATTTATCACTCAGTTCTTCTGAAGGCACTAACGAACATACTTCCATTGAGCAACTTAAACGTTTTTTTAAAAACATACCAGCGTCAAACCTCGAAACGAGAAAAGCGACAAAGTCAGTATTCTTTCCGAAAAATCTAAACACTTGCGACGGAGCCTGTTTCACGATCATACAACATTACATTTCATACAACATACAACAATTTTGAAATCATACATCACATACAATTTTCTGTTTCACAGA
Organism: Melanostoma mellinum; assembly: GCA_914767635.1. Taxonomy (NCBI): domain Eukaryota; kingdom Metazoa; phylum Arthropoda; class Insecta; order Diptera; family Syrphidae; genus Melanostoma; species Melanostoma mellinum. The sequence goes on from OU612058.1 coordinate 92,044,851, forward strand.
TTTCATTGGAAAGATTGTATGATGTTCATTTTTGTTGTATGATTTGACAGCAAAAATTATTGAATAAAACAAAACTCAATTTCTTAAAAGAAAATTGAATAAATGTTCGTAAAACGAAATAAAAATGTCTAATAAATCAAATGATTTCGGTTTTAATTTTTCAGAGAAAGTCTTTACGTATTCTTCTTTTTTATAGATTTTTTGAAAATATTTTTTGAATATATAGTAATGGCTCACTGTGTAATAAACCTTAGTTCACTGTGTACACCCCCTGGTACATACTGAACCAATTTTGGCGTACTTTTGAAAGCTCAAAATGAAGTATTTTGCGTGATGTATTCTAACATTTATATGGTGAAATACGAAGTCAAAATATTAAACTTTAAGCACATTGAAGATTTCCTGTTCATAGACCAGTAGTTCAAATGCTACATCAAGTTAAGCGGAAATTGGTTCACTGTGGGACAGTTGTTGCACTTTTTTCCCGACAAAACGAATTACCACCGAATCCACAACTTGGATTATAGCAATCTAATATATTAACTAATCGCAACAAAATATTGATTACTAATTTATAACGCGGGAAGATAAAATATGCACACCGATGTGCCGCGGCGATGTCGATCGAATTTAATTTTAGGATGAACTGTCAAATGACAGCTGGGTCGATTTTAAAGGAAAATAGTGCAACAGGTAGCAAGATAATATGCTGCCAATGCCAGCTGCTCAGCAAGGGGTGGTCCGTAGGTAGTTTATTTATTGGTACGTAGGTATAATTAGTTGAATAAAGAAAGGGATTAATAAAAAAAAATGGTTATCAATCAAAACACACAACTGGGTGTTCCATACAATAAAGGGCGCCAGGAAATTTTTGTTTGGAATTTCCAAACCAACTTTAGCACTGAAAATGGTCTTCAAATAGAATTAAAAGAACGATTTTCCAAAAGGAATAAAATTATATTTTGTTCAGGAAACCTTTACAAGTATAGGTATAAAACCTGAAATCTTTTCGTAAACAATTGGGACTGTACAAAGTAGGTATGCAAAGTTTGGTAAAGTGCCAGTTAACAATTTAAATGGAATGATATTTAATGATCGAAGATGGGTTTTACCCAGGTTAAAATGCAAACAGCAAAGTATGTGCACAATGCACCCGCAAACAAACGACTCTTTGGGAATTTTCCCGAACAGACAACAAGGTTAAATGGAGGTCGCGCGTCCTGCAATCTCAGGATTAATTACGTAAGGCGAAGGGTTACCGATTAAAGCAATATGACTCAATAGTCAAAACAAAACAAACGCACTATTAACACTTTTCCACTTTTATAGGAAAATACTTAGCTTTTTCTGTTGACGAATCTTGCCTGAGTTTTCTTGCCCGTACTGGCACTAACTCCTCCGAATTCCTGCCTGCTTGGAGCTCTCCTGCACAGATTAAAACAGTGTTGAACTTGGCCTTCCTGCCAAAGTGCAAACACAAACTCTATCACAATTACAAATTTGCGCTACTTGCAAAATTTTAGCACTCGATTATAAAATATCCGAATAATTTCTCAATCTTCAAACTCTTTGGCACAGTGTCCTTTTTAGAGGTCAACCAAGAAGTGCCATCTTCTTGGCGGTCTCTTCGTTCATCGGCGCATTCAGCAAATTCCACTCACTTCAACCAATCAGAGTCGTGGAGGTTCGTCACGGGGTATCTGCAATACTCTCAGCAAATTCGCTGGAGTCTGCGCCGTAGGCAAAACGCATCCATCGCTCTCTTCTAAACAATTTCGTTGTGAATCTCTTGGTCGTTAGAGATTCGTAACAACTTGCCCGAATGAAAGAATCCAGACCTGTTCCATTTCAATCCATTCCAGAATAGAAAATTGAGAAACTATTTCTTTAAACAAATTCTCTCGGCCCAACCGACCGTTACACTGTGCAAGAAAACTATTTAAGCTAGGATTCAGTTAACGAGGATTCGTCATTTTTCGCGAAAACTACTAAACTACTTCGGTGAACCTTCGCGCAGATTTGGGGGAATGGGGATAATTCTGTAAAGAGTCATTTCTTTTTAAGGTGAAGCACTTTAGGTTGGGCACTCGGCCTTTACGGTGGCACTCAGCCATTACGTTGGGTTCTTGGCCGTTTATATTGAAAAAGGCTTCAAATGCCAAAATCCGAAGATCACTGATATCTATCAGTGTGTTAAAGGTGGGTAGCCAATCTCTACCTTATTGTACGAGTATTAGGTTGTTAGTAACCTGCTGCTGTTTCGATGGATTTTCTCCAGAACCTCCCTGGTTCTTACTATCGCTGCTGCTTGAGTCTCCAGCCGTCCACTGGCTCAATGAAGGGGTACCTATTTGGGTTGCTTTTCCAAAATGCTTTGAAGTACACCACTAGCTGATGGACTAGGGTTGCTTTGTACTCTGCCAGCACCTTGAAGGCACAACAAAAGGAGGGGTGAAAATGAGAAGAGGAAGAAAAGTAGAGGTCTAACTTGTTGTGGTAAAATATACCGCAACAAATCCCACCCTTACCTGCCAAGAAATGTTCTTGCAGTTTAAGAAAAACTGTAGGACATTTCTTAAAGCCAAAGGTTCAAGGAAAATTGAAAAAGGTATTTTCCATCAGGGCGTACAATCGCCAGGCTTTGAAAGTAAACGACGATATGGAGAGCTATTAAAAAGAATAAAAAAAAAAAAAAAAAATTAAAGCTAAAAACTACTTTAAGGCTCAATTCTCCAGGGATGCATCGGTGTACGGTTTGAGATCCTTCGCATGCCAAGTTCCGCGTTCTTTACCATTACTATCCTCTAAGACATATGTCCAAGGTGACACACGCTTCTTTATAACAAACGGACCGACAAACTTCGGTGCTAACTTGGCTGCGTAATAGTTCGCGGCATCCGACAACACCAAATTTCGACGCCAAACCTGCTCGCCAACGAGATATTGCACATCTCTTCTGCGGAGGTTGTATGTTTTCGCAGACTTCTTGGTTGCCGCGCGTAGTTTCTTTTCGATGTCTACTCTAAGATCCCTAAACCGTACTTCTAACTCACTTAAATCCTGAACCCTATCTAACCTATCACCTATTACTGGCACTTCTCGACCTGAAGTCGCCATATCCCTACCAAAGTTCGCATAATAAGGGGATACACCTAAAACTTCATGGGTGGAAGTGCGAATCGCGCACGCAACCTTAGACAACTGCGCATCCCATATCCAGTGGTTATCAGAGACGTATGCTCTGAGCGTTGTTTTGATGATTTGGTTTATCCTCTCCGCTGGATTAGCCTGTGGGTGGTAATGGGCTGTAAAACGAATTTGGGAAGAATAAGAATCGCAAAGAGATTTCAGCTCTTTAGATCGGAAATGAGGGCCATTATCACAGACGACAACCTTTGGGATACCAAAAAGAAGAAAGACATTGTCTTCTAACTCCCGGCAAATTGCCTTGGCAGTAGCAGACCTTAACGCGAAAAGTAGGGGGAATTTGGTGAAATAATCGACGACAGTCAAAATGTAGATAAAACCTCTACTTGACTTTGGCAGGGGACCAACGAGATCTACACAGATCATTTCCCACGGTGCCTTTATTCCTACTCTCTCAGTCATCAAACCAGCTGGCTTTTCATTAACCGGTTTTACTTGTTGGCAAACTTTACAATTCCTAACATACTTAGTAATATTGCCTCTCATTTTAGGCCAATAGTACTTTCCCCCTATCCTAGCAAAAGTTTTCCTAACTCCCATGTGTCCAGCTAAAGGACTATCATGGCATTCCTGTAATATAGCTAATCTATCCTGCTTTCCTACAACTTTCTTCCATTCTTGATTATTTTCATGAACAACAACATGATTCGATTTAATCAGTTTGAACAGTTGACCTTGTTCTACCCTCCACGCTGGGTAAGCTAGCGGATTTGACTTAATCGCTGAGATCATTTTCGCAATCCAAGGGTCTTGATCCTCATCTGAGATCTCGGCTAATACCGGAACTCCTCGAGATAACATGTCTGGAACTACATGTTCTTTGCCCTTGCGATGGATGATTTCAAAGTCAAACTGTTGAAGCCGAACTGCCCAACGTGCTAATCTTCCCTGCGGATCTTTAAGATTGTTCAATCATATGAGCGAATAATGATCAGTCACAACCGTGAATCGAACACCTTCGATGTAAGGTCGTAACTTCTCGATTGCCCATAGTACAGCCAAACACTCTTTTTCCGTCGTCGAATAGTTGCGTTCACTCCTATTTAAAGACCTACTAAGGTAACAGACAACCTTTTCCCCATCATCGAAGTTCTGTGACAATACGGCACCGATTCCGTAGTCCGACGCGTCTGTTTGTACGACAAAAGGTCGTTGAAAATCAGGGCAAGTAAGTATTGGTGCTGTAACCAAACACTCCTTAGCCTTCCTAAAACTATTCTCACATTCATCAGTCCAGATGAATTTCCTACTCTTCTTCAATAAATCTGACAGTGGTCGAAGCAAATTGGCAAAATTTGGCACAAATCGACGATACCACGACACTGTCCCTATAAAACTCCTAACCTCTTTAACATTCCTCGGTGCTGGAATCCTAACCATGCTTTCCACTTTTTCCGGGTCTACATGTAACCCATTTCGATCCACTACATAACCTAAAAACTTCAACGATGGCCTACAGAAGTTACACTTCTCCTTACCGACCTTCAACCCTGCTTCACTCAACCTTTTCAAAACTTTCTTCAGGATTTCAAGAAGCTTCTCGAAAGTATCCGTTAGGATAATGATGTCGTCTAAATAGACGAAGACGTACGGCTCTAGATCGGCACCCAAAACTGTGTCGATAAACCGTTGCCATGTCGCAGGCGAGTTATGAAGCCCGAAAGGCATCCTTCTAAACTGAAAGAGACCTTTCCCGGGAACCGTGAAAGCGGTGTAGGGCTTAGACTCCTCCTCCATTGGAATCTGCCAATACGCTGATTTTATATCCAAAGAGGACAAAAACTTCGCTCCTCGAAGCCTGTCCAAAATGGCCACTATGTAGGGTAGTGGATAAGCATCCCTATCAGTATTCTTATTAAGCTTCCTAAAATCTACACAAAACCTAAAAGACCCATCTTTCTTTTTAACTAATAGTATTGCAGATGACCAAGCACTGTTGGATCTCTCAATAACTCCTGCTTCTAACATCTCATTAAGTTCCCTATCAATATGTCCCTGCATTGCCGGAGAAACCGGATAATACCGTTGTTTAATCGGTTCCGCCGACGTCCTAATCTTGTGCTCAATCATAGTTGTGCACCCTAATCCCTCTGGCATCTTCCTAAAAGCTTCCTCAACCATGGCTTCCAACAAACTAGTTTGATCTTTCGTCAACTCCGAACGCTCAGTAATCGAGCAAATCGAGCCGAAACACTCTTGGTCCGAAAAACTCCACATACGTGATCGCAAATCCGGGACGATTCCCGACAGTGCCCAAAAATCTGCACCTAGTATCACGGTATGCGGCAGAGTTGGAATAACTAATCAGTCTATAAGAACTGCCTTGTTTTCAACCACGATTGGTAAGTTAACTGACCCTAAAACTTCTACTCCTGCTCCATCTGCCAAGCATACAGAATGTATATTCCCCTATTTAACCACTAATCCTAAATCTTGGAGAATTCTCCAGCTATCTCTACCTAAAATTGTTCTAGAAGCTCCTGAATCTAACAATCCCAAAAACCTAGTTCCATCTAGTTCCATAAATGCTAACTCCTAAAAATGGTCTCCTATCATCCCCGTTTGCCTCCAACGTAAACCCTAAATGAATTTTTGCCAGCTGGTTACCAGCAGGCAACCTAGCTCCTAATGCCTCCGGAACTCTCGTCCTGCTGGCGCAAGAGCCCGTTGCCCATTTCCCGAAGAACAACGACGACAGTTGTTGCGACTGACACCTTCAGCACCACAACCGAAGCAATGCTTTTTAGCGGAACACCTGCTAGAGAAGTGACCTTCTTTCCCGCAGTTAAAACATCGAATCGACCTGTCAACTTGAGTGGATCTATTAGGTGGAGACCTTCTAGCTTCCACTACTTGGACAGGCTGCTCTTCTCTGCTAACCGCTGCCACCCTCGGTTGTACTGCTGGACCAGCAGAGTAACCGAACTCGGGTTCAACGCAATTTCTATTTGGAGCGGGAGGCTCAAAATTCTCTACATTCGCCCTAAGCGTTTCTAAGTCCCTGCCTAATTTAGCTAACTCCTTCACAGATTGAGGTTTTTGGAAACCAATCTGTTTTTGATAAAACGGGTCCAAATTCTTCATTAGGATAGCCACTTTCCTACGTTCGGATAATGGCTCCCCTAATCTCCTAAACATTGTACGCATGGTAGCGAGATATGCTCCATACGTCTCCTCCTTCCCTTGGGTCCTACGGTTGATCTGTTCCATCAACAGATCATCATAATTTGCTGGCAAGAATTCGTACTTCAACGCCTCTACGAATTCCTGCCAATCACCTATGTCTTCCCTAACTGACCTATACCACAGTAGGGCTTGACCTGTCAGAAGATCAACCACTGACTGGAACAATCGGGTTTCTGAAACCCCTCGAGCTAAACTAAGTTCCTCTACCCTTTCTAAGAATGAGTTCACTGATGTGCCACATCGCTCACCACTGAACTGTACATTCCACCTACTAATCCTTTCCGTAAATCGCTCTAGCGGTTCGGAAATCCCTACTCTAACTATATCATTTGATCTCTGTTGAAATCCCTCGTTGCACACTGGTCCTCGTGTGTTCATCCGATTTTGTTGGGGAGTGTTCTCCACCAACTGCCTACAACTAGTTCCTGAAGAAGAAGCATTGTCTTCGTTCGACGCTTGCTCTTCTTCATCTGTTAACTTAGCTAATAGGAGAAGCAGCTCACTCTTAAGGGATTTCTGCTCTCCTATTTCCTCATCTCCTTCTGCCTGCGCTTTTCCTATCCTATTTAAGCTCCATTCTATCTTCGTAAGGATCTTCAAGTATTCCCCTGACTTGGGATTTCTTGGCTGATCCTTAAGAAGAACCCTAATCTCCCTAATCTTTTCCTCAACTGCATCCCTATCCTGAACATAACTAAACGGGTACTTCCCGTAGGCCTCAACTGAACCGCGACGTTCCAACATCCAAGAAGATCTTAAGGAACTTCTCATTACGTCCACAGTTCCCTTCTCTAACCCCCTACTCAACATTTCGTACACAAGCTCCTCTTGTGACAAACGGTTGATATCCATGGTGTATAATTCAAAAAAATTAAAAAAAACTAATAAAAAAAAATTAGACGCAATCAAAAAAAACACTAAAGTTCAAAATAAAAATGTATTTAAAAAGTATTAAAAAAAATAGTAGTAAAAAGTATTAAAAAAAATAGCACCAACAAATTCAAAAAGTATTGAAAAAAAAAATTTGCCGACGGCATCACTCAACTCTTAGTATGAAAATTCAACTCACACCAACAAACTGTGTGAGAGAGCGGGACAGACCTATACTTTAATATGGCTGAAAACTTGCCGCACAAAATGTCAAACTCTTTTATATATAAAAAAAAATCAAACACCGAATGAAATATGAAATTAGAAATCACTATCAAAATTATTTATACACAATTAATCCAAACTATAAAAAAAATAAACACAAGCACCTACTTGTTGCACTGGGTATACCAACAACAGTGACAATCCAACAAATCCAACAATGCAATTCCTTTATGTATAGTAGGTATATCTGTATGTACGGCGACCACAATAAACTCTCCACAATCAAATTTTCACCTAGGGAAAACAAAGCACAGGCAAAGTAAAATATTCTCACAACTTTGCAAAATATAAAGAAAAACAATTCAACAAATTAAAGATACACTTCCCTAAAGTGTTCCACTAACTAAAATCACAACACACAACAGGAGAAAAAAAATATTATGTATGTAAAAAAAACACCACACAAGGCCCCACGTTGGGCGCCAAATTGTTGCACTTTTTTCCCGACAAAACGAATTACCACCGAATCCACAACTTGGATTATAGCAATCTAATATATTAACTAATCGCAACAAAATATTGATTACTTATTTATAACGCGGGAAGAAAATATGCACACCGATGTGCCGCGGCGATGTCGATCGAATTTAATTTGAGGATGAACTGTCAAATGACAGCTGGGTGGATTTTAAAGGAAAATAGTGCAACAGGTAGCAAGATAATATGCTGCCAATGCCAGCTGCTCAGCAAGGGGTGGTCCGTAGGTAGTTTATTTATTGGTACGTAGGTATAATTAGTTGAATAAAGAAAGGGATTAATAAAAAAAAATGGTTATCAATCAAAACACACAACTGGGTGTTCCATACAATAAAGGGCGCCAGGAAATTTTTGTTTGGAATTTCCAAACCAACTTTAGCACTGAAAATGGTCTTCAAATAGAATTAAAAGAACGATTTTCCAAAAGGAATAAAATTATATTTTGTTCAGGAAACCTTTACAAGTATAGGTATAAAACCTGAAATCTTTTCGTAAACAATTGGGAGTGTACAAAGTAGGTATGCAAAGTTTGGTAAAGTGCCAGTTAACAATTTAAATGGAATGATATTTAATGATCGAAGATGGGTTTTACCCAGGTTAAAATGCAAACAGCAAAGTATGTGCACAATGCACCCGCAAACAAACGACTCTTTGGGAATTTTCCCGAACAGACAACAAGGTTAAATGGAGGTCGCGCGTCCTGCAATCTCAGGATTAATTACGTAAGGCGAAGGGTTACCGATTAAAGCAATATGACTCAATAGTCAAAACAAAACAAACGCACTATTAACACTTTTCCACTTTTATAGGAAAATACTTAGCTTTTTCTGTTGACGAATCTTGCCTGAGTTTTCTTGCCCGTACTGGCACTTACTCCTCCGAATTCCTGCCTGCTTAGAGCTCTCCTGCACAGATTAAAACAGTGTTGAACTTGGCCTTCCTGCCAAAGTGCAAATACAAACTCTATCACAATTACAAATTTTGCGCTACTTGCAAAATTTTAGCACTCGATTATAAAATATCCGAATAATTTCTCAATCTTCAAACTCTTTGGCACAGTGTCCTTTTTAGAGGTCAACCAAGAAGTGCCATCTTCTTGGCGGTCTCTTCGTTCATCGGCGCATTCAGCAAATTCCACTCACTTCAACCAATCAGAGTCGTGGAGGTTCGTCACGGGGTATCTGCAATACTCTCAGCAAATTCGCTGGAGTCTGCGCCGTAGGCAAAACGCATCCATCGCTCTCTTCTAAACAATTTCGTTGTGAATCTCTTGGTCGTTAGAGATTCGCAACAACTTGCCCGAATGAACGAATCCAGACCTGTTCCATTTCAATCCATTCCAGAATAGAAAATTGAGAAACTATTTCTTTAAACAAATTCCCTCGGCCCAACCGACCGTTACACTGTGCAAGAAAACTATTTAAGCTAGGATTCAGTTAACGAGGATTCGTCATTTTTCGCGAAAACTACTAAACTACTTCGGTGAACCTTCGCGCAGATTTGGGGGAATGGGGATAATTCTGTAAAGAGTCATTTCTTTTTAAGGTGAAGCACTTTAGGTTGGGCACTCGGCCTTTACGGTGGGCACTCAGCCATTACGTTGGGTTCTTGGCCGTTTATATTGAAAAAGGCTTCAAATGCCAAAATCCGAAGATCACTGATATCTATCAGTGTGTTAAAGGTGGGTAGCCAATCTCTACCTTATTGTACGAGTATTAGGTTGTTAGTAACCTGCTGCTGTTTCGATGGATTTTCTCCAGAACCTCCCTGGTTCTTACTATCGCTGCTGCTTGAGTCTCCAGCCGTCCACTGGCTCAATGAAGGGGTACCTATTTGGGTTGCTTTTCCAAAATGCTTTGAAGTACACCACTAGCTGATGGACTAGGGTTGCTTTGTACTCTGCCAGCACCTTGAAGGCACAACAAAAGGAGGGGTGAAAATGGGAAGAGGAAGAAAAGTAGTGGTCTAACTTGTTGTGGTAAAATATACCGCAACACAGTTTACATTGTTTTATTTAAAAGTTTTTTTTTTACAATATCGGTGAATAGTGTAGTCTAGCCACATATATATGTATGCGTCAATGTTTGCATTATTTTTTAACGTTTATCATTTAGCCCCCATTGGGACCAGTTTGAGTAACTTGGTAAAAAGGTGGGGGTATGTTAGTAGGTATACTTTCAAGATCTATTGAGAGGACACTGATAGGTGAGGGATATGGTTCATCATCCCAGGAGAAGCCCGTCTGTGAAAGAGGAATTTCTTTCATTAGTTCGTTCTGTGAGAGCTCAAGTTTTGAGGAGGTTTTCTGTATATGCATAGAACATAGTGCAGGAACGGAATGGTGTTAGATTCATTGTATATGTAAGTATTAGAATATTTCTTGTTGTGTCTGATGAATTTTTATGCTTTCACTAGTCTATTTCCTAACATTATTGTAAATTCGTACGTGTTTCCATAATTTTTTGAAAACATTGCATACTTCAATAGTTTTACTATCTTTCAATTATCTCAAAAACTATTAAACATAGAAAAAAGTAGTTTACAGCGTTTGATAAAAAATTTAATAAAGCAACTAACTACATCAAATTTTTTTTATTGGCATTTGAAATCACAAAAAACATAATACTCAAAAGGATTTTTTCAATTTTATCACTTCATTTAAAATTTATTATAGAGTGCAGATTTCTGACTTTCGTAAAAAGTATAAATTGTATCTGTAAGGTTTCCCGTTGTTCTTCAATATTTTTTTTAGATTTTAAGTCCATTTTTATAAAATTGCCCCTACCGCCTAAACGGGGGGAGATAGAACCCCCTCCCATGGTAAAAAATGCTTGTATTGAACCCCTCCACTAAATCCCGTTATTATTTTTTGTCGCCAAAGTTATCGTACTCTTCCCACTAAAATAGTTTGAAGAGAGATTTGAAGTGTCTATCTTAAATTATAGTGTCATCTTGCTGATATTAAAGTTCATTGAGTTTACAATGCATGGATGGATAGAGATATGACTAGGAAAATCTATTTTAAGGGAGGAAAAAAAGGTAAATATAAATTCTGACAAGTGATATGAAGGCTATTTGAATTTGCTGTTTTTGCCGTTTCTTATGTTAGCTGATTCTAAACAAGTATGTTTAGTGACCAAACAAAAAAAAAAAAAAAAAAGTAGCGCGCTACGCTATAGCGGTGCTCCAATTGAATTTATATGTATTTGAAATTCATGAAATTAAAAATCAATTTCTTTTTCAAACGTGACATAAAAAATGTTGACTTTTTGGTAGATTCCACTTAATAATAAGTTAAAAAATTAATGAACGTCGACTTAAACTAAGGCAAAATATAACGAACAAAAATTTGTTCCGCTTCTGTCTCTGTTAGTGTCCGACCGAAGCTTCAGCTTCGGCCACATTCGGCTAAACATACTACAGTCGGCTAAAATTAAAAAAAACGGTCGTAGTTTTGCTTGAAGCTTCGGCCGATGGTTGATGTTAAGCCGAATAATCGACTTCGGCTAGCAATTGACCTTTGGACGGACACTAGCTATGTTTTTCTACATCAACTGAATCACACCGTTACGCGTGCGCAGAGCATTATATACTCCGTATTAGGTATCCCACGTTTGTGTCGACCACAAGCGTGTAAACATTTATCATTTGACCACGCTTTTTTTTGTTTGTCGCGATAGCAGCGAAGGCTTGTCAGATGAATCAGAGGAGGATTAATTTTTTTTTTTTTTTTTAATATAAATACTTAAATAAATTTTTGTTCGTTATATTTTGTCTTAGTTTAAGTCGACGTTCAATAATTTTTTAACTTATTGTTAAGTGGAGCGCTACGCTATAGCGGTGCTCCAATTGAATTTATATGTATTTGTATGTATAAAAAATAAACTAAATATTTAAATTTAGAGTAAGATTTCACTGTAGTTTTGTTTGTTCGTTAAAGCCCTAAGGTTGACATAGGTTTTCCCTCAACTCGCGTTAGGCTTTCGCTGTGGCGAGTTTAGGGCTGCCAAATAGCATGTATTTTTTTTAGTGACAGAGATGTGTGGGCTTATCGTTTTTGAGGACTGGAAAACACAGGTTTTTTGACAACTCATAGGGTTGTCAAAAAAACATGCGTCAACCCTGGAGAAAGTTCATCGAACGGACCTTGTACCTTAAGTTACAAGTAAACAAACAACAAAATGACAATTCTTGTCGGACCAGCGATACATACCCGTTTTCTTGTTTGAATTGGGCAGAGAAAACACTAACCTATCATGTAATATTTTTGTCCTACAGTTAGTAATGAAAATAACGATCTGGTGGTAACGACATTTTCTGAGCGTAGCACTGAAAAAACGAACCACGAAATTTTTAGGACAATATGACTGTCAAATTATATATGTAAATGTTAAATAAGTATAAACCAAAAAATCAGGTTGTTAGTAATCACTTTTTTTGACCTCGTAATCGATACATGTTTGAGGAAGGGGACTATTGGGATTAAACCATACAATTTGTAGGACAAACATTTTTTCACATAATTTAGATAATTATTTTGAAGTTTAACTAAGAAAGAAACTGTTACTATTAAATTATTTAGTACCATGAAATCGACATATTTTACATTCACGACCTTTGTTATAGCTACCACAGTCGAAAGTTTTCGTTAGAAAATTGTTGGGCGTCTCAACAAAATGAAGCCACTCAGGGAAAATTAGCTTGATAATAATCACAAAAAAATTTGGACCAGGGATCCCGGACTATTAGGTGCGAATACTACAATCTTCAAGTAGTTGCTGGGTTTGTAAGGCTAACTTTTCTTATCTTAATAAAATGTCCGCTATTCAATTGAGAGTATAGCCTTTTTTGAAAACGTGTTTGAGCGCTTATGTCAATAAATCTGTGGTGTTAATCCATGCATTAGCATCCAATGATGGGGTAAATTTTTTCTACTTGTTCAATTATAGGTTGTAGGTATAGTTTATCTAAGTAGTTTATCTATATGTGTATGGGTTTTATTTTAAGAATGGTTGTATGATTGTCGGCGATTGATGCCTTAAGCGAACTTGTTATGGAATTTCATCAAATCATGAAATGTCTTAGATTATTAGGAGTACACCTCTCCTCGGACACATTCTGAGGCCGCGTTTCCATTTGCAAGAAAACTTCTGCAAGAAATGTCTGACAGTCTGTTCGACAGTGACTTGCAAGTGGAAACTGAGAAGCAAGTTCGACTGCGACAGTTCTTGCATAACTTCTTGCGAGTATTTGCGAGTGCAATAAATTGCAGGTTGAAACAGGTCTGCATTGACTCGCGGCAGTTCTTGCAGCTTACCGGAATAGTTTCGTATATATTGCACTCGCGGCTGGTTGGTTTTTGTTTACAATAAAAAATGAGCCCAAAGGGAAAACGTGAATGGTCTCGCGAAGAAACAATACGGTTAATTAAAAGTTATGAATGTAATCCGTGTTTATGGAATAACCGGCACGAAGATTATAAGAAAAATTCAATACTTAATAAGATCGCGGAAGAGTTCCTCACAAATGAGAATGAAGTGTCTGGGAAGCTTCATAATTCAAGGAGCCAATGGCAAAATGAATTAAAAAAAAAAGAATTGAAATTAAATCACGGAATCGAGTGTCTTGCTTTTTTATAGTAGGTCTTACTTTCAATAACAAAACTTCCAAATCAACCGCGGTCATCCGAGTGAAATTGAAGTATTGTTGAACGTCTTCTATATTTAGTTCGTTCAATAAATTAAAAAAGGCACGAGCTTCCCGTCTTCAATCCAGTCGCGCACCCAAGTTGATCTCTTTTTCTTTTTCATCAATAAAACTGTAATTGCAGCTGCTAAAAGTTTACTTCTTCTCGCCATGATTTGAATTTTAAGTAAATAACCCAAATTCTTGGGACATTAATGACTCCCCATCAGTGTAGATACCTCTGCAATAAATTGCGACACTATGATGCGCGAGCTTCTTGCAAGACATTTATTGCAGAAGAAATTGCAAGAATTCATACAGCAGTGCAAACGCTACTGCAAGAAACTTCTGCAACACTTCCGCGAGTTTACTTGCAAATGGAAACGCGGCCTTCACGCTTTCCACGGTTCTCTGCTCCATCGTCAATGTAAATGCGCTCTGCTTTCATACAACTGGGATCTTCACATAAGATAATATTCTTAACATCATCCATGTTTTGCTTACTTTTTTCGGCAACATCGGCATTCTTGTTGTTTTCGCGAGCCCAAATCTTATGAATTTTCTTCAGTTGAGATTTGGTGTCTGGTTCATATTTCAAACCATCTCCTGGGTTTTTTGCATCAACAAATATAGTTGGAAATGGATCTTGCTTGGCATGACGCATCAAACGAGACTTCCTGTAAATAAAAAACGATTTCAAAGATTTCTTCAGGCAAGGCTCATATATTTTTCCAACTTTCGTAATAAGGTCCAAATGACAAATAATAGAACAAATGAAGAACCGATAATCACTGACTTCCTGACCCTTCGATACTTTAGCTCTTCATAAGTACAGGTGCATTTTTTGGTTTGATGTGGGCAAGGCTTCTAAGTTGTATATTCTCATCCTGTTTAACTATAATTGGAAGGCACAAGCTGTTTTCAATTTCGGTAAATATGAACCTCTTCAAAGTTACGAGTATTCCTCGGACAATAAATAAAGACCTTGGGGAACTGGCGTCTGTAAGAAATAAGTTTACTTTACTTTTTCAGCAATTGTGAAAGAAATGAAAAAAAAAATTGACTTAAGTTTTAGTTGTCAAAACCAAGTTCTTGTCAAAGTGCTGCCAGATGTCAAACAAAAACAGGAATGAATTTGATTTTGTTTCTTCTTGAATTCCATAGATAGCTTTGAAAAGTGACGGCAAGAATTGACATTTAGCACTACCTGGGGGTCAATTCCCGATCTGTGAAGCTGTGAAGTGAAAAAAAAATATCATTTCAGTTTTCATACAGTTTTTTCATTTTATCACTTCACGAACCCACTCTAAGCGATTCCGGATCTAAAAAGTACTAAAACGTTCTAAATGATAATTCTGACAGTTTTCTCTCATTTTCTCTCTCATTTCAATTGGATTCCAATTGGATTTTTCATCGTTTGAGTTTTGCGGCCATTTTTCATAATTGAGTTTTTCACCGACTCATACGGCAATGAAAAGAAATTTATCATATGAAAAAAAATTTACATTTGAGGTTGGATTTTCACTAATCGAGAATCGAATTTTCGGTGAAGCTGTGATAAATGTTTTCACTTCACAGCTTCACAGATCGGGAATTAACCCCCTGGTAGCTAGAATCATAACTGAAAATACTGTGGATAGAGTTTTTTTTTTTAACTCGAATGCTGTACTAGCTACTGGCTTAAAAAACGCACCTTATGTAGGTGAAGCTTGCATGTAACGTCATATCCACACAAACCCTGAAAATTCGGTCACGCGACACTTCGCAAATGAAATTATAACGACTTGAGGTTTCGCAATGGCCGTCTATCGTTTATCGATTGGTAACGAGAAAAATTATCACTTAACAACAGATGTCTCGTTGCTTTTGTCATTTAATATCAATGATGTTGACCACCATCGTTTACTAGATATAATTATTTGCAGATCAGTTCTGCACGTAACTTTTCCGACCGCCGATGCGATGTAGCTTATCTTTTAGTTGCACAGAATGGTGCATGTTATCATTTTATCGCTTTCGCTGCGAAAAAAGGCACTGAACTTTTCCGTCAGCGGTTAGCCGAACATAATTTTCCAAGATCTTGGAAATATGGTGGCTAAGGGGAATATTGATACTTGATAGACAGTAGGGTATTCCAAATAGAACGGTAGTCCTCTCACGCAAAACGCTGATTGGTGCTAGATATCCGTAATGGAACCCACTGTGGCTGGATGAACTGCCAAGACAAGTCGACGAAGATGAGGCAGCTTGATAAGAGAGTTGGGTTTGGGGAAGTCACTTCATTGTTTGCTATATGTCAGAAAAGTTGAAGAAAAGCGATAAAAAGAGAGATATTTTTGCGAGCCGCCACATTGGTTAAATTTTGTAAAAAAAAGTTTTTCAGTGCCGACCTTCTTCTAAAAATTTCCCTGCCGCGCCGAATAATAATATTAACTGTGCTGTGAACTAAGTCTCTCTTGTATTAAAAAATTTCTATTATTTCATTTGAGGAGAAAAGAGAACACAACACTTGTTAATTCGACAATTTGAAGTATTAGAAGTAACTCCTTACCGACTGGTGGGGGGAAGTTAGTAATAGATCAGATTGTTTATGGCTCGCTGTTCTAGTAGCAAGTGAGTTTTTATTCAAATAAATATTCTTCCTTTATACTAATTAAATGCTTACGCGTAACTTAGTTTAGCTTAGGAAATAATATGTACACAAAAATCAAATTGCCCAGTTGACAGAAAATGCAATTTGTGAGAAATAATAAATTTGATATGAC
The DNA here is from genome assembly GCA_914767635.1 of Melanostoma mellinum. Lineage (NCBI taxonomy): Eukaryota > Metazoa > Arthropoda > Insecta > Diptera > Syrphidae > Melanostoma > Melanostoma mellinum. Next base: position 92,061,326 of record OU612058.1, read on the forward strand.
CTGCGTTCGTGCTGCGGTGCTGTTGAACACGTTGTTCAGTTGTTGAAATATGATTCTGAAAATGTGTTCTCATATTTTAGTTGTCATCGCTTATTAGAATTGTGATTCCGAATTCATTCATATTGTTGTCACAACATGCTGGGCCCCTTAGATTGATGATACGCAAAAGTCCATGTCTTCAAAAAAAGCTTGGCTCGTTCGTTGCTTATTGAAAGATCTCATTGGCTTGTTGAGCGATCTCATTGGTATAGCTGTAGCTGGTGGCGTAGGCTGTTGTGCTCCTTTTCGTCTGATTACAAAAATTACGATCAAGATGATTCCAATGATTACAAAAGCATTCAGCCCTATCACAGATTCCATCGTAATCGAAAAAAGTCTAAGTTTCCCGATGTTGCTATCACATAATCCATTCGGAGTGGAACGAATTTCGAAATTCGTTATTTGGTATCACTAATTCCGAATGAAACGGAAATATGACGTCCTTTTCTACGACAAGTTTCTTCTGTCGTAGAGCGTAGAGCCATAGGTAAAATCCATTTGTTAAAACATAAAAAAACACATTTGTATAGAACAATTTTACAAAATATAATTCTACTTAAGAAAAAACAATGAAAACAAAAATTATGTCGTAAATTAAATTACATCCAACTCTGTTTTTATTCCCTCCCAGTGGTCATTAACTTCGTCTTTTAGGCGTTTAGCGTATCCCTTTGCCGTCTGGATTACAGGATAACATTTCATATAACCTGTTGTTTGTTTGTTGTTTTCACCCTTTAAAAACATCGGTTATTTTAAACAGAAACACATATCAATGAATAGAATTATTTCCAAAAGAAATTACATTTTTTCAAAAGACTGTCTTCGTTATGCCCGTCTCCAAATTTAAGCGGCGAAATTGACAGATTTGGAGTGTTTGAATAGTATGTACTTGTAATATTGTTAAATTACTTTATCTGATACCCAAAATTTAAATTTAAATTTAAATTATTTTATGGCTTGTTAAAAAACACAAGTGAATGAATTTGTGTTTGACAGATTGGAAAGTACTCAGGGACCACGTAACAAAAATCCTCTTTTGGGAATTTATAACTTGATGAAGAAAATATTTGATTATATTCGACGGTAAAATTGTTTATTTCATATAACATTTAAGATTTGATCAATGAAACAGATCTATTATAACTTATTCTAAGCACAAAAAGTGCAAATAAATCAATTTTTTCTAGAAAACAAAAATCGGTAAAAAATGTGTTTGGGAAAAGTTAAGGGATTTTTTTTTTTAAGTTTAGGGATTTTTGTTTCTATTGCTTCGAGTATTTATTTTGACATAGGACAGCTGACTTCGAAAATGGACACTCATTTTTTTCAATCAGGCAATGCTTTTTTCGAATTCCTTCGGAATTTGTGATTGCTTTTTGTCGGGATTCGTATCGTGATTTTTCACTCGGGGATTTCTCCGAATGGATTTCATGATAGGGGTGTTTGACTCCAAGCAGTGAGTATTGGTGAATTCGATGAGTGCTTATCTCGTTCAGTATGTATTCTTGGCTTTTTTGCAGCTTTATTGAGTCTTCTAATGTAGAAAAGTCCAATGAAGCGTTCGTTGGTAAGACAGATTGTTTCTCTCTTTGGAAGTTAAACGATGTTTACTGCTCAGAAAGGATGAATGATGGTAAAAATGACGATCTCAGTTTGCTTGTCATTGTTTGTTTTCCCACAACAGTCATGGTCTGATCATGTACAATGCATCTTGCTGGCAACTTTATCATACCACTGCCTTGCAAAGTTATGGGTACCGTGTTAAAATCACAGTTCATGTTTACTGTAACCAGGTCGGGAGTACTGTAAATCCATGAATTCGGTTGATGCATTTCAATCCAGTATAACCTTGCTGGTATGCCCTTTGTATTACATGACCCCATAATTGGTTTGTTTTGAATTATGTTCATTTCACAGACACTAACTGCAGCACCAGTTGTTTATAATGGATGTTGATGTTGTAACGATGCATTTTATACATCGCTACATGCTGATGCTACCACCACTCTATAATGCCTTTTGAGCTAAAAACTCGACGACCACACGCCATCCAGTAGTAGGAACTACGAAACACCTATACCAGAGGCACGAACCGGAACCAGGAAATGAACACCAAATATTAGCCGAGGCACGAGCCGGAACCAGGAACTACAAGCCAAGGCACAAACCGCATACCAACCGCAGGCTGCTAAATGAGTAGCATAAGCTCAGGCGCAGCAGTGTAGAATTTGGAACATATGTTTCTCCAACAGTGGAGAATACAACCCACACGACACACAGGCCAATGCACAGCAGCACACGACCACCGTGTGTTTCGTGTAGACATTAGCAACAGAGTACATTGGGTGTGCTATGGATAAGCACAGCAGCTGTGGAGACATAAGCAATCCAATATAAATGATAGGAGGCAACAACAAAATGTATGGAAAAGCGCACGCCGGAGAAGTATAAATAGGGCGAGCTGAGCTAAGAAAATTGAGTTAATATTCGCAGCCAAAAACAGCCCACCATCAACTTCCACAACACCAGGAGCACCAAAAACAAGCGAGCCAGCCAAGGGTCCCGGAATGCCGCCAATTTTCTGTTTCTCAGGAAACATTGCTGAGATAAGCCGGTTCTGCAAAGGGAACAAATTGCCAGTCACGTTCAAAAACCGCAATACAAAGACAACAATTATCAACGCTGGAAGCCGCCAATCTTTCGAAGGAATTAAGAAATTCCTCAAGGAGAGGAAGATTCAGTTCAATTCCTTCACACCGAAGGAAGATAGAAAGAACCTGCTTCTCCTCAAAGGCATCCACCACTCCTACGCTGCGATTGAAGTCGAAGATGAACTCAGGATAGAGGGCCTCCCTATCATCAAGGTCACCGAATACAAAGCCAAGAGGGCACAAGGAAAGTCCTACAACAACTTCGTCGTGGAACTGGACAAAACCTGCCAGCTCAGCGAGGTCTACACAAAGACACTCATTATGAACCAGAAGGTCCACTGGGAGAGACTTAAGTCCAACGATATCGTGCAATGCAGGAATTGCCAACGATTTGGACATGTTGCCACCAACTGTGGGCGTCAATACGTCTGCGTAAAATGCAAGGAGGTTCATGAGCCAGGTCAGTGCAAGCGGACTACCAACACAGGACTGGATGTGTGGTGTGCAAACTGCCAAAAGGAAGGACATCCGGCAAGTTTCAAGGGGTGCCCAACCCTTAAGGCCAAGTTGACTGAAAGGAACAAGGAAGTCGCCGAGAAGAAGGCCCAGCAGGCATTCGCCGCCAAATCCATCTCCATGGCAACCCGCCCAGCCGTCAGCTATGCCTCAATGTTCAGAAGCGGACCTTCGCCCAAGTCAGCCACATCCACGAAGCAACAACCAACTGCAGCCAAAACTCCCAAGTTGACCCCAGCCAGGCCCACCAGACCGACACCAACCTCACCTATCAACCTCAACAACGAGGCACAGCGGCACGTCATTTAATCTATTTCTAAAAAAACATAACCCCGACATTGCTCTCATTTCAGAAACCAACGTAACCAAACGGAACAATATTAATATGAATAAATATTTTACTTTCAGAAAGGACAAAACAGACACAAATAGAGGTACTGCCATTTTCATCCGGGAGAAAGTCTCAGCTGGAACCACCGAGCAAACCATCCAAGGGCTTAAGACGATTGAGGCCACGGCTATCACCGTTCAACTTGGACACGATGAAACACTTGGAGTAGTGAGCATCTACGCGAAGTGCTCATCCAGCGTCAACGACATCAAAGACGATCTTCAAAAACTCAACAACTTCATCAGTGGAAGAACATACGGGCTGATAGGCGGTGACTTCAACGCTAGACATACCCTTTGGATGGACACCACATGCAGTATTGAAGGAATGGCCATTACCAATTGGTTGGACGACAATAGCGAGAATCACAATCTCGTTGTTATATCCCAACCAAAGCCGACCTTCCCTAGGACACCTTCAACATTGGATTTCTTCCTAGCAACATCAAACCTTGTGCATGTACTGCCCGAGTTTAGAAAATTTGTTTGCACGGCAATACCCAGTGACTCTGACCACGAAGCGGTACAAATTTCTATTAACCTTAATGAACCTTTTATCATTTCAGAACCACCACCAGAGTATTTCATCAACTACACGAAGCTGGATGTTGAGAAGCTTCAAAGAGATGTCGAGGACAGCATAACCATCCCACCAACCAATAGAAACCTGCAAAACACGGAAATCGATGCTGCAATCGAGGACCTAGAAACAGTCATCAGAAATGCCTTAGATAGCCAAAAGAAGCCTAAAACATCCAAGGATAGATACCAGCACCTACCAGCCTACATTCAGAGCTTGTACCACCATCGACAACGACTGAGGAAAAGACTTCAGAGGATTCGGCAACGAGAACTCAACACAAGTAATTCCGATTACCAGTCTTGGCTGAGCGAGCTCAACTGTACCAACACAATGTTCAGGAATGCAGTTCAACACCACAACAACATACAATTCCAAAAGAGACTGCAAAACATCAAACCTGGTCCGGATACCTTCAAAAACATCAACAGGATAGTCGGCAAAAGGCCAGATATGCCAGACAAGATCACCACCAACAGAGGAGAAGTTTCATCATCCGAGGACAAAGCAGAAGGATTTGCCGAATTTTTTGAAGAAAACTTCGTGTCAACTCCTCCTCCTGACCCCGCATTCCTAAATGATGTGGACTCAACCATCCAGCTGATTGAAGGAAGCAGAATCGAAGAAACCGTTTTCAGTGACGAAAACCCTTCATGTGATCCCAGTGAAGGCACCATTTTCACTACTCCAGAAGATATTCTAGATTTGATCCAAAGTGGGCGCCCCAAAAAATCAGCTGGGCCGGACAAAATCTCAAAATTCGTTCTTAAGATACTTCCTCAAACAGTGATGATCTTCCTGGCCATTGTGATGAACAACTGCCTCAACAACTGCCACTTTCCCGAGCGATGGAAAAAGGCGAAGATCGTGGCCATTCCCAAAAAAGGAAACCGAAACATTGTGTCCGGTTACAGGCCCATATCCCTACTCAGCAACGTCAGCAAAATTCTGGAGGATCTGGTTCTCCGAAGGCTCAAGGCATTCTGTAATGACAACAGCATCATCCCGAATATGCAGTTTGGATTCCGGGAGAAACATTCTACCATTCATCCGCTCTTGAAGCTCCAAGGGGACGTTATAAGGAAACTCAACAACCACCAAACAACAGTTGGATGTTTCTTGGACGTTGAGAAGGCATTTGACAGTGTCTGGATAAACGGACTTATCCACAAACTAACCATTTTACGCTTTCCAGGTTCATTAATTAAAATTTTGCTTAATTTTCTTCATTCCAGGTCTTTCTACGTGCAAGTAGACAACACCGTATCTTCAACCAGACCCATCCGAGCAGGGGTTGCTCAAGGATCGAAGCTAGGTCCCTTCCTATACAGCATCTTCACCTCCGACCAACCTCAACCAGAGAGCACCACCAACCTTCTCTTTGCGGATGACTCACTGACCTACGCGCACTCACTGTCACCTGTGATCGCTGCTCGTAGAGTTGAAGACCACGTAAAGAGGCTCTTCGAGTTCTACAATCGATGGGGAATCAAAATAAATTCAGCGAATTCCGAGCTAATTTGCATAAGAAGACCAACACAAGGACGGAGACGTTCGAGATCAGCCGCAAACTTCCACAACATCTGCGTAAACCTTCCCGACGGTACACAACTCAGGCCGAAAAAGCAGGTCAAGTATCTAGGAGTCCATTTCAACGAATTGATGCGTTTCAACCCGCACGCCACTGCAGTCGTCAAAAAAGCTAACTTTGCTTTTCATCGCGTCCATCCGCTGATGCGCAAAAGAAATGGACTCAGCCAAAATACAAAACTGTTGCTGTACAAGCAGCTAATACGACCTGTAATCACCTACTGCTTTCCCGTCTGGTTCACAATATCCAAGACGAAAATGCAAAAACTGGCTGTATTCGAGAGGAAGGTTCTGCGCATATGCACAGGGCTTGGCTACGATCCGATGCGCAGGAAAAACGTCAGCAACAGAAAGCTCTATGAAGAAGCAAGGGTCATCCCCATAGACAAATACTTGGTGCAATCTGGAAGACGCCTACTGGAAAACCTGGCCAACCATCCGAACCCCTTAGTAAGAAGGATAACAGAAGAAGATCGACACCCGGACCCGAGATACATCGATGCGATGACACTGATGGAAGACGACACATTCATCAACGATGAGGCAATGGCTTTCTTCGCGGAGGCAGCGTCAACCCACCACCGTGGCTAGCTGCCCCATCACCACATCACCCGCCCCGCCCAATCCAACTCCTACACCACCATCCTCCACCACCTCCACCTCCACCACAACTAACCCCAAGGACAACAGGAACTGAACACTCCTACAGTTATATAAATCTTACAAATTATTACATTTTTTAATAACCATAAACTTAAGCTTTACCCTTAATTTAAATAACCGACAATGTATATCGTTAGGCCCCTTATGTGCCAACACAGCAAAATTAATCATATTATTAAGAAACGTATTATAGTTAAGTATCAGTTGTATATATCCTTTTGTTCAATAAAAAAAATCGTTAAAATCGTAAAAATCGTTAAGAAAATTGAGTCAGCCGGCACCGGCGCAACGGTGCACATCTCCTGGTAGAGTGAGTATTCTTGTAAAAATTATATTGTTTGAAAATATAATATTTCGTGCCACACAGGGCCGTACCAAATACTTGTGATCTGTCAGACCTAAAAGTCTTGGCCTTCGTTGCTGGCAGGGGCATTAAATAATACCTGGCATTAATAAAAGAAAACGTTCTTTTCAGCTGGCTGCTCGTTGCCTAGAGCATATTGTTTAGCTTGTATATATATTATTTAAAACAAGTCTATCCCGCAGATTCCGACGCCGTAGCAACCAGAGCAATACCGCTCGGAGAACCACCCTATTGTTCCCGAGTACCGGAAGCCAGCATTACCGCAACTACCGCCGCCGAACTACCAGAAGCGAATCTAGAGGTATCTTCACACAGGCCCCGAAGGGTACTTGTGATCTCTGCCGGAGGGCATATAATAATACTCAACCGCTAACCCGTGAGGGGAAGTTGGGATCTCCACACAGAGCCGAAGGGCACTTGTGATCTCTGCCGGAGGGCGTATAATAATACTCAACCGCTGACCCGCTGAGGGGAAGTTGGGATCCTACCGCACAGGGATAGTAAAGCGCCTGTGATCGTTGCCGGAGGGCATATAACAATACTCAACCGCTAATCCCGTTCTCTACTATAGGTACCCCACCGAATTGCCGACAGCCGAACTAGAGGAGCCAACGAGCGTTCTTGTTACCGACGCTGACTTGCAGCTGCACTTTGAATAAGGCGTATAAGAGCCATAAAAATAAACATTGTAAATTGAAATTGTAAATAAGCTATAAAAAAGAGAAGTTTGCACGAATAAAGAGTTTCTGACCTTCTATGCGAAGTTTTCGTGTTTTTATTCGCCGACCCTGGACAGCCGTGAGTCATACCTCGGCTGGGAAACGAAAAGCACATCACAATTTGGCGCCCGAGCAGGGACTATAGGTCCATTCCACGAGGAACAGAAACTCTTTAGCGAACTATAAACAGAAAACGAAACAAGCCAATCATGTCAGACTCCGAAGAAAGCTTTGATGTATATGCGAGCATCGGAGCAATTTATCTGCTCAGCAGGGAAGAGCTTAAAGCCCGAATGAGCCAGCAAGGACTCGATACCGAAGGAACGATAGCCGCTCTTCGGACCAGATTCAGCGCTCATATTAAGGGGGCCAGAATGAGAAAGTCGATGCAAAGTCTTTGTGAAGACTTGGAGAAGGTCGTTACCTCAAGAGAGTACGACGACGCATCAGCCACAGAAGCCAATACCGAACCAACACCGAAAGCGCCCGGCTATACAGAACTACGATTTGAAGTACCTTCGTATAGGCCGACAGCACCTTTACACACGCCTAACAGCGTTACCGAGGCAACCAGAGGTTGTCTAGCGACAGAAAACTTACCTGACCAACCGAGTACATCGCGTGGGCTTACCCCCTCAGCCAACAGAACTACGGTGAGAACCACCGGTAGAGTTGTGCTCAGCTACGAAGCTGAAGTTATGAATACAGTAAGAAAATGGGGACTGAAATTTGACTCGTCTGGTAACGCCATAGAATTCTTAGATCGCCTCGAAGAATTGACTACTTGTTACGACCTGCGCCATGACGACGTAGTTAAAGCATTGCCAGAACTCTTACGTGGCACCGCACTAGAGTGGTATCGCATTAATCGCGACCATGTCAGGGGATGGAGCGAATTTCATAGCGCCTTTCTCGAACACTTTTTGCCCGCCCGTTACTTATGCAAATTAGAGGATGAAATCATGCGGAGGAAGCAAGGCCCCCGTGAGAAGGCAAAAGATTTTATCCGGAGCACGCAATACTTAATTCACCGTCACCCGCGCATAAACCTGTTAGACAATATCGATCGGATATATGACAGCTTGCGGGCGGAGTATCATTTATACATCAAGAGGTGCGATTTCAAAACGCTCGAGGAGCTTATGACGTTGGCAGAGGAGTACGAATATATCCAAGGGGAGGATCGTAACTCGCGCCACGCGTTAAATCGCCCTGCGCCAGCTCTGAACCGTAACGCACTACCGTACCGTCCGATACCTGACACCCGACAGGGTTTACCAGTGCAACGCCCTGATCTCAATCGCCCCAATCCTTTTAGACCGATACTCCCCGCTAACCAGTACGACCGCTCCACGCACTGCTGGAATTGTAAGCAGCGTGGACACAACAAAAGCAACTGAAAGAGGCCTTTCCGACTCTTCTCTTTCCTACTGCGGTGAGGACGGGAGATTAACCGAGGACTGTGGGTGTCATCCGCACAGGGCCGCAGTTATGAGCAGTCAAGTTAACCGCTGCTCAACCTGAAAAATCTGGTACCGAAAACCAGGAAATTCAAGAGCACTTAATTCAAGCGCCTTGACTGCAACCACAACTAAGCCGACCCCGCTGACTCAAGTAAGACTGAATAGACGGCTTACCCGAATACACCAGAAACAGCAGGACAGCTGTAGGAAATACCAGCCACCGCAAGAAACGAAATCAACTGAGTTTGACCCACGTTGTTTTGTGACGGTACAGGTCCATGGTCAACCAGTAAGGGCTTTGATAGATACAAGAGCCACCATATCATTTATTAATGAAAACACGCGTCGTCTGCTACGCCGAGCTAAGATAGACGCCCACTACTACCGCCATCTCACTTACCTCGCCAACGGAGGCATGGTTGTCAGCCGAGAGCACTATTCACTCACGATGTCTATCGCTGACCAAGACATTCATGGGATTGTGACGTATATGCACCAACTAGCGTACGACATGGTCATCGGTGTAGATTTATTACGCAAGGCTGATTTCCGTATGACTTTGCGAGGTCATGAAATCCCTTGGACTGACAATAGCTCTGAAGAACCGAGAGACTGACTGTTTGGTGGAAACAATGTGTTGGCGCTGTCATGCGGTACGCATAGAGTAACCGCAACGCCCTCCGTCCGGAGCGAAGGAATGAAAATGTTGTACTCTCAGGATGCCGCTCAAACACGCTGCTATAACCTACGAAGGAGAGCGTGGCGACCTAGTATTGGCGGACACGTATGCAAAAGAGTAAGAGTACTCTCATCCACCGCCAAACACTTCGCAGAAAAACTAGCACCCCAATACGAGGGGCCTTACGAAGTAGTCCGTTATATTTCCCCAGTAATTGTTATACTAAGACGTGTAGCGCAACAAAAAGACTATCGAGGACAACAAGAAAATAATACTATAAGATCTAACATAAAGGATCTCAAAAGGTTCTCATCATCAGAATGCAGTATAAAAGCAAGGGCTGAGGTGGATATTTGCCATTCAGCCAGCGACCGCCAAAGGACCAACATGAATTCCTGCGAAGAGGAAAAAGAAATAGCGCAGCCCTGGAACGGGCAAAGGACGATGCCCTCTCGTTTAAAATCCGGCCAACGACAACCGATTTGTCTACCTAAATTACCGCATCCCGAACCCCGCGCCAAGACAACCGCCGGCACCGCCACAACCCAGAAGAAGCGCATTGCGCACACCCCAAAGGAGCCAGAGGTCAGGCGACTGGCTAGGGCAGCCGCAGTAAGGCCATCAACCAGCCGTGGAACCGCGGGAAGGAAGGGCACTGCACCGGACACAAAGGCGGAACAGGTAAAAGCAACCCGAGCTGTGGATTTACGGACAAGGCTGCTAAAATCCGTGCGCGACTTTAAGCAACCAAGCACTAGCATGCTTCCATCAGTTCGCGACGCGGCTATGGTCACAGTGACGCACAACGCGCCGTAACCCTCCGTGCCTACCACACGTCCGTCAACCGAGAGACGGCCGACTCCCAATAAACCGGATCATTTTAAGGGGGTCGAGGTAACCAAGCACGCGTTATATAATCCGCACCGCCGACGACAACGTTTCTTCTTTAGACGGAGGAACGGAAAGATCGTGGTGAATATCGTTCGACGTGGGTTTTCCGTACTAACCCACGAACCTACGGGAAGGAAGAAGGAGGTCGCGTTCGACCCATGAACACATCCATCAAGAAGACAACCCGAAGTTTTTTTGTGCAAGGAGCACCTCCCATTCATATTTTTTTTGGGCAAGGAGCACCTTCCGTAAACTTTTTTTGTAAGAAGTGTCTTTTTTTTTAGTTAACTAACTCTTTTTTGTTTGCATTAGGTTATGATTAAGATTGTTAAAAAAAAAAAAATTCAAAAAAATATAAAAAAAAATACAAAAAAAAAATAAAAGAGAAAAAAGATATCCAAAAAAAAAACAATAAAATACTGTAACGTGAACCCAACATTTAGTACCAGTTTCCTAATCGAAAACGTTCAAACGAAAACACAAGTGGCAACACTAGTGTAAGTGTAGAAATTTGTACTAGGAGGAAAAATGTTTGACAGTTGCAGTGGAGAGTGGAGACAATGTGGAAGTTACTGGAGAGTTCTAGATGGCATGTCATTCGATATAAATAGCCCGCCCGAGGCAACCAGAGGGCAGTTTGGTTTATAGAGTGATAAAGTTAAGAGTAAATACAAGTGATAGTCCAAAAGTCGAGTTGAGATCGAATTAAGCATAGATACTGAATAAAAGTGATAGAAATAAATTGAAAGGTGAAGTTTTATTTTGCGAACTAAGCGCACGTTACATTGGTGTCAGAAGTGGGATAAAACTTATTTGAAGTAAAGTGTAAAAAAAAAAAAGTAAAAGAAAAATAATAATTATACAGTGAAAATAGGTAAGTTGTTAGAAGAGCTCAACTGCATTGAGCTTAAAAGTGAGTTAGGTAAGCGAAATCTTTCTAGAGCGGGATCGAAAAATGAGCTCGTCCTGCGCTTGCGTAACTATTTGGAACAGCAAGGGGAAGACGTAAACACTTTTGTTTTTGAAACAGAAGTGGAAGAAGAGGAAGTAAGTGAAAATGTAGATTTTTCTAGTATGATGAAACTTTTGTTAGAACAGCGAAACGAGCAAAAGAAGGAACAGCAGAATGTTCTCGAACAACTTGAAGCACAACGAAACGAGCAAAAGAAGCTGATTGAAGAGCAACGAAGCGAGCAAAAGAAAGAACAGCAGAATGTTCTCGAACAACTGGAAGCACAACGAAACGAACAAAAGAAGGAACAACAGAATATTCTCGAAAGACTTGAGGCGCAACAGAATGTTTTGGAAGGTCAGAAAAACATTCTAGAAGGTAAATTGGGTAACATTGAGAAAAATGTATGTGCCCTAGACGAACGCGTTGAAGGTGTGGAGAAACAGCTTTCTGTTGTAGAGAATCGTTTCGAAATCGTAGAAACCCGATGTGATAAACAGTTCTCTGTTCTGACCAAGGAATTAGACCAGATCCGGAAAATCAAAATTAAAGAGTCTGCTGGGGAGTTTGCAAAGAAAAAGGAGATGAAACCCCCAACATTTGATGGACAGTCTTCTTGGCCAGTCTACAAGAGACAATTTGAGGCAGCCGCGACAACAAATGGCTGGGATGACGAAGACAAGTACATTGCACTGACTCTTGCTCTTAGAGGACCAGCAGCTGAATTTCTTCAAACAGTTCCAGCTGGTAAGAGCGGCGATTTCAGTTCTCTCGTGGCAGCTATAGATAAACGCTTTGGTGATAGCCACTTGAAAGAAGTCTTCCGAGTCCAACTCAATAACAGAGTCCAGAAAAGGGGTGAAAGTCTACAGCAGCTCCAAGCAGACGTCGAAAGACTGGTTCACCTGGCATACCCGGATGCTGGAGAAGAAATCATCAACCAGCTTGCTGTTGAGTCCTTCGTTCGTGCCATTTCCGATATATATCTTCAGAGGTCTGTGCGGACTGCTAGAACACGTACTCTTTCTGAGACCTTAGCGTTCGCATTGACAATTGAAGAAGCAGAACAGGCTTCTCATGGAATACATCGACTTAGAGAAGCCATAGTCGAAGAATGCTCGTGCCAAAGAGCTGAAATACAAAAGAACCAGTGGAGCGGACTAGCAAGATGTTGGAACTGCATCAAGACCGGGCACTTACAGCGTCAATGCCGACTACCACCAAATAAAGCCGGTTGTCAACATTGTGGAAGCAAGAGATCCAACCCAGAGCAAGGTAACAACAACACCAGCGTTGCCTATCAGCCCGTTTCCCATCAGGGAAACGAGTAAGAACCAACTTCGAGGGGCAGAGGCTGGTTTCTTGTATCGATGGCCCCAGAACCACCATCCAGGTCTCTCAGACTAAACGAGACAACAAAAGTCTGACTGTGGAGACTACTATTAACGGGAACAAACATGTGGCTACCATCGACACCGGTGCCACTGCCTCCATAGTACGTCGAGACCTGGTAAAGACGACGTGGCTTCATAACACCAATAGCTACCATCTAAGAACCGCAACGGGAGAAGCAGCAAGAGTATACGGAGAAGTGAGTCTTAAGATCCGACTGGCCGATCTAGTGTTTACTCATCACCTGGTGGCAGATATATGTGACGAGTGCATCATTGGAATCGACTTTATGAAACAGCACGGAGTTATTTTAGACATCGGTAATCAGGTTTTGAAGTACCAAAATAAGGAACTTCCAATGACCTATTCGAACGAAAGTACGTCGACATTGAGAACTGTCATCACGGAAGATCTGATTCTGCCTCCTTCTTCTGAAGTGTTCGTTTGGACAAAACTGGAAGGTGAGTTTGGAAGCCTTCGATACCTCATGGTGGAACCAGACCCAGAGTGTTCCTCCCAAAGCGTCATCATTGGGAAAACACTGGTAGCACCGAAAAACAAAATGGTCCCCGTACGATTACTAAACACCAGACCGTACGATGTAAGGTTGAAGAAAGGAGAAGTCGTTGGACGTTGCGAATCGGTTGCAGCAATTACGAAGATCACAGACGAAGCCCCAAGAAAAACTATAACTCCGGAGGAGCTCAAAACCACCAGAGCTAAAATACTGAATTCATCCAACCTTGATCACCAACAAACAAGGATAGCTGAAAATCTCCTACAAGAGTACACTGACATCTTCGCATCGCAAAAGGGACAATATGGTAGGACACAGTTGGTGCAGCATCGCATCAACACAGGAGATGCAAGACCGATTCGTCAACCCGCAAGACGTCTTCCACTGGCCAAACAAGGTGAGGTTGAGGAAATCATAACAGCAATGAAGAAGGACGGTCTTATCGAAAATTCCAAAAGTCCTTGGGCGTCACCAGTGGTGCTAGTGAAAAAGAAAGACGGAAGCACTCGTTTTTGTGTAGACTACCGAAGGCTGAATGATGTGACTAAGAAGGACAGCTATCCCCTGCCCAGAATCAGTGATACCCTGGATGCCATGGAGGGAGCTCAGTGGTTTTCGACGCTGGACTTGAAGAGTGGATATTGGCAAGTTGACATCCACACTGATGATCGGGAAAAGACGGCGTTTTCTACAGGTAATGGGCTCTGGCAGTTTAAAGTTATGCCGTTTGGGCTATGCAACGCTCCGGCAACATTCGAGCGTTTGATGGAGTGCGTTCTTCAAGGACTGACGTGGAAAGCGTGCCTAGTCTACTTGGACGATGTGATTGTTTACGGGAAGACATTTGACCAACATTGCAAGAACCTAAAAGCCGTGTTTCAGAGACTTCGAGAGGCTAACCTTAAACTGAATCCGGAAAAATGTGCACTTTTCAAAACCGAAGTTAAGTATTTGGGACACATCATCTCATCCCAAGGCGTAAAGACTGATCCTGAAAAAGTTGACTCCGTCAAAAATTGGCCAACACCACAGGACAAACATCAACTCCGAAGCTTTCTGGGACTTGCCACATATTACCGACGTTTTGTTAAGAACTTTGCTGGAGTTGCAAAGAGTTTGCATCAGCTCACCGAAAAGGGGAAGCAGTTTAAATGGTCAGGTGAGTGTGAGAAATCTTTCCAAGAGCTCAAATACCGCCTCTGTAATGCTCCAGTGCTGGCACATCCAACACCTGGCAAAACATTCATCATCAACGCAGATGCAAGCAACGTTGGAATCGGGGCGGTACTATCCCAAGTGCATGATGGCGAAGAGAAAGTGGTGGCGTATTACAGCAAGGTCCTCTCGAAGCCCGAAAGAAACTACTGTGTGACCAGAAGGGAACTGCTTGCTCTTATCTTGGCAACAAAGCACTTCCATAAGTACATCTGTGGACAGAAATTCCTTCTGCGGACAGACCATGGTGCTCTGAACTGGCTGTTGAACTTCAAAAATCCAGAAGGTCAAGTCGCTAGGTGGATAGAAAGACTGCAAACTTATAATTACCAGATTCAACACCGTAGAGGAAAGCTACACTCAAACGCCGACGCATTATCCCGAAGACCTTGCAAAGTGGATTGCAAGCATTGTAGGCGGCAAGAGGACAAAGAAAATATTACCGCTCAGCGACTAAGAGCTAACCCAATATGCGGATGGAGCAATGAGGAAGTGAGGACTGCTCAACAGGAGGATCCAGATATCGAACTCATTCTCGCATGGAAAGAAAATGAAGAGAAACCTGAATGGGGAGACATTTCTGACAGGAGTCCAGTTCTCAAAGCCTATTGGGCACAGTGGGACTCACTATATGTGCAAGAAGGTGTCCTCAGGCGAAGATGGGAATCCGCTGACGGTAAGTCATATGTGATGCAGCTGATCGTACCGCAATCCAAAGTCAGTGAAGTTCTGCGGGAGATGCACGACGGACCTTCTGGAGGCCACCTGGGAGTTAACAAAACACTGGAGAAGGTGCGACATCGGTTCTACTGGTTACATGCTAGAGATGACGTGGAGAAATGGTGCCGTCAATGTGACAAGTGTGCTGCAACCAAAGGACCTGGTAGGAAGATTCAAGGTAAGATGCATCAGTACATCGTTGGATCGCCTTTTGACAGGATTGCAGTAGATGTGGCTGGGCCTTTTCCAGAGACCAACGCTGGAAACAAGTACATTCTGGTTGTAATGGACTATTTTAGCAAGTGGCCTGAGGCGTATGCCATCCCAAATCAAGAGGCCAAAACGGTGGTCGACCAGATTGTGCTTAACTGGGTGAGTAGGTTTGGCGTGCCTATGGAACTCCATTCCGACCAAGGGAGGAACTTCGAGTCAAACATCTTCCAAGGAGTGTGCGGACTACTTGGCATTAAGAAAACGAGAACCACACCGCTTCATCCACAATCTGATGGGATGGTTGAAAGATTCAACCGGTCCTTGAAAGAACACCCTACCAAGGTCGTAGGCGACTACTAAAGAGACTGGGATAGGCACGTACCGCTATTCCTGATGGCCTATAGAAGTGCTGTACATAGCTCGACAGGACAAACACCATCTGATATCCTGTTGGGAAAACCATGC
Organism: Melanostoma mellinum; assembly: GCA_914767635.1. Classification (NCBI taxonomy): domain Eukaryota; kingdom Metazoa; phylum Arthropoda; class Insecta; order Diptera; family Syrphidae; genus Melanostoma; species Melanostoma mellinum. The sequence goes on from OU612058.1 coordinate 92,077,345, forward strand.
GGCTGCCCAGCGAACTTAAATTTGGTTGCCCCACAGAGGAGCCACAGGACACGAACGAGTATGTGGACGACCTCAAGGAGAGACTCGCTGACATCCATAAAAGAACAAGGGAACGGATGAAAACCTACAGCGACCGGATGAAGACACGGTTTGACACAAAAGCGACAACGGCAGGATTCCAAGCAGGAGATCGTGTGTGGCTTTATAATCCTCATCGTCAAAAGGGATTGTCACCGAAACTTCAGCAAAACTGGGAAGGTCCTTATACTGTTGTCACGAGGATTAACGACGTGGATTACCGCATCCAAAGAGGACTAAGAGGCAAGTTAAAAGTAGTTCATTGTGACCGGCTGCATCGATATAGTGGCGAGGCTGCAGATGAAATTATTCGGGACGAACAATTTTAAGGAGGGGGCAGTGTAACGTGAACCCAACATTTAGTACCAATTTCCTAATCGAAAACGTTCAAACGAAAACACAAGTGGCAACACTAGTGTAAGTGTAGAAATTTGTATTAGGAGGAAAAATGTTTGACAGTTGCAGTGGAGAGTGGAGACAATGTGGAAGTTACTGGAGAGTTCTAGATGGCATGTCATTCGATATAAATAGCCCGCCCGAGGCAACCAGAGGGCAGTTTGGTTTATAGAGTGATAAAGTTAAGAGTAAATACAAGTGATAGTCCAAAAGTCGAGTTGAGATCGAATTAAGCATCGATACTGAATAAAAGTGATAAAAATAAATTGAAAGGTGAAGTTTTATTTTGCGAACTAAGCGCACGTTACAATACATTCAAGAAAAAATAAATACAAAAAAAGGTATAAAAGAAAAAAAAAATACAAAAAAAATATATATAAGGAGGTTAAGACGAGAAGGTTCTCGCCTCCAAAAGGGGGGTGGTATGTAACATTTGCATTGCATTTTATACATCGCTACATGCTGATGATGAGGAAATAGAGAGGTGCCATGACAGGAACGAGACTCGGAAGTTTTACCAAAAGGTAAAAAGATCCTGCCAGGGTGGCTAACCCCGAACTCAAGCCTGTAAAGACCAGCAGGGAAACATAGTTATAGAGTCACAGTCGCTACTGAGGATCTGGAAAGATCATTTCTGCAGACTGCTTAACGGCGATGAGGACACAAATTCAGCTGTCAGGCAGACTGCCCCATTCAGCCTGGACGATGATCAAGAATGCCGTCCTCCCGACCTAGAAGAAGTTAAGCTTGCTATATGCAAACTTAAATCAAATAAGACTGCAGGTGCAGATGGCCTTGATGCCGAACTTTTCAAGGCAGCTGGAGATCAGTTGGAAAGGAGCATGCACCAGCTGATCTGCATGATATGGTCGAAAGAAAGCATGCCCGATGAATGGAACCTCAGTATCGTATGCCCGATCCTAAAGAAAGGAGACCCTCACAACTGCGCCAATTATAGAGGGATAAGCCTCCTTAACGTCGCTTATAAGATCTTGTCTGCTGTAATATGTGAACGTCTGAAACCCCACGTCAACAACTTGATAGGTCCTTATCAATGTGGTTTTAGACCGGAGAAGTCCACAATAGACCAAATTTTCACATTACGGCAGATCTTGGAAAAAACCCGAGAACATAATATCGATATTCACCACCTCTTTATCGATTTCAAGGCCGCTTATGACAGTATCTACAGAGACGAGCTGTACAGAGCCATGTCTAGTTTCGGCATCCCTGCAAAACTCGTACGACTATGCAGGATGACTTTGGAGAATTCACGCTGCTCCGTCAAGGTCGGTAAAGAACTCACCGAGACCTTCAATGTCGAAAAAGGTTTTAGGCAAGGCGATAAACTGTCATGCGATTTCTTCAACATCATACTTGAACAGATTGTAAGAAACTCAAACGTCAACACCAGAGGAACAATCTTTCAAAAATCTGTGCAATTGCTCGCATATGCAGACGATATTGACGTAATGGGAAGAAAAAAGCGTGATGTCATAGGTGGTTTTGCGAGTATTGAAACAGAAGCGGCAAAAATGGGTTTGATGGTTAATGAGGGCAAAACAAAGTATATGCTGTCATCAAACAAGGACACAGAACATCGACGAATTGGACAAAACGTCACAATAGACAGACATAACTTCGAGGTAGTACAGGACTTCGTCTACCTAGGATCCGCTGTAGACACGGACAACAACATCAGTGCGGAGATCAAACGGAGAATAACTCTTGCCAACCGTTGCTTCTTTGGGTTAAGAAGGCAATTGAGAAACAAAACCCTCTCCAGAAAAACCAAGGTAACCTTATATAAGACCTTAATCATCCCAGTCCTGCTTTACGGCGCGGAAGCATGGACCTTATCGAAAGCGGATGAGGAAACCCTTGGTCGTTTCGAAAGAAAAATTCTCCGAATGATCTTTGGTCCCGTATGCGAAGGCAATGTGTGGAGAAGAAGATACAACAACGAGCTGTATGAGCTGTACCGCGACATGGGCATAGCCAGAAGAGTACGCATCGCGAGGCTACGATGGTTGGGCCATGTTGAGCGGATGGACCCAAACGCTCCGGCTCGTCGGGTGTTCGAAAGCACATTGCAGGGAAATCGCGGAAGGGGAAGACCTCGTCTTAGGTGGCGCAATCAAGTGGAGGATGACCTCAACCGACTTGGAGTGCGAAACTGGAGAGACCTAGCCCGAAATAGAAGTCGTTATCGAAGGATGTTGGTTGAGGCCCAGGTTCACCCCGAACTGTAATGCCCACCTAAGTAAGTAAGTAAGTACATGCTGATGCTACCACCACTCTATAATGCCTTTTGAGCTGAAAACTCGACGACCACACGCCATCCAGTAGTAGGAACTACGAAACACCTATACCAGAGGCACGAACCGGAACCAGGAAATGAACACCAAATAATAGCCGAGGCACGAGCCGGAACCAGGAACTACAAGCCAAGGCACAAACCGCATACCAACCGCAGGCTGCTAAATGAGTAGCATAGCTCAGGCGCAGCAGTGTAGAATTTGGAACATATGTTTCTCCAACAGTGGAGAATACAACCCACACGACACACAGGCCAATGCACAGCAGCACACGACCACCGTGTGTTTCGTGTAGACATTAGCAACAGAGTACATTGGGTGTGCTATGGATAAGCACAGCAGCTGTGGAGACATAAGCAATCCAATATAAATGATAGGAGGCAACAACAAAATGTATGGAAAAGTGCACGCCGGAGAAGTATAAATAGGGCGAGCTGAGCTAAGAAAATTGAGTCAGCCGGCACCGGCGCAACGATGCACATCTCCTGGTAGAGTGAGTATTCTTGTAAAAATTATATTGTTTGAAAATATAATATTTCGTGCCACACAGGGCCGTACCAAATACTTGTGATCTGTCAGACCTAAAAGTCTTGGCCTTCGTTGCTGGCAGGGGCATTAAATAATACCTGGCATTAATAAAAGAAAACGTTTTTTCAGCTGGCTGCTCGTTGCCTAGAGCATATTGTTTAGCTTGTATATATATTATTTAAAACAAGTCTATCCCGCAGATTCCGACGCCGTAGCAACCAGAGCAATACCGCTCGGAGAACCACCCTATTGTTCCCGAGTACCGGAAGCCAGCATTACCGCAACTACCGCCGCCGAACTACCAGAAGCGAATCTAGAGGTATCTTCACACAGGCCCCGAAGGGTACTTGTGATCTCTGCCGGAGGGCATATAATAATACTCAACCGCTAACCCGTGAGGGGAAGTTGGGATCTCCACACAGAGCCGAAGGGCACTTGTGATATCTGCCGGAGGGCGTATAATAATACTCAACCGCTGACCCGCTGAGGGGAAGTTGGGATCCTACCGCACAGGGATAGTAAAGCGCCTGTGATCGTTGCCGGAGGGCACATAACAATACTCAACCGCTAATCCCGTTCTCTACTATAGGTACCCCACCGAATTGCCGACAGCCGAACTAGAGGAGCCAACGAGCGTTCTTGTTACCGACGCTGACTTGCAGCTGCACTTTGAATAAGGCGTATAAGAGCCATAAAAATAAACATTGTAAATTGAAATTGTAAATAAGCTATAAAAAAGAGAAGTTTGCACGAATAAAGAGTTTCTGACCTTCTATGCGAAGTTTTCGTGTTTTTATTCGCCGACCCTGGACAGCCGTGAGTCATACCTCGGCTGGGAAACGAAAAGCACATCACAATGTGTGCACCATACGATGTCCGAGGGCCAATGATGCTTATGAGGTTCCCGCTGTGTTCGGTTGGAACTGGCAACTTGAACTCTTACAGCAGTGGAAGGCTTATCTCAATTTTAATATTGCTATTGGTCACTCTAGCCCTTACACTTAGGATTTTGTATAGTTGCAGGATCGATTCATGATGTCGCTCTCCAGGAATCATTAAAGATTTTGGAATGTTTTCATGAATTTTCGTAAGTTCATCCTTAAATTGTTGTACCGAAAGTATTAGTGGATGAATTCTTCCAGTGTGAGTGGACAGCAAGATATCCAACAATATGCTCTGAGTTGCTTTATAATTTATCATAATAAGTATCGCATTTAGAGCATTTGACGAAAATATCTTGATGTCCTCATATTTTCCGGTTTCATCTTCAAGTTTCGAAACAATCGAACTTAGGAGCTGTATTTGCTTCTTATTTCTATTTGTTATTTCCTTAAGACGTTGACAGTAGAATCAACTATGGTTGTCTGGTTCTTCATTAGATTTAATTGATCGCTGTCATTTTCCTTGACAGCTTCAATTCTTTGCTCATAACCTTTAGCAAATCTTTGGTCGAGAATTCTGAATAATTCATTAGTAATTGTTCCAATGAAGTCAAACGGTGATCGTTTTTGACGTCGTGTTGAATCTTCGTTTGCATGTAATAAGATCTCATTGTTAAGCTGTATTTGTTGAATTTGATGTTGAAACTGGTGTAGCATTCTCTCACACATGACCGATTTAAAATCTTTTAATTCACTAGATGAGCAAATTTTTTCTATTTGCGACACAAGTTTTTTGTATTTATTTTATTTTTTTATTTTTATTTTTCAATTGGTAATTTACATAACTTTGTTATGGGTCGCTTGAAATGTTTCTTGTTGCTGAACACTGTTGCAGCTCTTACCCAGTTGTCTTTTCCTGGATGAACGTCTGAAATTTTCCCCATCATCCAGGTTGTTGGTGGTAGTCGGTCTTCTTTGATAAGAACGATGTCCCCAATTTTCATATTTTCTTGTTTTGGCTTCCACTTGGGAAGTTGTTGTAATTGAGACAAATATTCAGATGACCAGACTTTCCAAAAGTCCTAAGTTAATTTTTGGATTAACTGCCATCGAGATCGGAATGTTCGCTTTTCATCAATTATTGGTTCGGGTACTGCATTCAGGGAACTTCCGATCAAAAAGTGTCCGGGAGTTAGAATTGTAGTATCCTCAACATCATTCTCGATTGCTGTTAGTGGTCGAGAGCTAAGACATGCCTCTACCTGTGTTAAAAGCGTGGAGAGCTCCTCAAATGTTAATATAGTTTCACCGATTATTCTCTTTAAGTGGAATTTTGTAGACTTAACGACTGATTCCCACAGTCCACCAAAATGGGGTGATGCGGGGGGTAAAAAGTGCCACTGCATTTCGTCTTTAGCAAGCTTTAAGGAGACATCTTTAACAGCGTTTAATCGTTTCTCGCGTTTGTTGCTGGATTTCCTTGTTAGCCCCAACAAATATAGTTCCGTTGTCACTGTAGAAGTGCGAGCATATTCCTCTTCTTGATGTGAATCGTTTTAACGCTATGCCGCTGAGCTAAGGTCACTCACAAGTTCAATATGAACAGCCTAAGTAGCAAAGCAGACGAATATAGCGATGTACCCCTTTGTGGATCTGTTTCATCTTCCTTTTCAGATTTATGTCTGAACTGGTCCAGCATAATCAACGCCTGTGTGTGTAAAGGGTCTTAATGGTGTTACTCTAGCTGCTGGAAGTAGTGCCATTTGCTTAGTATTTGGTTGTGTAGCGAACCGAAAGCATCTGATACACTTATTTATAACTTGTCGAACACATCTTTTTGCTTGAATGATCCAATAGCGTTGTCTCAGTTTTGCTATTGTAAGTCGAATACCACCATGCAGTGTGCGTTCATGGGCGTCTTCTACTAATAGTTTCGTAAACCACTCTTGATGAGGTAGGATAATCGGATGTTTCTCTGTACTAGAAAGTTTCGCGTTTTGTAGTCGTCCGCCCACAACAAGAATGTTCTCGTTGTTAATAAATGGGTTCAAGGATAGTACCTACCTTACTTTTTTTGTTTATAGTTTTTCCATCTCGTAAGGATTCTGGTTCTTCGGAATAGATCTTTTGTTGTACATATCGTATGATTCCTTTACTCCCATCGTTCAATTCAGTTTCAGTTTTGAATTCATTTTTATTGTTTCTTTCTTATAACTACTTACTTGCTAACAAAAATGTTTAAACTGGCTTATATAATAACTTAATTAACTTACTGACCCTAGGCGGGTACTCTAAATTACTCAAAAACTCAATTCAAATGCCTTTCGGCCTAAAGATACTGTATATATTTGAAACTATAACCAATATTAACCCTAAGAAAATTTAAAAAACTTAGTTTTTTTGATCGTTTTTTTTGGTTTTTCTTAAAATTACTTACAACTAATTAAAACTCCTTAAAACTAATTAAAACTTCTGAAAACTAGAGCAGCCACAGTAGCTTTTTTACTAAATTTTTTTGTTTTTTGTGTTTTATAATTTTTTTTTTGGATTTTTGTTTATATTTTTTCTATGTTTTTGGATTTTCGGCGCCGCTTTTAATTTTTTAATTTTTTTTTGACTTTATTAATTTTTTACAATTTTTTTTTTGATTTTCGATGCCGCTTTATTTTTATAATTTTTTTTTTGTTTGGATTTTTGTTTTTTTTTTTGGTCTTAAAATTTATTTTGGTTGCCATCCCCTATACCCTAAGTCTTACACTCTAGACCCTTGCAAGCCAGCCATTGGCGACTCGCTATCAGTAACATTTTCAATATGTTGCTCGGACAAAAACCAAAATAGTTTTGACGTTCTAAAAACGTCCCGCTGATCGCGATCTGAAACCGGAGGAGCTCTTCAACTTCTCCGCCCACTGCGGCGACGCCGACGTCACGGTTGTAAAGGAGCCGTCGTTCTACGGACTTACAGCAGACGTGGTAGATTAACGGAACCGCCAATCTGTCCTGTATCAAACCTATCATGTCAAAATGGAGGAAAGCCTCCGGTGGGACAAATCCACTGAAACGTGTTCTCTCCATATATTCTATGTTGGGGTTGTAAGACCAAAATATCAGGCCATTGTTCGAAGTCATCGCCCTTGCAGTGTGACCCCGAGTCAGTTTTATCATGAAGTTGTCGATTCTTTTTATTTGAGCCCCGTTGTAAAGGACCCCATTAGGATAATAGTTTCTGTACTCCGCTCTGGTGTTCTGTGCAATTTAAGACAGGTACGCAGACACTGTCTCTCAAACACCCGAATCTTTTCCATTTGAGACGCTGTAACATTGAACCACACAGGGCACCTGTAGTGTATGCGAAGAAAGAGGAAAGGTAAGATTTACATGCACTTGATAATCTAAATAACCTTATCGTGTACATGCACTATCACTATCTCGAGCGATGCCGATGTAGTGTATGCGAGAGGTAAAATTTACATTCACTGGATTATCTCAATAATCTCATCGTGCAAAAGAGTACAAGCACGATCATCATCTCGAGCGCACGTACAAGGTAGTCGATGTTTGGATCTCCTCTAGTGCGGGTGCGTGCGTTGGCGAGCCGGTGAGTTCGATAAGTGAATGCTACAAGTGGCGACGAGGATAAACCGATGTAAGTGCTAAATTAAATAAATTGATTGATAAATGTGTAGCTAGATTAAACAATAGAAGTTGAGAACTAACAGCAATGATATTGCGTTCGGTTAATCGATTATTTCGAAAAAAAAAGAAGTTTGGCAGAAAATTGAAAAGAAATTTGGTAGAAAACTAACCTTCATTCGATTGAAAATAAAAGTTAATATGAATGGAAAAAGTTGCCCTCATTAAATTGAAAAGTTTGTCTGGCATAAGAGAATAAAGAGTTTAGTCATAAAATTAAAAGTCCAACATTAAATTGTTACACTCATATGCTTCATTTTGGCGGGAAGAATATGCCTTCATTAAATTGAAAACAAGGTTGATATGACAGTGCATACTCTTTCACATAACCTGGATCTAACTAGCTCGAATGAATTTGAAAATGCATGTATATACAAAATAATATATGCATGTGAATACATATACGATTCATTACTTAGTAAATGTTCAACTTATACTCATTTTTGTATGGAAAGAAATGAATGTGTAAAATGAAAATGAAAATTTCTGAAACCAATATTTCGCAATAAAAAAAAAAAAAAAAAAAAAAAAAAAAAAAAAAAAAAAAAAAAAAAAAAAAAAAAAAATATTTTTCTCTCCAGTGTTTCCCACTATTTCTTGTAAGTAAATTACCTAATTTGGAAGTCTTCTCTCTGGAAGGAGACTCACTATCGGTGGGTTTAAGATGGGAGAAGTGGAAGAGGGCCTTCAACATATATCTCTCGCGGCATCCATTGACTCTTCAGCAAAGAAAAGAGCAATACTTCTTCATTTTGGTGGATTAGAACTGCAAGAAATTTTTTATAATCTTCCAGGAGCAAACGTCGACATTTCTGATCTTCTCAGTAGCCGTAGAGAAATTAGATGAGTATTTTTCTCCAAAACAGAGTAAGGTTTATGAGAGGCATATATTTAGGTTACTAAAGCAGAAGGAGGGTGAGAAGTTTGAAAAATTTTTACTTCGACTGAGAAATCAGGCGGGGAAATGTGGATTCCAAGACCTGGACAATAATTTGATTGACCAAATTACTGAGAAATGCACTTCGGATGAACTGAGGAAAAAAATATTGACCATAGGTGATAGCATCACACTGGATAAAATTTTATTGGAAGCAAATACACAAGAAGCTGTGGATCATCAATTAGAGGGCTATGGGAGCAAAACAAAAGCAGATGCGATAAATGAAATTTCAAATAAAAATGACAAAAGGTCGGGTAGAAACCGAGAGTACGATAACAACCAAACGAATAAGCTTAATTCACGTTCATGTGGAAGGTGTGGAAATAGGAAGCATTCCTCTCAAGACATGAGATGTCCAGCTAGAGAAAAAAAGTGTCACATTTGTGGCCATATTGGACATTTTCGACAGTACTGCAAATCAAAGAAGCGTAGTTCGAGTGGCTTCTCTAGGCAATATAATGATCCCAGTAATAAAAGGATGAGGAAAGAACACGAGCAAATTAATTGCGTAAAAGCTGATCAAAAAGAAATAGAATATGTTTTCCATATAGATGAAGATGTTATGATTGACTGTTTATTGGGTGGAATCAAAACAAGATTACTGGTTGACTCAGGGTCTAAATTTAATTTATTAACAGATAGATCGTGGGAGGATCTGAAACAAAAAAACATCAAAGTCTACAATCAAATTCCAAACCCAAATAAAACATTTTTGCATACGGGATTCAAACTCCATTGAAAATTAAAGGGTCTTTCGATTCCGAAATAGAAGTGAATGGGAAAACGCAAATAGCTACATTTTTCGTTATAGTGCGAGGAACTAAAGATTTGCTTGGTAAAATAACTGCAATCTCTTTAGGAGTTTTGAAGATTGGAATAGACATCAGTCAAATTAGAACCACTAAAACTTTTCCAAAATTTAAGGGAGTACTCATAAATATTCCAGTAGATGACTCGGTTCACCCCGTGTCACAACCTTGTAGAAGGATTCCCATTCCTCTGGAGACTTTGGTAAAGGAAAAGTTAAAAGAACTACTAGAATCGGATATCATTGAAGAAGTACCTACATGAGCCTTCAAAATGGGTTTCTCCTATAGTTCCCATCCTTAAACCAAGCGGAGAATTACGACTTTGTGTTGACATGAGAAGAGCTAATACCGCCATCATAAGAGAAAACCACCCTTTACCAACAATGACGCAAATGCTACCAAGATTACGGAAAGTTTCCCTATTCAGCAAATTAGACATAAAAAATGCTTTTCATCAGTTGGAAATTCACCCCCAATCCCGTCACATTACAACTTTTATCACACCAAAGGGGTTGTATCTATATAAGCGGCTGATGTTCGGAATAAATTGCGCCCCCGAAATTTTCCAAAAAACTCTTGAGAGACTCCTAATAAGATGCGAGGGCGTAGTTAGTTTCATAGATGACATCCTTATTTTTGGAAAGAACGAGGAAGAGCATAATACGGGATTAAAATGTGTGCTGGAAACCTTAAGAAATAATAACGTTTTACTAAACGAAGAGAAGTGTATCTTCAGAGTAAATAATGTTCAATTTTTAGGCCACAATCTTACACCGGAAGGTGTTAAGCCTCAGAATAAATACATTGAAAGCATCACACATTTCAGAATACCCAAGACACCAGAAGAACTGCAGAGCTTTCTTGGACTGGTAAATTATATCGGCAAATGGATACCAAACTTGGCCACTGCAACTGAACCTTTAAAAGTTATTTTGAAGAAAAAGTTGGAAAAACATACCAACATAGGAAATTTTTGGGGAAAAGAGCAAGAGTCAGCATTCGAAAATCTAAAAACAATATTGAAGAAAATCCAATCATTAGGATATTACGATGCCAATGACAAAACTCAAGTTATCGCGGATGCTAGCCCGGTTGGATTAGGGGCTGTTCTTACACAAATTAATTCAAAAGGTCCTAAAATAATTGCATATGGGAACAAAACACTGACCGACTGCGAACGTCGTTACAGTCAAACCGAGAAAGAAGCCCTTGCGATAGTGTGGGCAGTAGAGCACTTCAATATCTATCTGTTCGGGAAAGAGTTCGACCTTATAACGGACCATAAGCCCTTAGAAGTAATTTTTGGCCCCAAATCAAAACCGTGTGCCCGCATTGAAAGATGGGTCTTACGGCTACAATCATACAAGTTCAAAACCATATACAAGCCAGGAAAACTAAACATAGCCGACCCACTCTCCCGTTTGTGCGTATGCTCTAAGCAAATACAAGTTGGAGGAGATTCTCATGTACATCACGTCGTGGAGCATTCACGACCACTTGCAATTTCACTAAAAGAGATCGCTACGTCCTCTAAAAGTGATCCCGATGTTAAGCTCGTTTGGAAAGGTATTTATAATAACAAATGGGAAGATTCAGTTAAGGGATACAAGATTTTTGAAAACGAACTATGCTTTTATGACGACATACTATTGCGAGGAAACAAAATTGTTATTCCATCAAACTTGCGAAAAGACGTACTGAAAGCAGCCCACGAAGGACACCCAGGGATAGTTGGAATGAAAGGTCGCTTAAGGGCAAAAGTTTGGTGGCCTCGTATAGATAAAGATGTGGAGAACATGGTGAAATCCTGTAAAGGATGTACTTTAGTAGGTATGCCAAACAACCCATTTCCACTAAAAAGGAGAGAACTTCCAGCAGCACCATGGGTTGATATTGCTCTTGATCTTTTGGGACCTCTTCCTAGTGGGAAGTACTAATTCGTCGTAATAGATTATTTTAGTCGATACAAAGAAATAAAGATTTGCAGATCTATAATAAGTTGCCAAATAATAAAAATGCTTAAGGAAACCTTCAGTCGATTAGGTTTTCCAATTTCAATTACCGCTGACAATGGTAGACAATTTGTTAGTGAGGAGTATAAATCTTACTTACTTAAGGTAAGATTAACATGCACTTGATAATCTAAATAACCTTATCGTGTACATGCACTATCACTATCTCGAGCGATGCCGATGTAGTGTATGCGAGAGGTAAGATTTACATTCACTGGATTATCTCAATAATCTCATCGTGCAAAAGAGTACAAGCACGATCATCATCTCGAGCGCACGTACAAGGTAGTCGATGTTTGGATCTCCTCTAGTGCGGGTGCGTGCGTTGGCGAGCCGGTGAGTTCGATAAGTGAATGCTACAGCACCCATAGACAATCATTGGCCTTATGAGGGCCATGTAGCAAATCACTTTCACTCTGCTATCAAGTTGACTGCTGTGAAACAGTCGCCTTGTCAGAGCAAAAGCTCCTCTAGCCCTGGCCAGAGCCGCATCCATATGTTGGTGGGTGGTCATGTAGATCAACGATCACCAGCTTGCGTCAGTTCTTTCTCGTATCCCATGAGGCCCGAGCCAACGGGGTTCTAAACACAATTGTTTACGATTTCTGAAAGTTGATTTTCAACTTCCAGTCATCGCAATATTGCTGAATCTTATCGAAATTCACCTTGCAAGAGACTTCTGATGTCTTCGATCTTTGGACCTGTTCTGTACGCAATGAGGTCATCGGCGTACGCTATAGCATGGTGAAGAGAACCAATTAGGTCACCAGTGAAAATGCTAAATAAAATAGGCGAATTCACCGCTCCTTGTTGCAGACCGTTCTGTATTTTAAAAGTTCTGGTAGAAGTTATATTGCAACTTTTGACAACAAACGATCTACCATGAAGCATGTCATTAAGAATATATAGCAGTGGTTAACTCATGCCATACCTGATCAGTTTATAGAAAATACCGTCTAACCAAACGGTATCGAAAACCCTTCTCCAAGTCGCAACCAGACATGCACCCGTACACTGCTTTTTAGCTTTGTTCCATTGAATATCAGATACAAGTTTAGACGCAGCATGTATGGTATCATGACCCGCCTAAAAACCGAACTGATTTTCTGGAATAATATGTTTGTTCTCAGCCCATGTGGACAGAGCTCTATTAAGAACTTTCTCGAATACCTTGCTGATACTCGGAAGAAGAATAATTGACCGGAGAATTGCTGGATTGGAACCATCCTTCTCTTTTTTAAGGAGAGGATGGACCATTGCCGTCTTTCAACGCACTGGATAATATGCATTATTCAGTGCATTGTTGAACAACGTGGTGTATATGTCCACCACTTCCGAAGGGAGGTTTCGCAGCACAACATTGGGTATGCCGTCGACTCCTGCTGACTTCTTTTTCTTTATTTTATGAAAGATGTCCACGAGGTCCATCTTAGAAACGAACAGGGTGTTATCCCCGTTTTGCTGGGCGATGACTTCACTTGCAAGTCGGTCGTCATTGAACCTAGTGAAACCAGGATTCTCGGATCGCCAATGCGAGATTTCGTCTCTAAGATAGAAGTGTCCAACGAAGGCTCTGTTCTCAAGCTCGTAATTCGGGCGAATGCACTCATTCACCTTATATACTCGCTCGAAAACAGCACCCACCTTCCTACCTTCTCTTGAGCATCTTCCACTATAAAGTGGTCATCATCCAAGATGGCGTCATCTCGATCTATTCTTATTGTCAAAAGTAAGTTCTTGTTCTCTGTCGTCCTTTGGAGTTTAATACTCTGAAGGTCATTTTGATCTTTTCTCCTAAAAATTTTACTTATTTCCGGAACATACTCGGGTTGTTGGACTGTACAGCCCGAATTTTGTTGGTTCAGAAAAGATATATAGATATTCTGTAATTTTCTTTTATTAACTGTTGGAGATTTTTGATCTGTGACTTCAGAGTTCTAATTTCCAAATCGTGTCGGTCAGTAAACCTCCTGTGCAAGAGTTTGGGTCTTGACAAGAGTCTACTTTTTTGTTTGTAAAGTGCGTCTATTATCGCGTTCTGTACATGTTCGTAGTGTCATGTTGCCTATATTTATTAATTGTCCCGTCCATTGTACTTCGGATTGCATCCTACATACGTTGCAGGTACCCATTGATCTCAACGTTCGACAGATTCCTGTTGCATGGCGGTGCAATACCGTTCGAACGAAGTTCCCTTGAGACGGCACCGGAAAAGCGCGGCCAACGTGTCTTACCGTAGTTGAAAGAGTGCGTCGGCACGTACTCCTCCAGTTCCACAAGGTCGTTCGGAAGCAGTATGACGGCGGCAAGTCCACAGTGGTCACTGTCGTACTCAACCGTCGTCAAACAATTTTTCGTTCGTCACAGAATGTCGTCGGTCAGTTTAAGTCTTGAGTCTTAAAGTAATAGATCCAAATATGAGCCACTTCGAGGATATGAAGGCCTGTCAGTAGCCAGCAGGTCGACTTTATACTCATTATGATGAAGCTCCAGCCAATTGAATAGCTGGGTCCCCCTTGGATTGGCTAATTGATCTCCCCAATCTTGGTGTTTAGCATTGTAATCACCGGCCAAAAGGAAATAGTTTTCTTCTGAGTTCAGTTTCAGACATCGAAAAAGTGTTTCAAGCTCTGTTATAAAACATGAGGGTTGAGAAGCCTCCGCCGCATAGATAGCGACCACATACAACTGCCTCCCCTGATGGAGACGGATGCATACGACACACGCTTCCAGCAACCGGAATCGGCGTACTTCACCACTATATATTACTTTATTAGCAATGCCCTTACGTTTGAAGATCGCAACCCCACCCGCGAAAGTCGAGTTGGGTTGGTCTCTTCTTACGATAATGTAATTGCTATCCGTCAATTTGCGATGCTGGTTAAGCCTAGTTTCGCTAACCATACATACATCAGGACGTTGGTCTTTTAACAACTCAGAGAAGTTGGCTCGTCGTTCTATCCTAACTAGCGAATTCACATTCACGGCTAGGATCTTAAAAGGCCTCTCCGGCAGCGCGCCCGTTAACCTAAAAAGTGCGCAAGCGACGGCACTGCACGATAGATCAAGTCCACCCTACGTGTCTGCTCACTTATTTGCCGTGATAGTTCGCTCATTTGTGCCTGAATGACACGCAGAGCGACCATCACCTCTGACTCCCCAGCAGCAGCCTTTGACACAGATGGCTGTCGCTTTCTGGGGAGGTTGTACCGTTTTCCCAGCTCCACCCGCCATTTGGGCGTATGAAACTTCTTGAACGACGGCCCTTGGAGTCAGTCTGGCTGTATGCTTTCCCTCATCCTTAGTTACTGTTGGAGCAGCTTTTATTGATTTTTTTATAACCTGGTATCGAGGACAACCCCGATAGTTTGCAGGGTGTCCATCTCCACCACAGAGAACACATTTCAGTAGGGTCTTATCTTCAACCCTTGCCTCACCGAGCTTACACTCTTTGTCGTTGTGGTTCTCTCCACACTTTACGCACCTCGACTGCATTTGGCAGTTGAATGCGGCGTGACCGAACCGTTGGCCACGAAGACATTGTAAAATGTCCCCGTGCCTGTTTCTTTCCTCCCATCTTACCATCTGGTAGTCTAGGACAGAGATACTCCTGAGACTTTCCAGACGGCTACTGGGTGACAAGGTGACGAGGAACATCGGCAAAAGCCGCTTCTCCCGTCTTGCCTTGGCCGTGGTGAACGACTTGACCCCGATGAACTCGAGATCGTCGCTCGCTAACCTGCCGAGTTCAGATAAGAGCTCCTCTGGGTCAGAGGTAGGCTCTACCCCTTTCAGTAGCATACATTTAGGCTTCTCCTCTTTGGGAGTATAACTATAGTATTCGGTGGTTGTCTTAGCTTACAATTCCCGAACTTCTTTATGGTCACCAATGGTTTTGCATTGGATCGCATGTCTATCTACACCGAGTCTTTTAACTGTAAAATTCTCGCCAATGGCTGACTTACACAGATTTTTAGTAGCTTGGAGCTCCATTTTTAAAGTGTTAATTGGGGGCACCCTGCTCTTTGATGTGGTCTTCTTTGGCTGCTGCTGTTGTTGTGCTGGCTGTTGTTGTTTTTTCTGCTTAAGCTCTGATGTCTGCTTCCTGCTGTTGGTCGTTGGTGCGGCTTTTTTAGCCGCGGTCCCCCGTTTCTGCTCCTTTGTAGCAGTTTTTTTTAACATCGACAGCTATTTTGTTAGCTGTCGTCCCTCGTTGCTGCACGGGCGCAGTTTTAACATTTGTTGCTTTTGTTGTTGTAGGCTTGTTTTCGTCTTTACCTGCCGCTGGGAATATTTGTTGCTTGGCTTCACGTTCCGCTTCTCTGCGGGCCACTTGCCTTGCTTTTATCTCCTCGATTTCCGCATACAGTTTCTCCACGGTTTTATTTAACTCGTGAAGACGCTTATCTTTCTCGTTTTCTTGTTTTTTTTCATCATCATCGACCTCGTCTGCTAATGCAGCGAATGAATTGTTACTGCCTGTGTAACGGCCCTCTCCACCGTTCGATTCGTAGTCGTATGTCGAATTCAGACTACCGACACTTTCCGAACTAGTCGACATACCCTCGTCGTCGACCTCCTTATCTGCTCCCTTTGTTTTTAACTTACGGTGGACTAAATTTGGCTGCACCGTGCGCTGCCTACTCTTTACTGCAGTTGTTTTTGCTGCTGCTGTTGCGGTTGTTATCGCCGCTGCCCGCTGCTTTGTTTGTTGTTGTTTTCAGTGTTGGATTTTCATGGAACACTTTTTCAGTTGCTGATGGACCGGAATGGTCCATCACAAACGCCTTTTTTCTGCCTTTTCGGTTTTTAACCTAAGGTTCTCCTTGAATTCGGTTATTTTTTACAATGCCGGAATAAAAATAGGAAGGCCCGGCTGAGAGTTGAACCCACGTTCCTCCACACTGATCACCTTCCGCTTAACACACTAGGCTACTGCCTTACTTAAGTTTCACTGAATTTAAAACTAGGTTAAACACTTTTCCACTTGAAAATACACTGCCAAAGTCGTCAACACTCAACACGTCTACGCACGATAGCAGTTGCTGAACGACTGACATCGTTCAATTCCTTTACTGTTAAAGTAAATCCCGTCTGCACGTGATGGATCATTAGTTCGTTTTTGCAGTTAGCAATGAATTGTCTGCAATAAGCAGCGACCCTTATTAGTTTTGAGTACGAAGAGAATCTTTTAGTTAAGTCGTCAATTTCTTCTACTTCAATGGTTAAAACCTTCCTGGTTTCGGGAATATCGATCGCTGCATTCGTATTTTGTTCGTTTAAAAGCCATTTTTCGGAGTCGAATTTCAGCCAACTAGGTCCATTCCACCATAAATGATTGTTTGCCATCTGTTCTGGAAAACAACCTCTTGAACCATAATCAGCTGGATTTTCGGTTAAATGAACATGTCTCCAGCAGTTTACGTTTGTTACCTCTTGTATATCTGAAACTCAATTCGCAACAAACATTTTCCAGGTAGATGGATATTTTTGGATCCAGGCTAGTGTTATAGTAGAATATGTCCAGGCAAAGGTTTTTTCTATTTGTAATCCAAAGGTTTTCTTTGTTTCCGCCACTAATTTTGAAAGCAGATGAGCACCGCATAGTTCCATTTTCGGAAGAGGAAGTTTCTTCCTTATTGGTGCCACTTTTGTTTTTGCAGTCAAGATGGTGCAGGCATATAGGCCAGATGGAAGAATTACTCTTGCGTACACCACGGCTGCATATGCTGCTTCAGAAGCATCACAAAATCCATGGAGCTCAAACTGTTGATCTTTTTTGGACTCTATCCACCTTGGGATCCTGATGTCTTCGACTCCAATAAGGTTGTTCTTCAATTTGTTCCACTGTTTTCATTGTTCAATAGGAAGTGGTTCGTCCCACTCGAGTTCTGCTTTCCAAAACTGCTGTATTAAGATTTTCGCGCTCACAGTTACTGGAGCCAACCATCCAAGAGGGTCAAATAGTTTGGCTATTTCGGACAAGGTTTTCCGTTTGGTAAGTAATTCTGGGGATGTTGTTGTTTCCATGTTTACTTTGAATTGGAAGGTTTCACTTAAAGGGTTCCAGTGTATCCCCCACGTTTTAATTGTTTCGTCTTTCATTACGTCTTTCTTTTGTTGATTACGTAACTCAATCGGAATATGCTGAAGTAGCTTCTTGTTGTTTGCAGCCCATTTTCGAAGCTGAAAGCCTGCTCCTCTTAGCACTTCATCAAATTCTTTCTGAGCTCGTTTGCATTCTGAAATCGTATCTCCTCTGGACATTAAATCATCCACATAGAAGTCGTGGTTGATTATTTCAGCTCCGATTGGATACTAGAGCTGTGTCAATCGCGATTGATTCGGTCTTTTCGACCCATTCACTGGAAATGATTGATGATTGCAACCAATCACCATTTCAATCATTTCCATAGAACGCCACTGAAAGAAACTCAGTATTTTACTATTATATGTTGTATTTGAATGAGACGGGTGAAGACGACCGAAACTGAAACCAATGATTTGATAGAAACGAACGACCGAGACCGAAACCAATCATTTGCACGAGCCCAGTGTCTGAAAATGAAACCAATCACTTGAACGATAGACGAACGATCGAGACTGAAACCAATCGTTTGAACGAAATAAACGACCGAGACCGAAACCAATCACCAATCACTTGAACGAAACGACCGACTGAGATTGAAACCAATCGTTTGAACGAAACAAACGAACGAGACTGAAACCCATCACCAATCACTTGAACCAAACGAACGACCAAGACTGAAACCAATCGTTTGAACGAGACCCGAAACGATTGACACAAACTGAAACAAATCAAACAAGTACTACAGTACCCTGTCTACTTTGACGCTTATAGAATGGTGCTATTGCTGAGTAGTTGGGCGATGTTTTTCATTTCAGACGAAGCACATATACATACTTATGTTTATTTTATATTTTAAGCTTTAAGAATTTGATAGATTTAGAACTTTTCTAGTTATTGTTTTAAAGCGATATGGAAAGATTTCTACTTCGAATTTTTAAAGACAATCTCACTGAAAATATAAAATGAATGTAATGTGTGTATGTATAAGTATATGCACATCTAAAAAAGAATACCATCCCCCATCTACAACTCAGTAGTCAGTACCATACTACTGGTTCTTGCCTACGTTTCTGTTTCGATGGTGACTCGACTGCACCTATGTTGTTGAATTGACCACAAATGCTGCTAATTCTCCCAAGGATTCCGCAACCACACTCAATGCGATGTTCCAACAAATGTTCTTGACGACCACAACTTCTGTACCACCAGGAAAATCTTCCACAATCAGAATAAACGCCTTTTTCCTTTTGTAATTTTATTCTTTTGTTTATTGCACGTAGGGTTGTATTTAATATAAAAGGTTTTAGTTTTACTTTACTAATTACTTTAGGCCAGAAGGGCAAAATATAATTTGGAAAAAAATGGCAGATGGCCCAAGCTCGAATTTGATTAAAAGATGATCGCTGGTTGGCTGTTGAAATGTGCTATGCGACGAACCACTTGCAAGAAAAAAGTAGTAGATTTCACAAAAAATTGGTTATGGGTTAATTAGTGCAAGAGGGCGAACCATGAATTGGTACCAAACTCTTTTTTTTTTGATTAAGCTGGGGAGTGGCACTGCTTACACTGGATTCGTGTGAACATTACCGCCCCCTTGGCGAGATACGCCAAAAAAAAATCTTTTACTGAAAATAAAGTAAGTGAAATTGATTAATTGGCAAATAGTTAATAGGCAATAGGCACAGTTTTACTATGGGTCGGACTATTTCTCCGATTTGGGTCTTTAGTGTTGCGACTCTGACTCGACCATCGGAACCTGTGTGTATATTTATAAAACGCCCTAGACGCCATTCGGTAGATGGCAGATTTTCGTTTTTAATGACGACCAAATCATAAACTTTAATGTCGGTTTGAGGTGTTTTCCATTTGTGTCGTTGATGTAGTTCCTTGCGATACTCATCTTTCCATCTGTGGCAGAACTGTTGTTGGAGGCATTTTACTTTTTCCCACCGATTGATTAATGATAAATTTGCATCGGCCAGATTCGGTTCCGGAAAAGATAAAAGCGGACCGCCGCGTAAAAAATGCCCCGGCGTCAATGCCAACAGATCAGAAGGATCTGTAGACATGGACGATATTGGACACGAGTTCAAACACGCTTCGATACGTGCTAGAACCGTTGCAAATTCTTCGAACGTAAGCTTGGCCTTGGTTCCCAGCCTTCTTAAATGGCCTTTGAAACTTTTAACGCCGGCTTCCCATAAACCTCCCATGTGAGGTGCCCCTGGCGCAAAAAAATTACATTTCAAACCCTGAGATGTTATGAGACTTGTATTTGCTGGGTTGTTGCTTTGAAATAGACCCGAAGAAGCGAAAAACATAGCACAATACGCGCATAGCACGGGAGTGTCTCTAGGGTCGACCAAGATTTGGCGGTACATTTTTTTTTTTTTTTTCAATGTCCGCATTAAAGACAAATTTATAAATCTCCAGCGGAGAATGAGAGATGGTATGGCGAGATTACCACTGATTCCGGAAATGGATGTATTCTTATTGGCTATGGGCAAGTTCAAAACGCTTTTGTCTTACCACTGAGATAAGGGATATTTCGGAACCAGGGTCGATAAGAGCGCGAACTATGTGCAACGGTGCAAACTAGTGCCGTTGCAAGCAATATTTTTTACAGGCACCGACATGAAAGTTTTGAAACGACGCTTGAGGCACGAATGGCTGTGACGACGACGACATTTGAGGAGCTTTAATTGCACTAAGGAGATTAGTGGACTGTATTTTACTATTTCCGTCTTCGTTAACGTTTAGATGCAACAGTGAGCGATGCCGTTTTTACAGCGGCTATAAGAATATTTACTCGGATAAGCGACATTTGACTCGTGCTTAAACAGTTGTTGCGTAAAAAACGCGGACTCCTTCAAAAGGCTTGAAGGTGGTCGATTAAATTTCAAAAAGGAAAGTTTAAAGCACCGGCTTGGATACACCGTTACCAAACGTGTGTTCGGCAAGAACGGGTAAAAAACGTGATAAAAAACGCAGACTCCTTCGAAGGGCTTGAAGGTAGTCGATAAAATTTCAAAAAAGGAAAGTTTAAAGCATTGGAATCTTCAAAAGACTTGAAAGATTCTACTGGGGGTCAACTACCCCGGCTTGGATACACCGTTACCACATGTGTGTTCGGCAAGAACGGGTAAAAAAAAAAACCCGATAAAAAACGCGGACTCCTTCGAAGAAGAAGGAAGTCGATTAAATTTCAAAAAGAATCAAAATTTAAAGCGCAAGAATCTTCAAAAGGCTTGAAAGATTCTACTGGGGGCCAACCACCCCGGCTTGATACACCGTTACCAACGGTGTGTTTGGCACGAGCGGGTGCAACACGCGATAAAAAACGCGTCAGAATCTTCAAAAGGCTTGAAAGATTCTACTAGGGGCCAGCCACCCATGCGACATAAACGAGGACAAAAAACGCGATAAAGAAAACGTGATATAGAAAACGCGATAAAGAAAACGCGATAAATAAAAAACGCAGACTCCTTCGAAGAAGAAGGAAGTCGATTAAATTTCAAAAAGAATCAAAATTTAAAGCGCAGGAATCTTCAAAAGGCTTGAAAGATTCTACTGGGGGCCAACCACCCCGGCTTGGATACACCGTTACCAACGGTGTGTTTGGCACGAACGGGCACAACACGCGATAAAAAACGCGTCAGAATGTTCAAAAGGCTTGAAAGATTCTACTGGGGGGCCAACCACCCATGCGACATGACAATGCGACATGAACGAGGACAAAAAACTCGATAAAGAACGCAGACTCCTTCGAAGAAGAAGGTAGTCTATTAAATTTCACAAAAAGAAAATTGAAAGCACTAGAATCTTCAAAAGGCTTGAAAGATTCTGCTGGGGGCCAACCACCCTGGCTTGGATATATCGTTACTAACGGTGTGTGCGGCACGAACTACAAAAAAGTAAAACGCTATAAAAAAAACGCAGACTCCTTCAAAGAAGAAGGCATTCTATCAAATTTCACAAAAGGAAAATTTAAAGCACTAGAATCTTCAAAAGGCTTGAAAGATTCCGTTACCAATGGTATGTGCTGAACGAACGAGGAAAACACTCGATAAAAAACGCAGACTCCTTCGAATAAGAAGGTAGTCTATCAAATTTCACATAAGAAAATAAAATTTAGAAGCTCTAGAATCTTCAAAAGGCTTGATAGATTCTCAAAATTTAAAAAAAAAATCAAAATTTTAAAGTACTAGAATCTTCAAAAAGCTTGATAGATTCTGTAACGAAGCGTTCATGCTACCTCTTACTTTTGATACCTTTCTGCTATCTAGTACTTTTGATACCATAGTACAACCGGAGTCGACAGCACTGAATCTCGGATGTACAACGTATCATCGTCGCACCACCCACACAACAGCCATATGAATGCACGACACATTAGAGTGTTTACTCGCAGAGTATAACTCACACTTTATTCCTTCAGAAATATTTATATAGGCAACCTGAAATTTGTGAAAAAGACAAAATCCCGCCGCCGTTCATGCATAGCAGTCAGCTATAAGACTAGGTAAGAAACAATTGTTATTTATAATTTATTATTGCCTGCCGTTTTGTCGTGCCACAAGGGGCCGTAAATAAACCTTCCGATCTACCAGAGCTATTGCCTGCTGTTCTGCCGTGCCACAAGGGGCCGTAAATAAACCTTCCGATCTACCAGAGCTATTGCCTGCTGTTCTGCCGTGCCACAAGGGGCCGTAAATAAACCTTCCGATCTACCAGAGCTATTGCCTGCTGTTCCGCCGTGCTACAAGGGGCCGTAAATAAACCTTCCGATCTACCAGAGCTATTGCCTGCTGTTCTGCCGTGCCACAAGGGGCCGTAAATAAACCTTCCGATCTACCAGAGCTATTGCCTGCTGTTCCGCCGTGCCACAAGGGGCCGTAAATAAACCTTCCGATCCACCAGAGCTATTGCCTGCTGTTCTGCCGTGCCACAAGGGGCCGTACATAAACCTGCCGATCCACCAGAGCTATTTGCCTGCTGTTTCTCCGTGCCACCAAGGGGCCGTAAACGTACCTGATTTTCTCTATTTGTTTCAGGTCAGGGCGTTAGCTACAAATATTCTTCCAACCGTAAAACCTTACGACCGAGGACCATCCGTACGGACTGTACGGCACCGTAGTTAGTTCTAAGTTTATATTATATACCGTGTTAATTAAGAGTAATTATTTGTGTTAGTAATAAAGAGTTGGTACATTTAAGGTGAAGACCTTATACTGAAGTTTCATGTTTTTCTTCAGAAAGACCCTGGCGAATCCGGCGAGCAAAACCTCGGCTGGAAACTAAAAAGCACGTCACAATTAGGCGCCCGAGCAGGGACTTTTCGTAGTCTCCTTCCGTACAAAAAAAAACTCTTTATTACTACAAAACGCACGTAAAGAATACTCTGCTAATTAAATCATAACTTAAAAAATGTCCGAAAACGAAGATAATTTCGATGTTTTCGGCAGCATAGGAGCTATTTACCTGCTGAGTAAGCAGGAGCTCACGGGGCGAATGCGCCAACAAGGCCTCGATACCGAGGGTTCGCTGGCCGCCCTCCGAGCTCGCTTCAGCGCTTATATAAAAGGCGCTAGGCAAAGAAAATCCATGCAAAACCTATGCGAAGAAATGGAGCGAACCGTGACCGAGAGGGAATACAAAGAGGTGTTTTCTGCCGATACCGAATCGCATTCTGAGGAAGATAACGAGCCAAAATCCCCCGGTTATACGGAAATATCTCTCCCGGTACCAACCTTTACGCCCTCTCCGTCGTAGCCCTCCGAACCACTTTTAGCTTCTAGACCGACTGAAAAGGTTTCTGATACTACCACCTTACCTGATCGCGAGCGCCCTGAAAACCCTATTCCGCAGAGACTTGCTCATAAGTTCATCAGCCGCGAGGCGGAAGTCATGAACACGGTCAGGAAGTGGGGGCTTAAATTCGACTCTACCGGTAATGCGTTAGAGTTCATAGCGCGCATAGAAGAGTTAACCTCTTGCTATGATATCCGACCAGACGAAATGGTGAAAGCCTTACCCGAAGTTTTTAGAGGTACGGCACTGGAATGGTTCCGCATTAATAGAGACCGTATAAAAACGTGGGTCCAGTTTCACGAAGTTTTCCTTGAGCGATATTTGCCAGCCCGTTATATCTTTAAATTAGAAGACGAAATAATGCGACGAAGGCAAGGCCCACGTGAAAAGGCCAAGGAATTCATTCAGGCAACTCAATACATGATTCATAGACATCCAAACTTGAGTATAACTGACAGCGTGGATCGTATTTACGACAGCCTACGGCCAGAGTATCACCTATATATTAAAAGGAAAGACTTCTCGAGTATTGAAGAGCTGATGAAGTTAGCCGAGGAATTTGAGTATATCCAAGGCGAAAACCGGAGCTCTCATCAGCTTTCACCCCACTCAAACCTACCGCACCGCACGACGCAACCTTTGCGACAGCAGCCGCACAACCATCCCCGCCCTCCGAATGGAGCAAACTTCAATAGGCAACTACTTGTTCTTTCCACTAGCCCATACGATAGGTCAACCCATTGCTGGAACTGTAAGCAGAGGGGGCATACTAAAGTCAACTGCCATCGGCCGTTCCGCTTATTCTGCTCCTATTGCGGAGAAGACGGTCGACTAACTGACGACTGCGGCTGTCACCCACTCCGCGCTTCTCTAATGAACGCGCGTACAAAAAGGGTAAACGGCAGCCAAGACAAGAAACCAACCGTTTCATCAGCCTAAGGCATGATACCAAGGCAGGCACCACATTCAACGGACCGCGGCCTACTTCGAGAACCGTTGATTAGACAACCGTCACAAAGCCACCCACACGAAAATGGGACTGACCCAAGGTGTTTCGTAACCGTCAAGATTTTTGGCCGTCCAGTGATAGCCCTGCTAGATACAGGGGCAACGAAGTCCTTTATAAATACAACGACCCGTCAGCTCTTACGTAAGCTTAGAGCCTCCGTGCAATATCGGCATCATCTTACACACTTAGCAGACGGGAATCCAGTGTCAAACCGGGAACACTACACCTTATCATTTACCATAGAAGGGCAACCAGTTCGCGGAGAGTTCACTTACATGAGACAACTTACCCAAGACATGGTAGTTGGAGTAGACCTACTTCGAGACCTAGATTTTAGGATGATGTTGCGAGGTAAAGAGATACAAACCAACTTGCCATCGGCCGCTCAACGAAAAGCACGTAGTTGCAACCTTCGACGAAGAGCGTGGAAACCAAGCCTCGGAGAGCACGTTTATAAAACTGCAGCCACCGCCGCCACCGCCGCCGCCGCCGCAGCCGCACCATGACCTCGCCACATGTCCAACATGTGCCCAGTGTAACAACGGTTGCAGTCACACCCATTACTATTCCCACTGTTACCGAACGGAAACACCGTGCTCTAACGGGATGCAGTGCCCGTCTCAGAAAGGCTAAAATGGAGCCAATCCAAACAAAGTGTACAGATGTTTCAACTACCAAAGCTCGTCCAGTGGACGATGCAGGGGTAGCAGTAAAGGAACCCAACCTAAAGGTAAGCGCACAAGTTACTGCTAACCACACCGATAGCCAAAGAAATGTGACACATCCGACAAAGAAAAATCCCGGCACGACCACCAACCAGAAGACAGTTCCATCCATCTTGCCGACACCAGCCAAGGGGACCCATAACCGCCGCACGCCAGGTGCGATAACGTCCAGCACCGTCACAACCACCCCACATGCCGTAGTCCCCTTCAAGAAAACCTTGCAAGCAGCCGCTGCTACAAGTTCAGCAACTGCTCGCACAGCTATAACTGCAGCCCGATCTGCAGCCGAAACCTCCTGTGCTATGTTTTCAGGCTTAAGGGAAGGCAACCCAAAGTTCGGCGGTGTCAAATTTAAATTCCCCCTCCTAATCAAAATGCCAGCATCACATTCCTATTCAATTGGATCCGGAGGCCATATTATCAGACGAGAAAGTTCTCGCCTCCAAAAGGGGGGTGGTATGTAACGAAGCGTTCATGCTACCTCTTACTTTTGATACCTTTCTGCTATCTAGTACTTTTGATACCATAGTACAACCGGAGTCGACAGCACTGAATCTCGGATGTACAACGTATCATCGTCGCACCACCCACACAACAGCCATATGAATGCACGACACATTAGAGTGTTTACTCGCAGAGTATAACTCACACTTTATTCCTTCAGAAATATTTATATAGGCAACCTGAAATTTGTGAAAAAGACAAAATCCCACCGCCGTTCATACATAGCAGTCAGCTATAAGACTAGGTAAGAAACAATTGTTATTTATAATTTATTATTGCCTGCCGTTTTGTCGTGCCACAAGGGGCCGTAAATAAACCTTCCGATCTACCAGAGCTATTGCCTGCTGTTCTGCCGTGCCACAAGGGGCCGTAAATAAACCTTCCGATCTACCAGAGCTATTGCCTGCTGTTCTGCCGTGCCACAAGGGGCCGTAAATAAACCTTCCGATCTACCAGAGCTATTGCCTGCTGTTCCGCCGTGCCACAAGGGGCCGTAAATAAACCTTCCGATCTACCAGAGCTATTGCCTGCTGTTCCGCCGTGCCACAAGGGGCCGTAAATAAACCTTCCGATCTACCAGAGCTATTGCCTGCTGTTCTGCCGTGCCATAAGGGGCCGTAAATAAACCTTCCGATCTACCAGAGCTATTGCCTGCTGTTCCGCCGTGCCACAAGGGGCCGTAAATAAACCTTCCGATCCACCAGAGCTATTGCCTGCTGTTCTGCCGTGCCACAAGGGGCCGTACATAAACCTGCCGATCCACCAGAGCTATTTGCCTGCTGTTTCTCCGTGCCACCAAGGGGCCGTAAACGTACCTGATTTTCTCTATTTGTTTCAGGTCAGGGCGTTAGCTACAAATATTCTTCCAACCGTAAAATCTTACGACCGAGGACCATCCGTACGGACTGTACGGCACCGTAGTTAGTTCTAAGTTTATATTATATACCGTGTTAATTAAGAGTAATTATTTGTGTTAGTAATAAAGAGTTGGTACATTTAAGGTGAAGACCTTATACTGAAGTTTCATGTTTTTCTTCAGAAAGACCCTGGCGAATTCGGCGAGCAAAACCTCGGCTGGAAAGTAAAAAGCACGTCACAATTTGGCGCCCGAGCAGGGACTTTTCGTAGTCTCCTTCCGTACAAAAAAAAACTCTTTATTACTACAAAACGCACGTAAAGAATACTCTGCTAATTAAATCATAACTTAAATAATGTCCTAAAACGAAGATAATTTCGATGTTTTCGGCAGCATAGGAGCTATTTACCTGCTGAGTAAGCAGGAGCTCACGGGGCGAATGCGCCAACAAGGCCTTGATACCGAGGGTTCGCTGGCCGCCCTCCGAGCTCGCTTCAGCGCTTATATAAAAGGCGCTAGGCAAAGAAAATCCATGCAAAACCTATGCGAAGAAATGGAGCGAACCGTGACCGAGAGGGAATACAAAGAGGTGTTTTCTGCCGATACCGAATCGCATTCTGAGGTAGATAACGAGCCAAAATCCCCCGGTTATACGGAAATATCTCTCCCGGTACCAACCTTTACGCCCTCTCCGTCGCCGCCCTCCGAACCACTTTTAGCTTCTAGACCGACTGAAAAGGTTTCTGATACTACCACCTTACCTGATCGCGAGCGCCCTGAAAACCCTATTCCGCAGAGACTTGCTCATAAGTTCATCAGCCGCGAGGCGGAAGTCATGAACACGGTCAGGAAGTGGGGGCTTAAATTCGACTCTACCGGTAATGCGTTAGAGTTCATAGCGCGCATAGAAGAGTTAACCTCTTGCTATGATATCCGACCAGACAAAATGGTGAAAGCCTTACCCGAAGTTTTTAGAGGTACGGCACTGGAATGGTTCCGCATTAATAGAGACCGTATAAAAACGTGGGTCCAGTTTCACGAAGTTTTCCTTGAGCGATATTTGCCAGCCCGTTATATCTTTAAATTAGAAGACGAAATAATGCGACGAAGGCAAGGCCCACGTGAAAAGGCCAAGGAATTCATTCAGGCAACTCAATACATGATTCATAGACATCCAAACTTGAGTATAACTGACAGCGTGGATCGTATTTACGACAGCCTACGGCCAGAGTATATCCTATATATTAAAAGGAAAGACTTCTCGAGTATTGAAGAGCTGATGAAGTTAGCCGAGGAATTTGAGTATATCCAAGGCGAAAACCGGAGCTCTCATCAGCTTTCACCCCACTCAAACCTACCGCACCGCACGACGCAACCTTTGCGACAGCAGCCGCACAACCATCCCCGCCCTCCGAATGGAGCAAACTTCAATAGGCAACTACTTGTTCTTTCCACTAGCCCATACGATAGGTCAACCCATTGCTGGAACTGTAAGCAGAGGGGGCATACTAAAGTCAACTGCCATCGGCCGTTCCGCTTATTCTGCTCCTATTGCGGAGAAGACGGTCGACTAACTGACGACTGCGGCTGTCACCCACTCCGCGCTTCTCTAATGCACGCGCGTACAAAAAGGGTAAACGGCAGCCAAGACAAGAAACCAACCGTTTCATCAGCCTAAGGCATGATACCAAGGCAGGCACCACATTCAACGGACCGCGGCCTACTTCGAGAACCGTTGATTAGACAACCGTCACAAAGCCACCCACACGAAAATGGGACTGACCCAAGGTGTTTCGTAACCGTCAAGATTTTTGGC
This sequence comes from Melanostoma mellinum, assembly GCA_914767635.1. Taxonomy (NCBI): domain Eukaryota; kingdom Metazoa; phylum Arthropoda; class Insecta; order Diptera; family Syrphidae; genus Melanostoma; species Melanostoma mellinum. Next base: position 92,105,812 of record OU612058.1, read on the forward strand.
CGTCCAGTGAAAGCCCTGCTAGATACAGGGGCAACGAAGTCCTTTATAAATACAACGACCCGTCAGCTCTTACGTAAGCTTAGAGCCCCCGTGCAATATCGGCATCATCTTACACACTTAGCAGACGGGAATCCAGTGTCAAACCGGGAACACTACACCTTAACATTTACCATAGAAGGGCAACCAGTTCGCGGAGAGTTCACTTACATGAGACAACTTACCCAAGACATGGTAGTTGGAGTAGACCTACTTCGAGACCTAGATTTTAGGATGATGTTGCGAGGTAAAGAGATACAAACCAACTTGCCATCGGCCGCTCAACGAAAAGCACGTAGTTGCAACCTTCGACGAAGAGCGTGGAAACCAAGCCTCGGAGAGCACGTTTATAAAAAAGTGAAGACACTCTCTTCGGCAGCAAAACATCTCACCGATACGTTGGCTCCCCGCTACGAAGGCCCATACGAAGTCATAAGATTTGACTCGCCTGTCATTATCGTATTGAGGAAATTAGAGAAAGGAAAAGGAAGGAGTGGCGAAACCGTTAGAGCCCATGTGAAAGACTTGAAAGGTTTCTTTTCACGAGAAATTAACCCATCAACCGAAGAGGTCTTTTCCATCAGTCCCTCAGCAGAATTTACACAGAACACTTCAAAAGAAATGGGCCACTCCGGAGAGGACCGTGCCAAGAAAGAAGCACAGCCATGGAAAATGCAACTTACACAACCACTCAAAATGAGACCCCAGTTGGAGAGTCCCCGTCTACATCGCCACCGCCGCCACCGCCGCAGCCGCACCATGACCTCGCCACATGTCCAACATGTGCCCAGTGTAACAACGGTTGCAATCACACCCATTACTATTCCCACTGTTACCGAACGGAAACACCGTGCTCTAACGGGATGCAGTACCCGTCTCAGAAAGGCTAAAATGGAGCCAATCCAAACAAAGTGTACAGATGTTTCAACTACCAAAGCTCGTCCAGTGGACGATGCAGGGGTAGCAGTAAAGGAACCCAACCTAAAGGTAAGCGCACAAGTTACTGCTAACCACACCGATAGCCAAAGAAATGTGACACATCCGACAAAGCAAAATCCTGGCACGATCACCAACCAGAAGACAGTTCCATCCATCTTGCCGACACCAGCCAAGGGGACCCATAACCGCCGCACGCCAGGTGCGATAACGTCCAGCACCGTCACAACCACCCCACATGCCGTAGTCCCCTTCAAGAAAACCTTGCAAGCAGCCGCTGCTACAAGTTCAGCAACTGCTCGCACAGCTATAACTGCAGCCCGATCTGCAGCCGAAACCTCCTGTGCTATGTTTTCAGGCTTAAGGGAAGGCAACTCAAAGTTCGGCGGTGTCAAATTTAAATTCCCCCTCCTAATCAAAATGCCAGCATCACATTCCTATTCAATTGGATCCGGAGGCCATATTATCAGACGAGAAAGTTCTCGCCTCCAAAAGGGGGGTGGTATGTAACGAAGCGTTCATGCTACCTCTTACTTTTGATACCTTTCTGCTATCTAGTACTTTTGATACCATAGTACAACCGGAGTCGACAGCACTGAATCTCGGATGTACAACGTATTATCGTCGCACCACCCACACAACAGCCATATGAATGCACGACACATTAGAGTGTTTACTCGCAGAGTATAACTCACACTTTATTCCTTCAGAAATATTTATATAGGCAACCTGAAATTTGTGAAAAAGACAAAATCCCGCCGCCGTTCATGCATAGCAGTCAGCTATAAGACTAGGTAAGAAACAATTGTTATTTATAATTTATTATTGCCTGCCGTTTTGTCGTGCCACAAGGGGCCGTAAATAAACCTTCCGATCTACCAGAGCTATTGCCTGCTGTTCTGCCGTGCCACAAGGGGCCGTAAATAAACCTTCCGATCTACCAGAGCTATTGCCTGCTGTTCTGCCGTGCCACAAGGGGCCGTAAATAAACCTTCCGATCTACCAGAGCTATTGCCTGCTGTTCCGCCGTGCCACAAGGGGCCGTAAATAAACCTTCCGATCTACCAGAGCTATTGCCTGCTGTTCCGCCGTGCCACAAGGGGCCGTAAATAAACCTTCCGATCCACCAGAGCTATTGCCTGCTGTTCTGCCGTGCCACAAGGGGCCGTAAATAAACCTTCCGATCTACCACAGCTATTGCCTGCTGTTCTGCCGTGCCACAAGGGGCCGTAAATAAACCTTCCGATCTACCAGAGCTATTGCCTGCTGTTCCGCCGTGCCACAAGGGGCCGTAAATAAACCTTCCGATCCACCAGAGCTATTGCCTGCTGTTCTGCCGTGCCACAAGGGGCCGTACATAAACCTGCCGATCCACCAGAGCTATTTGCCTGATGTTTCTCCGTGCCACCAAGGGGCCGTAAACGTACCTGATTTTCTCTATTTGTTTCAGGTCAGGGCGTTAGCTACAAATATTCTTCCAACCGTAAAACCTTACGACCGAGGACCATCCGTACGGACTGTACGGCACCGTAGTTAGTTCTAAGTTTATATTCTATACCGTGTTAATTAAGAGTAATTATTTGTGTTAGTAATAAAGAGTTGGTACATTTAAGGTGAAGACCTTATACTGAAGTTTCGTGTTTTTCTTCAGAATGACCCTGGCGAATCCGGCGAGCAAAACCTCGGCTGGAAAGCAAAAAGCACGTCACAATTCTACTGGGGGCCAACCACCCCGGCTTGGATACACCGTTACTAACGGCGTGTGCGGCACGAATGAGAGAAAAATTTCAAAAGTCAAAATTTAAAGCGCAAGAATCTTCAAAAGGCTCGAAAGATTCTAAAAATTAAAATTTTTAAGCGCAAGAATCTTCAGAAGGCTTGAAGGATTCTACTGGGGCCAACCACCCCGGCTTCGATACACCGTTACGAACGGTGTGTGCGGCACGAGCGAGCGAAAAAAATTTTCAAAAAAGTCAAAATTTTAAAGCGCAAGAATCTTTCAAAGGCTTGAAAGATCCAAAAAGTTTAAAAAAAAAGTTAAAATTTAGAAGCTCTAGAATCTTCAAAAGGCTTGATAGATTCTACTGGGGGTCAACCTTCAACCACCCAAGCTTGGATACACCGTAACGAACGGTGTGTGCGGCACGAGCGAGAGAAAAATTTTCAAAAAGTAAAAATTTTTAATTTTAAAATTTCAAAGAAATCAAAATTTTGAAGCACAAGAATCTTCAAAAGGCTTGAAAGATCCAAACATTTTCAAAAAAAATTAAAATGTAGAAGCTCTAGAATCTTCAAAAGGCTTGAAGGATTCTACTGGGGGCCAACCACCCCGGCTTGGATACACCGTTACTAACGGTGTGTGTGCGGCACGAACTAGAAAATGGAAAGAACGCTATACAAGACGCAGACTCCTTCAAAGAGGAAAGCCGTCTATTAAATTTCAAAAAACCACAAAAACAGGCTGGGGAACAAAATCAAACCGCGTATATCGAAGTTGCCTATCGAAAAATGCAGAGTTAACTACCGCGATGGAACCTGACTATCCAGGAACCGCTTCAACCACAAAAAAACAAAAACCGATCTGTCGTATCAAAAAAAATAATGACGCGTTTGTCGGCCCGGGTGCAACACAAAAGGAAAATTTAGTTTTTGCGATGTATTTAAAAATTGCCAATCAAAAAAACTGTCACTTACCCTGTACATAATAATGCAAAGAAAAAGAACAGCTCCGCTCCAGGTTGTTCTCACGATGACGATGGGCGCACTTCCTTCTTCCTTCCCGAACAGGTCACGTGCGTCACAATCGACGCCAGCAAAATAAAAAGGGCGGGGCAGCGTACTAGCCGCGTAGCCATGCAATTCCACCGCCTTTTGCCAGCCAACAAATGTTCTTGACGACCACAACTTCTGTACCACCAGGAAAATCTTCCACAATCGCTATGCGACGAACCACTTGCAAGAAAAAAGTAGTAGATTTCACAAAAAATTGGTTATGGGTAAATTAGTGCAAGAGGGCGAACCATGAATTGGTACCAAACTCTATTTTTTTCATTAAGCTGGGGAGTGGCACTGTTCACACTGGATTCGTGTGAACATATGTATATATGTAGGTAGACACGAAGCGTAAACAGAGAGTAATACAAATTAACAAGTACAACGCTGTACTGCAAATGATTGGTTTCAATTTCAGTCGTTCCTCGTTCTCGTACGTCTATTGGTTTCAATTTCGGCGGATCGCCTCGGCCTTCGGCCAGTTCAAGTGATTGAATGATTGATTGAAATGACCGAATCTTTCCATTGAACGATTGATGATTGATTCGTTCACTGGAAATGAACGATTGACACAGCATTATTGGATACTTGGATTGATCGTCTTTAGCCAGTTGTTGAAGAGTCCTTATAGCCAGTTACGGTGCTGATGCTGTACCATATGTGACAGTCGTAAGTTTGTACTCCTTAATGGGTTGGTTGTTAGAACTGGGTTATAATATTCTCTGGTAATCCTGATGGTCTTCATGCAGTTCTATTTGACGGTACATTTTTTCAATGTCCGATGTAAAAACGTATTTATGCTTCCTCCAACGCTTCAAAATTGTAGTGATATCGTCTTGGAGTTTAGGCCCTATCAGCATTAATTGGTTAAGGCTTACTCCAGTCGTTGATTTTGCCGAACCATCAAATACAACCCGAAGTTTTGTTGTTGTACTCGATGGTTTAATAACGGCATGGTGTGGCATGTAGAAAATCTCGTTTTTGGTAGATGAGTTGCAATTGACTACAACCATGTGCCTCAGGCTTAGAAATTAAATTATAACTTTTGTATAGTCGTCTTTGAGTGTTGGATTTTTGTTTAGTTGTGACTCGAGCTGGTGAAATCTGGCTGTAGCTCTATTTTTCGATTCACCTAGTTCTTTTATCAGGATTATGTCTTCGTTGAATGGGATCTTTACGACATACCTCCCATTATCTTTTCGGTAGTGCGTATCCTCATAGTCTTGCTCGCACTGTTTGTCTTCTAGCTTTTGAAGTTTTGGTTGAATTATTTCTTCTATCTCCCAAAACTTTCCTAATTGCTCATCAATCGATGTTAGTGCTACCAATCCGGTAACACTGTATTTTTTAGATAACTCGTTCGATGTCCGCCCAGAAACAAGCCATCCTAGCTGTGACTTTTGAGCGACCAGAGCATTAGAAGTCACTCGTTTAATACCGCCGAGGATGATTTCTTCGTAAGTGTCAGCACCAATTATCATGTCGATGGTTCCAGGAACATTAAAAGTAGGATCCGCAAGTTCTAGTTGAGTCAAGTATTCGATTGATTTAGTTGTTTGTTTTGATGGTAACTGTCTGGTTAATTTTGGTAAAACAAGTGCTTCCATCTTCAGCTTAAATTTTGACTCGAAATGTGGCGCTATTGTTACCTCCACTTTGTTCTTCGCAATTCCTGCCTTTGTGGCTCCTAGCCCACTGACCTCAACACAAATGCTTTGTTTACTCAGTTTCAGTGTTTGAACAACTGATTCAGTGATGAGTGAAGCTTGTGAACCATTATCTATGAGTGCTCGTACTGTTATGCTTCGGCCATTATCATTGTGAACCGTTAACATTGCTGTAGCAGTCAAAACATTCTGATTTTGTTCGGCATGGTTCACCTGTTTGGATGAAGGTTCTTCAAGATCGGATGATTTTGACTTTTCTGTCCAGTCCATGTGTAGAAAGGTATGATGTTTTTTGTTGCAGTGATGGCGATTCCGCCTACTGAAGTACTGGAGCTGCTTGTTATGACTTAGATAATTTAAGCATAACTTGGCTTGCTTGCTCTGATGACATCTTTCTCTTTGAGATAGCTTGAAGAATTTTGAACACTTGTATATTTTATGCTCCCCATTGCAAATAGGGCACTGAATTGCTTTAGCGTCTATGACGAAGTTACGAACTGCATTTTTTGGTTCGTCAGGTGTCTTTTGTTGTTTTCTGCCAAGGCCTGTTGCCATAACTTCCAAGGCCTGATACCGCCTTTCTAGGTATTCTAGAAGAGTTTTTATGGCAGGCATCTTGTTTGGTTCGTCAAGTCCTTGTTTGAATAGGTTTCTGGACTCTGTGTCGAGGGATTTTATTGTTAAGTGAACAATCATTGGGCCCCATGATGATGTGTCAAATCCCATATTACCCAATGCCGCTAACCCTTCTTTGATAGCATCTAAGGTGTTCTTAACTGAAGTAGCTGTTGGTGTGCTAGGGTTGGGTTCGAAATCCCAGTTTTTATATTCCCGCTTATTAAAATCCCGGTTTTGAAATCCCGCTTTTTTAAAATACCGCTTTTTAAAATCCTGCTTCTTATAATCCCGTTTTTTAATATCCCGTTTGTCAAAATCCCGCTTTTGCAATCAAAACTAGTTGTTTTATTTAAAAAAAATCGCGCGATTTTTTTAAATAAAACAACTAGTTTTGATTGCAAAAGCGGGATAGAGAAATCAAAATAAAGGAAGCAACAAGTGATTTGTTTGGAATAAATTTATTGTAGCGCTAAGCAAATAACAACAATTCAAATTATCAAAATAGATTATTAGCATATCAAATGGTTCACTAAAAAAAAGAATATAGTAAAGGAACTTATTACACTGATCCACAAAATTTTTTAACAAGAAAGGTACTTGCTAATTTTGAGTAACCTATACCCTCATTTTATTGCCATATTCATTTTGATTTCATCAGGTCTAGTTTTCGAGTAACAGCCAGTGCCATCAAATCAAAAAAAATACCGTTTTTGTTTCCATTATAGGTTTAGTTTTCGTGCTCCAACCACTGGATTTGAATTAAGCACACCAAGAACCTTCAAAAATGTTCTATCTGACTCAAATATACTTTCAAGACTCTACCAAGGCTTCAAAACAGAGATTGACCATGCATTACAACTTTTAAAGTTAAATATCACAGTAATTTGATGTAATACACCCATTTTGAGAACAGATTTGGATTAAGCACACAAAAAACCATAGGAAAAGTATTGGTCTGTTTTTGGGTTGAATTTTTTTCATATTAAAACATTTTTATTTTTTCCGATTTTGAAGGCTCAATATCTCGAAAATGACACGTAGCCAATTAATTCTGAGGCTAGATTTGGATGCAGCAAGGTAAAAACCTTAATAAAAACATGGTCTCCTTTCTGTTTCCGAAAAACCGCAAATTTTGTTGACCAGTGTAATCATCAACAATATTTCTTATAATTTTATATCAGTGTAATTGTATGCTGTGAGCAATGCGACGTAAAAAACCTGTTTTACTAATTTTTTGTCTATTTTTTTCGTAGTTTGTAAAATATTAAGATGTATAAAAACGGGATTGGCGGATTGGCGGGATTTTAAAATGCGGGATTTGAATAAATAAGGATTTTGATCAAGCGGGATTTTAGAAGTAGGGATTGTAAAAAGCAGTATTTTAGTAGACGGGATTTTAAAACTTTTTTTTTCGGGATTCTTGAAAAACTGGATTTTGAAAAGTGTGATTTCGATACGCTCCCGAATTATATTTATGAACAAGTCATAAAATTGTTGCCATTCTAGATAATTGCCTTTGAATGTCGGAATTTTAAATCTAGGCAGCACTGATTCGTTTTTATTTTTCGACTCGCTATTGCTGGAACTAATTCTTGATGCCATTTCATGCAAGAGTCGATTTATATCTTGCTTTATCCCTTTGTAGTGGTTCCTTGCAACATAATCCACTTTGAAGTCTTCTTCCGTTGCATCGGATATGATGAAGTCTTCGTGAAGCTCAGTCAAGTTTTTCAATTGCTCCAGCAATATTTTTTGTTGTTATTCAAATATTTCTTTAGAATATTCGTTCAGAGAGCCTTCGAACTCTTCCATGTTCTCTACAATTGATGTTATCTTCAATTGAAGGATTCGAAGCCTTTTTCTTTGGGCCATGTTCTCATTTACCCTTGTATTTTCGTTGAACTTGGCGGCCGCATCACATGTACTGGGTAATGCAACTGGCATGATTGGAGCTGGGACAATATCCACCAGCTTTTTTCTTGTAGTCTTCGTAAACTGCTTTTACTTTGCCGAGTGTATCTCTCTCCATGTATGGCGTATCATGCTTCAACTGAGCAGCAACTTTATTATGGTTGCTTTCGAACTCCAACCATAATGCTTCAAGACGCTGTAGTCTTTCTTCCTTGTACCTACTTCTGAGTTTTCCTCGAAGCACTATCTTTGCCAAAGTTTCGACTTTGGTTGTCGATTTCCTTGGCGATTTTCTTCTGTTTGCCAATGATAATGAATACTTCTGTCTCGTCAATCATTTTGTTATATTTACTTTATAACTTTAGTTTTATGTAATTAACTGGATCTGTTTTCACTTTTCGTTGTCAATTTATCAGTGTTCAGAGCCCTGATAACGCTTTTTCACCAGATGTATTTATTAAAAACCAATGTTAAGAGCCTTGGTTACACTTTGCCACTTTATACTTCGATTTAAAAAATTAATTCAAAATTAAACCAATGTTTGAAGCCCTGGTTACGCTTTATTCACTGTTTCTTTCCTTGAAGGATCAAATGATAATTCGACAATTTGAAGTATTAGAAGTAACTCCTTACCGACTGGTGGGGGGAAGTAAGTAATAAATCAGATTGTTTATGGCTCACTGTTCTAGTAGCAAGTGAGTTTTATTCAAATAAATATTCTTCTTTTATACTAATTAAATGCTTACGCGTAACTTAGTTTAGCTTAGGAAATAATATGTACACAAAAATCAAATTGCCCAGTAGACAGAAAATGCAATTTGCGAGAAATAATAAATTTGATATGACCTGCGTTCGTGCTGCGGTGCTGTTGAACTCGTGGTTCAGTTGTTGAAATATGATTCTGAAAATGTGTTCTCATATTTTAGTTGTCATCGTTTATTAGAATTGTGATTCCGAACTCATTCATATTGTTGTCACAACAACACTACTTTCAATGAAGCAACAGACACGATTTTCACACACTCGACAAAAATTGAAAAGCTATTTTAAAGAATTTAATGAGATCTTGAGATTTTTTTTAAGAAATGAATTACAAATATATTAAACGCATTGAAAAGAACAAAGAACTAGTTTTAATTTAATTTTCTCCGAAAATAATGCAATCTTCCACTGAAGAACACATCTCACTACAATTAAATTGTCTCGGCAACAGCCAGAAACTAGAAAAGAATTCCGCACTTGCATAAGCAGAACAAAGGGGTGACAATGATACGAGCATGCAGTAGGCATATAAAAAAACAGATATCATAAGGCACACTGACGAAGATATTTGTATGTACACAATCAGTCGTATTTATAATCCCATTCCAAAGTATGTCTAACTTTGGACAGCTCTTAGAACAGTGTAGATGTCCAAATCGTATTTATAAACACCAAAATTGGTTGTCTAAATTATGGCTAAAGTGACCATTGATACAGCAAAAAACAATTTTGTTGAACATGTTATGAAACACTGTTGAGAGTATTAAGATCGAAAAAATTAAGTAGTTTGAGGTGCAAAAATACTACTTTCAACAATTCCATTTATAAATTGCACAAATTTGATCATTTTATGAGACTTGGAAAAGATGAAACACAAAGTCAAATCAACTGTTTTTTCGGTCTAGTTCAAGTCCTTCGCCACTCTCAGAGTCTTATAGTTGTTGTACTTCTATACCAAAACAGACAATGGTACTGCACGGATACATCATGAACGCTGCCGTTTAGTTTTTCATTCGAAGTTGACAGTTTTAGGGGTTGTTTAGACAACTGTTGGAATGCATTTATAAATACAAAATTGGCTAAGACTTGTCCAACTTTTTAGACACCGTCTAGCTGGACAACTGTCTAAGGATGTTCTAAGCAAATTTTATAAATACGACTGAATATGTCCGAATAAACAATTTTTTACGATATCTTGTTTTTGGATGGGTTGAGAATAGAAATATTGTGTCAAGTCAGAAAAGTAAGAAAACCGGTAACTTTTATTTTGTCAGTTTGCTTGCTGAGATAAATACAGATAATTACAGATAATGAAGATGTTGTAGGGTCGATATTTCTTATCTTGTGTTTTTGCGGATGTGGAAAACATGATATTTGTGTGATTTAAATGTAGGTCAGTTTCTTGGCTTCATCACTACAGAATTTAAAACTTCATGTACTTGGCCGTATCAACACCACCTTCTTAGGTACCTCCTTGTTTTTTTCAAAAAAAGGAATTCCATCTCTCTAGGAATAATCTACCTTAGGAATAATTACCTTCCATAACTTTTTCTTGTAAAACGATTTTCGAGACATTTTTACAAGTTTTGTTATGTTGAATGAATGGGCTGAAATTTTGTCAACAACACGAATAAACAAAATTAGACACGAATACTTTGTTATAATATACCAATTGAAATTCAACATGTATCTAACAATCAGCACAACACAATTTACAGAAAATTACACTGTAGCTCTCAATTAGGGATTGCAATCCCGGGAGGTTTTTTCAATCCCGGGATTTCGGGATTCAGATATGTCAATCCCGGGATCCCGGGACTTGTCCCGGGATTGGCTTAATATTTTAGAGAGTTAAAAAAATTACTTGGTTGATGGCTGATTTATATTTAAATTTATTTTTTGTGGTGTTTCGATGACAAATTGGTGTGAAAACCTTTTGCTTCTTTTCTCTAATGATTTTAATTCTTTTGTGCAGAGCTTGCATTGAGATTTTGTAGTTATTTAACTAGCTTCAAACTGTTTTTTAATTCGTCATTTTATGAGAAATTCTTATAGTTAAAAAACGTAAAACATTATGAAGGAAATGCACATAAACGAAGTGGTTTTTTGTTTTGAAATTAAGTCTAAATTTAGACCATCCTTGAAAACAGCGATACTAGCACTCAAAAATACAAAAGAAAAAATAATGTACAAAGGAATTTAGAAAAAGAGAAAGGATACCCAAAAACTAGTTTACTAATTTTTTTCTTTTAAGAATAGTGTAATAGATCAAAAACAATGAAAAGAATGGAAGTCTCGAAAACAAGATAATTATTCGCAAAGCTATTTTTATGCAATGTGGATGTCCAATATGGGCTAAAGTAGCTTTTTAGAATAAAAAGAAATTACAATTATCACAAAATAAAGTTTTGAAAAAAAAAAAATGCTAAATCTCCCTTGGTACAATTTAACTCTAGATCTCCACAGAAAAGTGAATGTTGAGTCGATTTTTGAAAGAATTGCAAGCTTTCGCTTATTCTTTAATTAATCTATTCATTTTGAATACTTCTCCTTAACTGATTGTGTGTTTCTCTTTTCCTTTAAATATTATTTTCATTTTGAATATTTGAATACTTTCTTCATGTGTTCTATTCATTTATTCATATACAGAGCTATGCACACAGGAACGGCAAGCTTTTTAACTTTGTTTTGGAATACACCCAAACAGTGATTTAAAGAGAAAAAAATTGCTATTAATTATTATTATTAGTTCAAAACCAAGTTGAATCCAATTTAAAATTTTTTATCGGAAAAGTTTGCCAAAATGATCAACAAATCAATCCCGATAATCCCGGGATTCTACGATTCTAATCCCTTGATTTTCGGGACTGAAAAAAGACTCGGGATCCCGGGATCCCGAATCCCGGGATTGCAATCCCTACTCTCAATGTATAATTTATTTTAAATTCAATTGAAAGAATTCTCGAATACAAAACAGTTTCTTCTTTATCAGAAACTAGCTGACCCACCCGGCGTTGCTCGGGTCTAACTTATTTAAAGCGTTATTGTAAACACAAAACTGTCAAGAAACGAAAACTAAGAAGACTAAGTTTAAGAATGCCTGAGACTTATACTTATTTATTTCCACCATTAGGTCTGTTCATTGAACTTTCCGCAGGGTTGACCCAGGTCTACTTGACAACCCTATGAGTTGTCAAAAAAACCTGGGTTTTCCAGTCCTCAAAAAACACTAAACCACAAATCACCACACATCCCTGTCATTAAAAAAAAATACATGCCATTTGACAGCTCTCAACTCACCACAGCAAAGAGCTAGGGCGAGTTTATGGAAAAACTAGGTCAACCCTAGGGTTCAAAAACAGTCAACGCTTAAATCTAAGCCTGCAACGTAAAAGGTTTGACCCTGCGATTTATTAATGGTCATTTTAAAAGATGTCTTCACCGGAAATTGCAAGCGTTTAAATTGGAAGGGTAAATCCGATGGTATCAGAGGGATTCGGGGAATCAATACATCTTCTCCGGTACCACATCCTGTGAGTATTGTGCACTCTATTGTGAAAGTTTTCAGTGATTTTACCAGCAAATGCGTGCCATTGCAAAGTTTAGGTGAATTCAGGTTTCTTAATAAAATAACAGGTGATACCCGTGGTGTGATGGATAGCATGTCCGCCTGTTAATTCAGAGGTTCGAGTTCGAATCCCAACAGAGGCAAAAATGTTTTTTCCACGGGTATCGCCTATCGCGAGCAATTGGGAAGTCCTCCGTTAGTATTCAATGCCATGAAAAGCGCTTTCTCGATTAGCCGTTAGGAACCGGCAGAAAATTGTAGGTCCCCTCCATTTTCTCACAAGGCATGGTGTTGTGTCTCTATATATACGAAATAAAACTCGATGAAAACCGCAGAGTACTAAGTAAACTATATCTTTATTAACAGCTTAACAATTGCGACCAGATCGGTCGGAGATCCAATTAAAAAGAAAGAAAGCATGTATTTCATTTGGTATATATAGTGAGTTATTCACAATCCTCATTTCCGGAGTGTTCAGAAAAAAGAGAACGTCAATTTTCCAGGGCCGTGTTTGGAAATACGTAACACATGGTACCCTATTTATTTATTTATTTTAATAAAATAACAGGACAACCTACTTAACACCATTTTGTGTGGAGGGAGTCCTGATGGGTTAAAGAGCTTAGAAATTCTGTAGGAAAATGAACAGCTTCTTCCAAATCGAGAACATTATCGACCGAGTAGTATATTTCCGTTGGCGCATCAATCTTTGAAAGAATCAAGTTATTTACCTTATCTACTTGTTCGTTAGTTGGTGAGAGAATCGCTCTTTCTTTAAACCAAGATATTGTCTTTGAACTTATGTTATCAATGTCAGGCTAGAGCCTGACTGAGGCGAGCCTCACGTTCCGTTGACGATTCTTCATCTCTTGCTGAACGTACTCTTTTGGCATTCACTGTGCTACGACCTATCTTCGAACGACGACGTTTCCAGACATGACTTTAAAATTTCCTTACAAAATTTTCTCAGTTCTATATGAATGATTACCTATGCACAAATTGCCATATTATTAGTATCTACCGCAGTAAAAAAATATATACATATTTACCATTCAGTTGGCATTCACTATACTACGACCCATGTTCGAACGCCGCGCCGATGTCTTCCAGACTTGAACTTGAAATTTTCTCAGTTCTATATGAATGATTACCTATGTACGAATTGCCATATTATTAGTATGTGCCGCAGTAAAAAATACCTGAATACTTAATACTCAGAAACAAAAACAAAAGATACCTATTCTTTTCAACATAAACTACGATGCTTTAAAAAATAGTTTGCTTTTCGTGCGAGTTTCAAACCGGTTTTGAAAATTATAAAATTGAAGTAAAAGCAAAAGTAAATATTTTTAATAAATATGTTTGTTATGACATCGCATTACAAAACTTTAAATTTCTTGGCTTTTCTCTGCTATAATATGCATGTATTATACATATAAACCTTCCTCTTGAATCACTTTATTCATTTGAAAAAAAAAAACGGCATCAAAATCCGTTGCGTTGTTTAAAAATCTAAGCATACATAGGGACATAGGGACAGAGAAAGCGACTTTATTTTATACTATGTTAAGATAAAGAAGACGCTGAATTGCATTTTGATGCATTTCGCATACACCTTACCCAAACGCATATCTTATTCCAAATAAGTTGAATCCTATATGCCTATGTAAGTTACTGACCTATACCTACATACTTTTTCATGCCAACCGCGTTATGTCATCAACAAAACAATAGAAGTTCTCAAACACAAAATAACTACCTAGTCAAATACAAAATTTTTAGCTGAAAAAAAAAAAAAGAAACACACTCTCATCAAGTTGCGTACACTTGACCAAGGAATTCCATTCTATTAGTGCAGTGGTGCTATTATCTCACCCCTTTCCCTTTGTGCGTTTGCCTATGTCCGTTTCTATCAATCCTTCGTCATTTCAAACTTTTTTTTACAATTCAAGCTACTGCTACCAGCAAAAAAAAATTACAGGCACGCATTTTGTAATCAGAAATGAATAGCACAAAAGATCACAAAATAAGGCCACAGGTATAGAATATAGATGATATGCATGACTGCGTGAACACAATGGCTGCAGAGACGCAGCCGCAAGAGATGTCAAAACATTTAATACAAGCGAATACAACAACAACGCAAGACGGAGCTGGACAAGTTAACTTGATTTTAACTCTTGCGGCTCCGGCTCCGTATGCGTATGCGTATGCATTGTGTTCACGCAGTGAGGGGATGCATAACGCATTACTGCGTGAACACAATGGCTGCAGAGACGCAGCCGCAAGAGATGTCAAAACATTTGATACAAGCGAATACAACAACAACGCAAGACGGAGCTGGACAAGTTAACTTGATTTTAGCTCTTGCGGCTCCGGTTCCGTATGCGTATGCATTGTGTTCAGCCAGTTACGCATTAGATCATCTGAGCGATACTCCGTTTTCAAATCACAGAGAACAGACAAAAAGAGAAAACGGCGCTAAACTTGGTGGTGGATTTGTTTCGAACTAAATGTGCGTATGTATATGTTTTTAAGCAAGATTTTCTAGAAAAAACCCAAAGTAGACAGTTTTTCCAGAATAAATATTTCAAATTCTGTGTATATAGTATATATATATATTATATATATATGTATGTATATAGTATATTTTTTAATTGAAACTGAATGAGATTATATCAAAGAAAAATACCAACAAAAAATTGAGGCTCTTTTGGCTTCTCGTTCCTCAGAAATCGTTTGCAAATATGACTTTATTGAAATTGAATTTTAGCGGTTTGGAGACAAAAATATTGATTTTGGGCTCGGAGGTTAGTTCAGGAGCTTTATTACCTTCAAAAAAATGTATATATATATATGTATTTGAAAACACCCACGCCTTGCCCCATGCTTTATAAGTTAAAAAAGGCAGTTTCACCAACTTCTCATCATAACTTCTGTTTCAAAACACTTAAAACTATTACCAATGATTTTATAAGATGCGCCTGATATCTATCTACTATTTCCGTTTAATTTCATGAAAAAATATTAATAAACGGCAAAGTTATTACCATAAGAGTATACTGAAAACCGAAAAATTGCAACAAATTGAGGAAGGTTTTTTTCGTATAAAGAGACAAAATTTGAAAAAAAACGCTCGGAGGTTAGTTGCATATATATTTTCTAGTTATAAAACAAAAAAGAAAAAAAGAAAAAGTTTATAAATACGGATGCCCCGACCAAAATAGTGAACAAATCGAAATTTTCAATAAAGAAAACAGCTTCCGTTCCCTATAAAAACTGTTATTTATTACATTTCAGCATTTGAATGTGTTTATCATCTTTACAAAACATTTTGTTTCATCAAATTATCAAGAAAATTGCAAAAGTTATGAAGCAATAAGCCAACGAACCTTTTAAATTTTAACGAAAAATGCAAGGGACACCTAGCCTTAAAATAAGATCTTCTAGGACGCTATACTGCGGGCAGTAGACATGCGTTGAAATGTGTGCCTCCCAAAGCGCACGCGTTGTATAGGGAAGTTTCTGCACTGTATGAAATATGAGAACGTCTTCCCACGACTCTATTGGTACTCCAAGATTTTTCAATGATTGTTTTGCTTCGTTTGTCGTATCGACTAAAATTTTGAGGTCGTCTGATGATTCTCGAGTTATTTTAGCCTGATCGAAAAGAAGTTTGAACTGAATATCTTTCAATAATCTGACATTTTGATATCTTTTCACTACCAACGCCTACGCGGATTCGAAACTAGTGTCTGTATTTCGGAGTATTCTGGTTGCCTCCCCAAATAAATTAC
Source organism: Melanostoma mellinum (assembly GCA_914767635.1). NCBI lineage: Eukaryota > Metazoa > Arthropoda > Insecta > Diptera > Syrphidae > Melanostoma > Melanostoma mellinum. The sequence continues at coordinate 92,121,879 of OU612058.1, forward strand.
TTTTCAAATAATGGAGTTTATGAGCATCAGATATTATAGTGTTCTTATTCACTAACGGCTCAAACAACCCCTTGAATTCTTGACACATTTTAAGCGAACCATCAAAAGTTGGTATTTTAATTGGAGGGAGTTTAATTTCTACCGACGGGAATTGTGCATTAAATCCGTTCAAAGATCTGTTGAGTAGGGTTTGACTTTCAATTTTTGAAATCTTCTCTTTCAAAACATATGAATAACTAAAATAGATTTCTTTTAATTTATGAAAAATAAGTGCATCCATATAGCTAACTTTTGCTTTTGAAGGACTCTTGCCTCATCGAAATATGTTTCTAAATTAACTAAACGCGCCTCATTCATGTGTATCGATTTTTTTGACTGCTCTAACTTTTCATACGCTTTAGCATCCGCAACTACATCTTGCAAAATACTCTGAACAGCATCTATCCAACCAGAAAGTTTACTTTTACTCATGACGAAGTCACAATTTATTTAATAATTTGGAGATCAGATGACACACAACACACGATTTAAAATTAGGATCAACTGTGATCAACTAATTAATATATAAATAATGTTAAATTAAAAGCCACACAACTGTAATCATGCGTTGCTCCCTCGATGAACCAGCGCAGCGTCTTATAAAGCAGGTCTTAACAACTGGATGTCTTGAATTGATCAGACGAATGTTCTTTAATTTGTACCAAGGGCAAACACGAATGTCTTTCTGTTAAGGTTCTACCACGCACAAACACGATTGTCTTTCTGTTTAGTTTTTAACCACGCACAAACACAATTAACTTTCTGCTTAAATGGAATCTATATGTATCCTTGAGATCTGACTAGAAGGACCAAAATGTATCGCAAGAATACTCAGCGGAAAATTAAAACGAAAACTTTCATACAAAAAGAGAATGATTATGATATCAACCGCGGTCATTCGTCGCGAATAATCAACCACAAAAATACTGTAGACGAGATCGTATGAAAATAGGAAAAAAAAACAACTTCTCCTCTATGATTCTAATTTTCAATTTATTCTTCTGAACCTTATTGTGTCGCATCACACAACTAAATTGACATTGAATTCGTTTTTGCCAATCTCTTTTACATGTCGCCTCGGTATCGTCCACTACAGCTGTTCTCCCCGTTGGTCATCTATGGTCCAGCTATGGATCGTTGACCCTCTGCGGTAACAGATCACATTTACGGGAACACGAACAAGCATCAAAGTTTGTAAGTTGCGATGTTCCTCGCACCGCACCGACTCGTGTGCGTCTTTGGCCACCCACACCTTGCTTGCCTAGTGCAAAGGATAAAACATCGACTTAGGTGGGGCCAAAATGATGATCGTGGTTTTATAAACATAGCATTGGGTGGGGCCAATTTAATGATCGTTGCGGCAGCTGTTTTTATTTGTTGGTGACGGACCTCCAAAATGTTGTTTTGCCGTCGGTAGTTTCATCTTCCAAGGAATTTAGGTTTTTTCTGGAAGTTCTTTTTCCTGATGCATGTTGCGCTGCAACACAAAGAAAAATACCAACAAAAAATTTAAGTTCTTTTGGTTTCTCGTTCCTCAGAAACCGTTTGCAAATATGATTTATTGAAATTGAATCTTAGCGGTGTGAAGAAAAAAATATTGATTTAGGGCTGGGAGTTTATGTCAGGAGCTTCACTGTCTTCAAAAAATGTATATATATGAACGGTTGTACGTGTACTTGAAAACCACTACGCCTTGTACCAACAAAAAATTGAGGCTCTTTTGGCTTCTCGTTCCTCAGAAATCGTTTGCAAATATGACTTTATTGAAATTGAATTTTAGCGGTTTGGAGACAAAAATATTGATTTTGGGCTCGGAGGTTAGCTCAGGAGCTTTATTACCTTCAAAAAAATGTATATATATATATATATATATATATATGTATTTGAAAACACCCACGCCTTGCCCCATGCTTTATAAGTTAAAAAAGGCAGTTTCACCAACTTCTCATCATAACTTCTGTTTCAAAACACTTAAAACTATTACCAATGATTTTATAAGATGCGCCTGATATCTATCTACTATTTCCGTTTAATTTCATAAAAAAATATTAATAAACGGCAAAGTTATTACCATAAGAGTATACTGAAAACCGAAAAATTGCAACAAATTGAGGAAGGTTTTTTTCATATAAAGAGACAAAATTTGAAAAAAAAAAAAAACGCTCGGAGGTTAGTTGCATATATATTTTCTAGTTATAAAACGAAAAAGAAAAAAAGAAAAAGTTTATAAATACGGATGCCCCGACCAAAATAGTGAACAAATCGAAATTTTCAATAAAGAAAACAGCTTCCGTTCCCTATAAAAACTGTTATTTATTACATTTCAGCATTTGAATGTGTTTATCATCTTTACAAAACATTTTGTTTCATCAAATTATCAAGAAAATTGCAAAAGTTATGAAGCAATAAGCCAACGAACCTTTTAAATTTTAACGAAAAATGCAAGGGACACCTAGCCTTAAAATAAGATCTTCTAGGACGCTATACTGCGGGCAGTAGACATGCGTTGAAATGTGTGCCTCCCAAAGCGCACGCGTTGTATAGGGAAGTTTCTGCACTGTATGAAATATGAGAACGTCTTCCCACGACTCTATTGGTACTCCAAGATTTTTCAATGATTGTTTTGCTTCGTTTGTCGTATCGACTAAAATTTTGAGGTCGTCTGATGATTCTCGAGCTATTTTAGCCTGATCGAAAAGAAGTCTGAACTGATTATCTTTCAATAATCTGACATTTTGATATCTTTTCACTACCAACGCCCACGCGGATTCGAAACTAGTCTCTGTATTTCGGAGTATTCTGGTTGCCTCCCCAAATAAATTACTTTTCAAATAATGGAGCTTATGAGCATCAGATATTATAGTGTTCTTATTCACTATCGGCTCAAACAACCCCTTGAATTCTTGACACATTTTAAGCGAACCATCAAAAGTTGGTATTTTAATTGGAGGGAGTTTAATTTCTACCGACGGGAATTGTGCATTAAATCCGTTCAAAGATCTGTTGAGTAGGGTTTGACTTTCAATTTTTGAAATCTTCTCTTTCAAAACATATGAATAACTAAAATTGATTTCTTTTAATTTATGAAAAATAAGTGCATCCATATAGCTAACTTTTGCTTTTGAAGGACTCTTGCCTCATCGAAATATGTTTCTAAATTAACTAAACGCGCCTCATTCATGTGTATCGATTTTTTTGACTGCTCTAACTTTTCATACGCTTTAGCATCCGCAACTACATCTTGCAAAATACTCTGAAAAGCATCTATCCAACCAGAAAGTTTACTTTTACTCATGACGAAGTCACAATTTATTTAATAATTTGCAGATCAGATGACACACAACACACGATTTAAAATTAGGATCAACTGTGATCAACTAATTAATATATAAATAATGTTAAATTGAAAGCCACACAACTATAATCATGCGTTGCTCCCTCGATGAACCAGCGCAGCGTCTTATAAAGCAGGTCTTAACAACTGGATGTCTTGAATTGATCAGACGAATGTTCTTTAATTTGTACCAAGGGCAAACACGAATGTCTTTCTGTTAAAGTTCTACCACGCACAAACACGATTGTCTTTCTGTTTAGTTTTTAACCACGCACAAACACGATTAACTTTCTGCTTAAATGGAATCTATATGTATCCTTGAGATCTGACTAGAAGGACCAAAATGTATCGCAAGAATACTCAGCGGAAAATTAAAACGAAAACTTTCATACAAAAAGAGAATGATTATGATATCAACCGCGGTCATTCTTAGACGAGATCGTATGAAAATAGGAAAAAAAAGCAACTTCTCTTTCTATGATTCTAATTTTCAATTTATTCTTCTGAACCTTATTGTGTCGCATCACACAACTAAATTGACATTGAATTCGTTTTTGCCAATCTCTTTTACATGTCGCCTCGGTATCGTCCACTACAGCTGTTCTCCCCGTTGGTCATCTATGGTCCAGCTATGGATCGTTGACCCTCTGCGGTAACAGATCACATTTACGGGAACACGAACAAGCATCAAAGTTTGTAAGTTGCGATGTTCCTCGCACCGCACCGACTCGTGTGCGTCTTTGGCCACCCACACCTTGCTTGCCTAGTGCAAAGGATAAAACATCGACTTAGGTGGGGCCAAAATGATGATCGTGGTTTTATAAACATAGCATTGGGTGGGGCCAATTTAATGATCGTTGCGGCAGCTGTTTTTATTTGTTGGTGACGGACCTCCAAAATGTTGTTTTGCCGTCGGTAGTTTCATCTTCCAAGGAATTTAGGTTTTTTCTGGAAGTTCTTTTTCCTGATGCATGTTGCGCTGCAACACAAAGAAAAATACCAACAAAAAATTTAAGTTCTTTTGGTTTCTCGTTCCTCAGAAACCGTTTGCAAATATGATTTATTGAAATTGAATCTTAGCGGTGTGAAGAAAAAAATATTGATTTAGGGCTGGGAGTTTATGTCAGGAGCTTCACTGTCTTCAAAAAATGTATATATATGAACGGTTGTACGTGTACTTGAAAACCACTACGCCTTGCCCCATGTTTTATGAGCTTAAAACTTACAGTTTCACCAACTTCTCATCATATCACCTGTTTCAGAACACTTAAGAGACTTAACAATGATTTAATAAGATGTACCTTATATTTATTTTCTTTTTCCTTTTTATTTCTTGAAAGAATATTAATAAACGGCAAAGTTATTACCACAAGAGTATGCTCAAAACCGAAAAATTTCAACAAATTGACTAAGACTTTTTTCACATAAGGAGACAAATTTTGAAAAAAATTACTCTGAGGTTAGTTGTATACCCACATAGTCATGAAACCAAAAAGAAAAAAAGAAAATGTTCATAAATAAATTTTTAACGAATCGAAATTTTCCATAAAAATAGTCAAGTTTCGGTCCCTATTAAAACCTTTAGGAAACAGCTTATAACATTTTAATGATAAACAAATATTTTTGTGCTTATCATCTTTACAAAAAAATTTTTTTTAATCAAATTATCAAGAAAATTGCAAAAGTTATGAGACAATAGGTCAGCGAATCTTTCGAATATCAACGAAAATTACAAGAGACACCTACCCTTAAGAACCGATTGTAGGAAAGGTATTAGCATTAAGATATTGTTTATCAAACAATGTTTAATTTAGAAAACCCGCTTAGGGTCAGTAAGTTAGTTTAGTTGTTATATAAGCTAGTTTTACACATTTTTGTTAGCATGTAAGTAGTTGTAAGATAAAACAAAATAAAAAATTAATTAAAAAAAAAAAACAATTGTATCCGTTCAATAAAAAAGCCAAACAGTTCATAGTTTAAAAGTTTGTTATTAAAGATTTTAAGGGGGGAAGCTGGTCTAGAAATTTGAAAATAAAAACGAAATTTTCTTTGTCTTAAAGTACTTTAGGGTGTTAAAAATAACATACCAACATACCCGTAACGGCCAGACCAGGGGCAAGTATTCTCTAGGTCCATACATGGTGTTCCGTAATTCGTTTTACATACTTTGGAATGTGATTCTTGGTTATGTTCTAAGAAAAAAATTTAAATGCAGTAAAGTCCGTTTCTCAAATTTGACATCACTTTTTGACAATTTAAGAAAAGGCTAACTTTGGTGTACCCTGACCTGTGTTCAATTCGATTTCTCTGTCAATACTGATAAAAAATGACCTAATTTTAGACTTAATTTTTGGTTGAAATAATAATCTTTTAAACTGTTTTTAAGTTGGGTCTTTAAGGCTTAGGATTGCCAGATTTTCAAATTTAAATGGTGTTCAAGTTTTCTTCCTGAAACAAAGTTTTGAGTTTGAGGTAACTTTTTTTAAGAAAACACCTGAGAAGGAAAGATTTTTTTTACAGATGAGCACAACAAAAGTAAAAAAGTCATCAATTAATGCACTCAAAAACCCAAACATTTTATGGTCATCAGTTATAGATATCAATGAAATTCTTTATTCCTGTTAAAGTACGTTTGATGCCATTATGTGGACTCTATTTTTTAGGATAGATGCCTGCAAAAATGTCTAAATGCCCAAACACCAGGCATCGTAGACTTAAGCTATTTACGCAATTAATATGATTTTATACAGTAATCCCCAGATAAATACCCCCCGCTTAGTTGCGTTACCCGTTTAATTGACCTGAATCCTAGGCAAAAAAAAGATCACATAAGAAATATACATAAAATTTCCCGTTTAAATGCATTCCGCTTAATTGCGTTTCCCGGTTAAATGGTCCAAAAATCAAAACTCTTTTTTCAATTTGAAGCAAAATTGCCCGGTTAATTGAACGAAAAAAACCAAATCATTGAAGTCACTTTTTGCTTACACCTTAAATGATTGATGATGAATTGGTCGCATTGTTGCGCGCCTACAAGTTAATAGTCAAATTGACATGACTTAAATCGTTGTGAGATTTTTTACTCTCTCGTGAGCACTCTCTTTTGTGCACTGCTACGAAAAATCGCTGTGCTGGAACAGGATTAGACTGACTTTCACCGAATTTCGGTGCATTTCGTGCGAATTTTCAGTAAAGAAACACACCTATTTATTATTAGGTTTGTTCGTTAAAACCCTGGGGTCGCTACAAAGCGTTTTTTTTGAGAAACCTAAGGTCGCCGTGAATGTCAAATTGAGTGTTTTTTAGCCCTGGGGTTGACCTGGGTTTTCCCTCAACTCACACTAGGTTTTTGCTGTGGCGAGTTGAGGGCAGTAGGATATGGGGCACTTGGGCATGGGAATTTTCTGATGAGCGTGGGAAAATTCTGAGCGAGCCAAAAGGGTGCCGTCGGTCTGATCAAAGGGAGATAATAGCGTTTAGAGTCACGTAGGTTGAAGATCCTTACGATGGGATGAGAGTAAAGAAAAAAATGAAAAGTAATGTTGTGTGTGTGCGGAGAATCAAGAATAGACACGATCTGTTGATAGATCTTAGAACGGGGGTGTGAAATTTTGGTAGTTTGTTGATAGATATAGGAATAGGTAAGACTGAGATTGTGATATGAGATAAGAAAATAGAGACAATAAAGGGGGAAGATGGTTTCTATTGAGTATTTTTTATGGTTTTTTGTTTTAGATTTCGCTGGCGCTCGGAAGTGGTTGATTTTTTTATAAGTTTGAAATTTGTGCGCCGGTAGGTGAGGGTAATAGGAATGTTTTTTTGGTTTTGGTTGTAGGCTAGAGAATTTGGTCACGTCCGATATTTGGTTGGGCATAGATTGTGTATGAGCAAGTCGCTTTAAGGAAGTGACCCATGTTCACATAGCAATAAAATCCATGATCAATGTTGAAACCGAGTATCTGTGTAGCACAGGAAGGTAAAATAAACCAATACTCATTGTGAGGAAAGATGATGATAGCAAAATAGAGGCACGTTGACTTTTTTTTTGTTGTTGTGAATATCGATGGATGGATATGACAGTTAGAATTTGAAACTTAGATATTTTATGTGCACAAAACGAAGTGAAATAAACGAATAGGTTTTTTTTGTATTAGATTTCACTGGCGATTGGTGATGGTTGGATTTTTTTCTTGCAATTTGGTGTCATTCGATATTTGTGTGTACATTTTACACCTTAGCATGATAGGTCTTTGGTATGTTTTACTCTATGCCAAAGAGTAAGGACGGTTTTTTCTTGAAAGGAATTATTATAAGGTTTTCGGCGTTGAACAAAGGATAATAAAAGCGTCTAGAGGCACGTGGACAATTGGTAAGGAAAAAAATTTAACCTGTGTGTATTTTGAACAATACATACGATCCGTTGATAGATCTTAGAACGAGGATGAGAGATTTTGGTAATTTGTTAATACTTGACGATAGAGAATTTTATCACGTTCGATATTTGTTTGGGCATAGATTGGGCATGAGCATGAAATTTTACAGATTAGCATGATAGGTCTTTGGTATGTTTTACTCTATGCCAAAGAGTAAGGATGGTGATTTCTTAAAAGAAATTATTTTAAGGCTGTCGGGGTTGAACAAAGTCCTCGAAATAAAGTGGTGTTTGTAAAGTCAGCTTGAGGACGGATTCAATTTTATGTGTGAGTTTTGCACTCTTGTTCTTTTATTCCTCTATGAATACATTGAACATTTGCAGTCCTACCGAATGAACATTGCTTACATAAAACAAGCTGCAATTGCATAATAAGAAGAATCAATTTATGATGGGGTTGACATAAAAAACTTTACCTACATAAATTAAGAACTCGAAAATGTCTACTGAGAAAGAATTGAAACGAAAAGGACGCGGAGCATGGTCGAAAAACAGCGATCGTATAGGGTGTCAAGCTAAGTTTAGTGTCAAAGCCAACAAAGTTCTCTCACCTTATGCTGGAAGTGAGCCAAAAGCAACAAAACGGAGATATTTTTTTGGAAAAAAAGCAAATACCTATAAGAAGGTGACATTTCCTCAAGTTGTTGATAGATGTTTATAATCACCACATGGGAGTTGTAGGTTTACTTGACTCTATGCTTGGATATTATAGAATTCATTTCAATAATAAATTCAATGGTACAAACGAATTTTTTTCTACATGGTGGATATGAGCCTTGTAAATGCTTGGTTGTTATGGCGCCGAATCCACGTCAATGACTACATGCCGTTGTTTGCTTTCAAACTCGCCGTTTCCGAACATATGCGTAGGGCAGGAAAGGTTTTTAGTGTTGCCAAAAAACGTAGCCGTCCAGCCGGAACACCTACTTTAACCACCCCAACAAGCCGAGCACCCACTTCATGTAGCTTAAAAAACTCACCAATACCGATTAAAACGACCTAGAAAACTCGGCAAAAGCCTGTCCTCGAAGTAAGGATGTTTGTATGAAATTTGACATCACCTACCTCGTAGCATGCAGGTGAGTAGGCATGATCGATGATCACTCGCTGAGATTGTTGTTGTTGATGTTGTTGCTGCAGAGTTGGAATGGAATTCCTCCATAAACACTCTGATGAAGAAGGAGTTGACAGTATTGGTAAAAGACTGTCCTTGTTAGGAATGTTTGTATGAAATTTGACATCACCTGGCCCGTAGTATGCATATGAGTAGGCATGATCGAAGGCCACTAGTTGAGGTTGATGTTGTTGTATTTGTGGTATGTCTTTCATTGGTTGATGAAGTGGAATTACAGAAGACGTCGATGGAGTCTGTGTCACGGGCATATTTGTATCCACATCATCAGCAGCAAAATAATAATCCAAAGGTTTGTTCAAAGGTTCAAAACAATCCATCCTCATAGCCGGCGTTAATTTTTTGTGATCATTCAACCTTTAACAAGGAAAGTTGTTAGAATTCAAAAATGTCTGTCAGTTACCGAAGGAAATGTCTATGTAAACTTGGGAAATGTATGTATTACTGTGAGAAGATACCGATTATTCTCTTTTTCAGATGCATCGCCTTCTTAATTTATGCAATAATGGGTTAAGACAAAATTTTAAAATATGTTTCAAGTCTTCGTCCTCATCATCAGACAGGTTCTGAGGGATTATTTACCTCAATGATGAGTAACTACCTTAAAATAGAGCAAGAAGCTTCAGTGTGGTCAAGTATATGTTTATCTGAAGAGGATAAAAACAAATATATTGCGGATTTTCTCAAGAAGGAAAATATCAAGTTGGAATTTCTGAAATAACAAAAAAAAAAAAAAAAAAAAAAAAAGAAGTCCTTTCAGTATTCATTCGAACTTCTCTTTAAATAGAACTCTACAAAATGTCTGATTTAAATAGTTCTATAGTTTTTGATGAAATCCTTAAGTTCTTAAAGGATTATCAACACATACTATTGGAGGAGCATTATGAGGAATTCATCAATTCTATAGCTTTTTTAAGGAAATTTGAAAACGTATCGAATACCTTATCACAGTACGGATGTCATTTTACAAACTGTCCTTGGTCTTCAAATTTGTGTAAAATGGGGCCTAATACCTGCGCATGTTATATGCTTGAAAATGAAATGTTAAGAATGAAAAAACTAATGTCTTTGTATAAACGAATAAAATAATGACATTTACTCTCAACAGTACCTATACAACCATGTCAAACTTCATGTTATTCCCTAGTTTAAAGTTGAAGAGCCTGTGAGAATAAGTAAATATAAACATGCATTTGAAAGTTGAAAATATCAAAAGTTCAACTTTCAAATCCTGTCACCTATCTCTTAGAATATTTTCAAGGTCATCCTGTAAAAAGTGGTTTCTATGAGCTGGAACTACAAAAAAAAATAAGTTTCCCGATAGGTACTTATCTTGTAGAAAAAGTGATTCGTAGGAGAAAAAATAAAGTTTTTGTAAAATGGATTGGTTTTCCTTCTGAACACAACTCTTGGATATCAGCACATCTACAAACTCATTTATGATATTTCTTTAAAAAAAAAACACGTAAATTGTATACATTAATAAGAAATATTTATTTTTCAAACATGTAATTTTTTTTTTTTTTTTTGTCATTAAAGTGAGCTTCATCGTGGTTGTTTATAATGTGTTTATTACTATTTGTACTGTCGATGAATTTTTTCGATTGTCTCTAATTATATATATATATATATTGTAGTTAATTATTCAATTATGTCTGCTTCTTTTAGCTCTTCGATAATTGAAACAATTTCGTTAGAGTGATTATTGTGTCCGGCTTGTTGTGATGCAATAAGAAGTCTTAAACGATCTACGAGTTCGTTTGGATTGGCCCAGAAGAAATCTTTCTTATTATTTGATAATTGCATCAAGCCAGAACCGATTGAAGGTGAAGTGACACCAGCACCATTATCATCATTTAATAGCTTACTTATGATTTCCGTGTATTTATATCCTCTATGACCTAGTATCTGGTTTCTAGAATCGTAAGACCTTCTGTAAGCATTGGTATTATACATTATATCTTTATACGCTTTTAAATCTTCTTTATTATATAAGGAAGTGTTAGGTTTTTTCTTGAATATTAGTTCAAACAAACCCTTCGTGCCGTTATATGTCTTATTATTGATTTTTAGTTCTTTTCCTCGAATTTTTAACTCTTTGTTCCCGATTTGTAGTTTACCATTGTTCAGATGAACTCCATACACTTCGTCAAGGGATTTTGAATTATTTATCAATAAATCTACATATGACTGAGGAATTTCTTCAAATTTTTGTTTTAATTGCAAACCAAAGTTGCGAGCAAGACTTCTTCTTAGCACACGATCACTTCTATAGTTCTGTTTCTAACTGACGATGGCTTGGACGTTTTAGGGGTTGATTCACTCATGAGTGAAGAACTAGTGTTCTTAATATTGGGTGTTCTAAATTCATCATTAACATCCTCATCATCATAGTCATCGTCATCATCATCATCATCATCATCATCATCATCATCACCATTTTCATTTTCATAATTCAGTTTTATTTTCTTGTGCGGAGACTCAAAATGATGCTGTTGTTGGGGTTTTTGCGAATGTTTTCTTTTTGTGTGTTCTATTATATCTTTAAGAGGTTTCGTAATAGGTTTGAAAGTTTCTTCAAGTTGAAGTTCGAGCGCTTCCTTCCCCTCTCTCAGAGCTTTATATTTTTTTCGTAGAGCATCAGTAGTCTTAATAAGCTCTTTTGTTAAATCTTCATTAATTTGCATCATAGTGTAGATGTTGAATTATAGAATGTAAATAATTATAAACTGTGGTGATCTGCTTTTAACTGTATCAGTTTGAGCACTGTATACCTTCGAACTGATGCAGTACGACTGTTGATCGTGACTGTAGTTAATCTCTTTTATAGTTTTAGGAAACAGACAAAGCGTTTCTATAACGACCATTATTACGAGGGATCTTTTGTTCAATCTTCATTTATTTGCAAGAAGCTTCAGGGTGGCCAAGTATATGTTTATCTGAAGAGGATAAAAACAAATATATTGAGGATTTTCTCGAGAAGGAAAATATCAAGCTGGAATTTTATGAAAATCTCCCAATTCCGAAGAATCTCCAAACAGTTGATGGAAAAGAATTTTTTAATAAGCATTTTGAAAATCTTATGAAGCAACATCAAATAAATCATTACTCAACATTAAGCGTTCTTAAAGCATCGATCGTTGAACGATTTAATCGTACCTTAAAATCACTCATGTGGAAGGAATTCAGTGTGAATGGTACATATAGATGAATTGACATGGTAGCGTCGTTAACTAAAACGTATAATAATTCTACACATCGTACAATAAAAATGAAACCAGCGTTAAAACCCATACAAAATGAAAAAAACATTTTACTCTCAACAGTATATAACCATGTCAGACTCCATGTTATTACCAAGTTTAAAGTTGAAGAGCCTGTGAGAATAAGTAAATATAAACATGCATTTGAAAAAGGATATAGGTACACCTAATTGGACCACAGAAATATTTAAAATATCAAAAGTTCAACTTTCAAATCCTGTCACCTAAAAAAAAAAAAAAAAAAAAAAAATAGGTTGGCGCAACAGAGCGAGGAGCCCCTAGGCCTAGTGCATTTCTCACAACCATGCCTAGTGAGGGAATGGAAGGGACCTAAAATGTTCTGCCGGTTCCGAACGGCTAATCAAGATAGCGCTTTTCAAGGCAATGAATACTAACGGAGGACTTACCAATTCCTCGCGAAAGGCTATACCCGCGGAAAAAAAATTTTTGCCTCTGCTGGGGTTCGAACTCGAATCTCTGGATTAACAGGCGGACATGCTAACCATCACACCATGGGTACCACTGTCACCTATCTTTTAGAACATTTTCAAAATTCGGATATGACGTTTCAAACATTTCAAAGGGTGTGTTCTGAATGCTGGAATGCTTCGTATGGGTTTTTTAGTTATTGACAAGGATAGCCCTAGTAATAATGGTTGTTATAGAAACGTTTTGGCTGTTTCCTAAACTATAAAAGAGTTTAACTACAGTCACGATCAACAGTCGTACTGCATCAGTTCGAAGGTATACAGTGCTCAAACTGATACAGTTAAAAGCAGATCATCACAGTTTATAACTATTTACATTCTATAATTCAACATCTTAACTATGATGCAAATAAATGAAGATTGAACAAAAGATCCCTCGTAATAATGGTCGTTATAGAAACGCTTTGTCTGTTTCCTAAAACTATAAAAGAGATTAACTACAGTCACGATCAACAGTCGTACTGCATCAGTTCGAAGGTATACAGTGCTCAAACTGATACAGTTAAAAGCAGATCACCACAGTTTATAATTATTTACATTCTATAATTCAACATCTACACTATGATGCAAATTAATGAAGATTTAACAAAAGAGCTTATTAAGACTACTGATGCTCTACGAAAAAAATATAAAGCTCTGAGAGAGGGGAAGGAAGCGCTCGAACTTCAACTTGAAGAAACTTTCAAACCTATTACGAAACCTCTTAAAGATATAATAGAACACACAAAAAGAAAACATTCGCAAAAACCCCAACAACAGCATCATTTTGAGTCTCCGCACAAGAAAATAAAACTGAATTATGAAAATGAAAATGGTGATGATGATGATGATGATGATGATGATGATGATGACGATGACTATGATGATGAGGATGTTAATGATGAATTTAGAACACCCAATATTAAGAACACTAGTTCTTCACTCATGAGTGAATCAACCCCTAAAACGTCCAAGCCATCGTCAGTTAGAAACAGAACTAGTAGAAGTGATCGTGTGCGAAGAAGAAGTCTTGCTCGCAACTTTGGTTTGCAATTAAAACAAAAATTTGAAGAAATTCCTCAGTCATATGTAGATTTATTGATAAATAATTCAAAATCCCTTGACGAAGTGTATGGAGTTCATCTGAACAATGGTAAACTACAAATCGGGAACAAAGAGTTAAAAATTCGAGGAAAAGAACTAAAAATCAATAATAAGACATATAACGGCACGAAGGGTTTGTTTGAACTAATATTCAAGAAAAAACCTAACACTTCCTTATATAATAAAGAAGATTTAAAAGCGTATAAAGTTATAATGTATAATACCAATGCTTACAGAAGGTCTTACGATTCTAGAAACCAGATACTAGGTCATAGAGGATATAAATACACGGAAATCATAAGTAAGCTATTAAATGATGATAATGGTGCTGGTGTCACTTCACCTTCAATCGGTTCTGGCTTGATGCAATTATCAAATAATAAGAAAGATTTCTTCTGGGCCAATCCAAACGAACTCGTAGATCGTTTAAGACTTCTTTTTGCATCACAACAAGCCGGACACAATAATCACTCTAACGAAATTGTTTCAATTATCGAAGAGCTAAAAGAAGCAGACATAATTGAATAATTAACTACAATATATATATATATATAATTAGAGACAATCGAAAAAATTCATCGACAGTACAAATAGTAATAAACACATTATAAACAACCACGATGAAGCTCACTTTAATGACAAAAAAAAAAAAAAAAAAATTACATGTTTGAAAAATAAATATTTCTTATTAATGTATACAATTTACGTGTTTTTTTTTTAAAGAAATATCATAAATGAGTTTGTAGATGTGCTGATATCCAAGAGTTGTGTTCAGAAGGAAAACCAATCCATTTTACAAAAACTTTATTTTTTCTCCTACGAATCACTTTTTCTACAAGATAAGTACCTATCGGGAAACTTATTTTTTTTTGTAGTTCCAGCTCATAGAAACCACTTTTTACAGGATGACCTTGAAAATATTCTAAGAGATAGGTGACAGGATTTGAAAGTTGAACTTTTGATATTTTCAACTTTCAAATGCATGTTTATATTTACTTATTCTCACAGGCTCTTCAACTTTAAACTAGGGAATAACATGAAGTTTGACATGGTTGTATAGGTACTGTTGAGAGTAAATGTCATTATTTTATTCGTTTATACAAAGACATTAGTTTTTTCATTCTTAACATTTCATTTTCAAGCATATAACATGCGCAGGTATTAGGCCCCATTTTACACAAATTTGAAGACCAAGGACAGTTTGTAAAATGACATCCGTACTGTGATAAGGTATTCGATACGTTTTCAAATTTCCTTAAAAAAGCTATAGAATTGATGAATTCCTCATAATGCTCCTCCAATAGTATGTGTTGATAATCCTTTAAGAACTTAAGGATTTCATCAAAAACTATAGAACTATTTAAATCAGACATTTTGTAGAGTTCTATTTAAAGAGAAGTTCGAATGAATACTGAAAGGACTTCTTTTTTTTTTTTTTTTTTTTTTTTTTTTTTTTATTTCAGAAATTCCAACTTGATATTTTCCTTCTTGAGAAAATCCGCAATATATTTGTTTTTATCCTCTTCAGATAAACATATACTTGACCACACTGAAGCTTCTTGCTCTATTTTAAGGTAGTTACTCATCATTGAGGTAAATAATCCCTCAGAACCTGTCTGATGATGAGGACGAAGACTTGAAACATATTTTAAAATTTTGTCTTAACCCATTATTGCATAAATTAAGAAGGCGATGCATCTGAAAAAGAGAATAATCGGTATCTTCTCACAGTAATACATACATTTCCCAAGTTTACATAGACATTTCCTTCGGTAACTGACAGACATTTTTGAATTCTAACAACTTTCCTTGTTAAAGGTTGAATGATCACAAAAAATTAACGCCGGCTATGAGGATGGATTGTTTTGAACCTTTGAACAAACCTTTGGATTATTATTTTGCTGCTGATGATGTGGATACAAATATGCCCGTGACACAGACTCCATCGACGTCTTCTGTAATTCCACTTCATCAACCAATGAAAGACATACCACAAATACAACAACATCAACCTCAACTAGTGGCCTTCGATCATGCCTACTCATATGCATACTACGGGCCAGGTGATGTCAAATTTCATACAAACATTCCTAACAAGGACAGTCTTTTACCAATACTGTCAACTCCTTCTTCATCAGAGTGTTTATGGAGGAATTCCATTCCAACTCTGCAGCAACAACATCAACAACAACAATCTCAGCGAGTGATCATCGATCATGCCTACTCACCTGCATGCTACGAGGTAGGTGATGTCAAATTTCATACAAACATCCTTACTTCGAGGACAGGCTTTTGCCGAGTTTTCTAGGTCGTTTTAATCGGTATTGGTGAGTTTTTTAAGCTACATGAAGTGGGTGCTCGGCTTGTTGGGGTGGTTAAAGTAGGTGTTCCGGCTGGACGGCTACGTTTTTTGGCAACACTAAAAACCTTTCCTGCCCTACGCATATGTTCGGAAACGGCGAGTTTGAAAGCAAACAACGGCATGTAGTCATTGACGTGGATTCGGCGCCATAACAACCAAGCATTTACAAGGCTCATATCCACCATGTAGAAAAAAATTCGTTTGTACCATTGAATTTATTATTGAAATGAATTCTATAATATCCAAGCATAGAGTCAAGTAAACCTACACCTCCCATGTGGTGATTATAAACATCTATCAACAACTTGAGGAAATGTCACCTTCTTATAGGTATTTGCTTTTTTTCCAAAAAAATATCTCCGTTTTGTTGCTTTTGGCTCACTTCCAGCATAAGGTGAGAGAACTTTGTTGGCTTTGACACTAAACTTAGCTTGACACCCTATACGATCGCTGTTTTTCGACCATGCTCCGCGTCCTTTTCGTTTCAATTCTTTCTCAGTAGACATTTTTGAGTTCTTAATTTATGTAGGTAAAGTTTTTTATGTCAACCCCATCATAAATTGATTCTTCTTATTATGCAATTGCAGCTTGTTTTATGTAAGCAATGTTCATTCGGTAGGACTGCAAATGTTCAATGTATTCATAGAGGAATAAAAGAACAAGAGTGCAAAACTCACACATAAAATTGAATCCGTCCTCAAGCTGACTTTACAAACACCACTTTATTTCGAGGACTTTGTTCAACCCCGACAACCTTAAAATAATTTCTTTTAAGAAATCACCATCCTTACTCTTTGGCATAGAGTAAAACATACCAAAGACCTATCATGCTAATCTGTAAAATTTCATGCTCATGCCCAATCTATGCCCAAACAAATATCGAACGTGATAAAATTCTCTATCGTCAAGTATTAACAAATTACCAAAATCTCTCATCCTCGTTCTAAGATCTATCAACGGATCGTATGTATTGTTCAAAATACACACAGGTTAAATTTTTTTCCTTACCAATTGTCCACGTGCCTCTAGACGCTTTTATTATCCTTTGTTCAACGCCGAAAACCTTATAATAATTCCTTTCAAGAAAAAACCGTCCTTACTCTTTGGCATAGAGTAAAACATACCAAAGACCTATCATGCTAAGGTGTAAAATGTACACACAAATATCGAATGACACCAAATTGCAAGAAAAAAATCCAACCATCACCAATCGCCAGTGAAATCTAATACAAAAAAAACCTATTCGTTTATTTCACTTCGTTTTGTGCACATAAAATATCTAAGTTTCAAATTCTAACTGTCATATCCATCCATCGATATTCACAACAACAAAAAAAAAGTCAACGTGCCTCTATTTTGCTATCATCATCTTTCCTCACAATGAGTATTGGTTTATTTTACCTTCCTGTGCTACACAGATACTCGGTTTCAACATTGATCATGGATTTTATTGCTATGTGAACATGGGTCACTTCCTTAAAGCGACTTGCTCATACACAATCTATGCCCAACCAAATATCGGACGTGACCAAATTCTCTAGCCTACAACCAAAACCAAAAAAACATTCCTATTACCCTCACCTACCGGCGCACAAATTTCAAACTTATAAAAAAATCAACCACTTCCGAGCGCCAGCGAAATCTAAAACAAAAAACCATAAAAAATACTCAATAGAAACCATCTTCCCCCTTTATTGTCTCTATTTTCTTATCTCATATCACAATCTCAGTCTTACCTATTCCTATATCTATCAACAAACTACCAAAATTTCACACCCCCGTTCTAAGATCTATCAACAGATCGTGTCTATTCTTGATTCTCCGCACACACACAACATTACTTTTCATTTTTTTCTTTACTCTCATCCCATCGTAAGGATCTTCAACCTACGTGACTCTAAACGCTATTATCTCCCTTTGATCAGACCGACGGCACCCTTTTGGTTAGCTCAGAATTTTCCCACGCTCATCAGAAAATTCCCATGCCCAAGTGCCCCATATCCTACTGAGGGCTGTCAAATGGCATGTATTTTTATTCAAATGACAGGGATGTGTGGTGATTTTGTGGCTTTGCGTTTTTTGAGAATTGGAAAACCCAGGTTTTTTGACAACTCATAAGATTGTCAAAAAAACTTGGGTCAACCCTGGGTAAAGTTCAACGAACGAGCCTATTGTTTGCTGAAACCTCAGAGTTTAGCGACTGCAAATTAAAATCTGAAAATGTGTAAGGAAACAATGCAGGTGAAAATTACAGATTCTTACCATGATATAATGTTCTAGCCAAATAAAAAGCAAATCTGACTAATTCCCTCTTGTACGCTTGCTAAAGATATACGCACGGATTATGTACCAATTCATAATTTATGTGTTGTGTACATTATGAAAAATTGTTCCTTTTCAATCATTCCTATGCTGAAATTGTTTTGTTCTTTTTTTATGTCTTACCATTATATGTTAATTTTCCGTTCAATAAAATTTTGCTTTTCATTAAAAAGGTTCTTCTTGACTTTCTTGCCAAAGTCGTAAAAAAAATCGCTTTATTGCGTTATCATTTCAATTAAGCGGGGTTTTTCTAAATGGGACAGCAGATCAATTAAGCGGGATTCTTTTAATTGCGTTCCCTTGTTAAATGCGTCTAAAGTAGTGCATTTAAGGTGACGCAATTAACCGGGGAGCACTGTAGTACCTAAAACTTTGAACCCGTTTTTCTCGAATCACTTTTTTTTAACTTGCCGAAGACATAACTCGAGCAAATATTCACCGATCTATACGAAATTTTTACAGTACCTACATTCTTAATACCTTTCTCCGGAGACGTGCGCGAAAAAAACAAAATATTGAAAAAATCCTACGTACTGCTCTTGCTGTTGTTATATAGAAACTAAAAATTTTCGAAATATTGTTCCAGGACCAAAATGAAGGAGGTTACATCTTCGGCCATGGACCCGTCTCAAAAATGAGGTTCCTCCGAAGAAATGCTGGACAGTCACTGTTTTGAATTTAATTGACACGAAAAAATGTATATTTGTTTATTGAAGCCTAAATAATAAAACCTGTTTTACAGATTTTCGATTGATCGTTTTGCTAAGTCACAAAAAATAATAAATTATGCCCATTTTTCCACGATCTAGAACAGCGTCCCCCCTTGAGAGAGAGCTTTTTTTTTAACTCGTTCTCAATTTTTATCAAAATAAATTTTGCATATTTATGTGTATAGGTATAAATAATGGTAAAAATAGAACAGATTGCATAATGTAGTCTCTTTGTTATGTGTTTTTATAAACTAACCAATTTCTCCCCCTCATAAATGATCCTGTCTTTTTTTTTATTATGTATTAGGTATATTAATTAATTTCAACACATCGTTATGGTAATAATGACTGCTGTAATAATAACAGATAAATAGTTTTGCTTTAGACCTTAACCGCATTTTTCTTACACAATCGACCAACATTGTTCTCATGGGTTATAATAATAAGGTGATCGAATTTCGCGAAATCAATTTGAATAAAATGGGATGCAGCAGCATTATATCTTATCGTTAGTTATATTTCGCGCCGTGGATAGAAGTAAAAAGCCTTTTTCCTTATGGAGTCAACAATGTGTAGTTCAGTTATAAGTAATAACACAAAACTGTATGAGCTTTTAAGTATACGAAGGGAAATTTCATTCAAAATTACCACATGGGGACCCTATAGAAGGTGGTCTTCTGTCATTAAGTGTGGGAACGATACTATAGATGCTGTTGATGGTGAAGAACATCAAAGGAGGCTGACAGTAAGATCATCTAATAAAACGAGACCTAAAGTGGTGCAAAAATTTGAGGTTTTGACCACAGATAATGGAGCACAAGAGTTAAGGCAAACAGTCGAGTTTCTGAGATCTTAAAAATAAGAGAACAATTACTATTCACGAACATTTAAAAAAAAATATGGCTGGCATATAAGAAGTATGTGTGTCAAATCTTCACTACGAAATAAAGACCTTCCTGAAATTGAATGTATTGTATTATTTTTGTATATTGTGGTTTCTGTTTACATTATATTAAAAACAAGTGCGTTACAAGCAGCGTTGCCACTGTTTGAAAAAATTTCCGAAGTAGATCTACAAAAAAAGTGCAGTAGATTACATTTTTATGCAGTAGATTTTTTTTTTTTTTTTTCAAAGAAATCCATTTATAAATATGTAGACAACTAAAATCAATGTTTTATAAAGTGGCTGCATTGGGACTTCCTTTAAAAATGCTGAAAACATTAAAGAAAATATATCATAACTGTACTGCAAAGGTCTGGAATGGCGTCAAAATATCAGAAAGTTTCGCAACCACAATACCACATCATTATTGAGGCAAGGATGCGTCTTAAGTACTCTCCTTTTCTCCATCTACATAAATGATACAGTCTCCTATCTTATTGGAGGGATCGAAATAAGTGGAACTAAAATCAAAGTTTTGATGTACGCTGATAACTTAATTCTGTTAACTGATACCCTGATATTCCTATAAATTTTCAGATGATAATAAATAAGCCATGAGTTTTGCAAATTGTAGAAACCTACAACAAAGCAAAGTAAGGCCCAAATAATAATTTTTGGTAGAGGAAAGAGACAGAGGAATGGGAACTACATCTGGAAACGGGAGAGGAAGGTTGTGGAAGTAGTCGATAACTATAAGTAACTTGGTGTTATAATAACTCCATAAAATAATATGAAACTTCACATTGCAGAAAAATCAAAAACTGCAAAAATTGGCATAAACAAAACCTGGTCAGCATGTATGAAGGATAAAAATATAGGACTCCGAGCGAAATACCAAATCTTTGATGCTTCAGCGAGGTCGGTTATATTGTACGCAGCCCAAGTTTGGGTATATATACCTTCAAAATGAGAATGTGGAGCAGCTGCTTCGATTTTTTCTGAAAACAATATTGCACCTTCCCTTGACCACGCCCACTTATATGTTGCACATCGAAACAGGACTGCTGAAGCTCCATTTTTATTACGTCCTTCATTGAAGAACGTCGCTTACCTAAAATAGTAGCAATGCGACGAGCATGTTTCAAAAAAACAGCATGCTTTGAAAAATGGAAGAAAATAGCAGTGGATGTAGGATGTCCTGTGTCCTCTTAATCTGACGAGAGTAAGTCTTAAACAACACAAAGAAGTACTTCACAATTTAAAAAATGCATAAAGCCTTTATTGAACAAGCGCAATCATCAATATACAGAATATATTACTCAAAACTTTAGCATGACTTTAGCACGATAAATTACTTCGAAGATAATGTGGATGCAGACAAAATCTCAACAATTTCTTAAAGCTAGTAGCCATTAAATTACATACCCCATTCTGCCCATAATCTGCAGCTTGTGCAATTTAAAAGATCGTGAAGATATAAAGCATTTTATTCGAGTCTGTCCCATGCTAACGAACTAAGAAAACTACACTTATCAATTTTGTGAAAACTGCGCTCCGATATCGAAACCAAATATTAAATGAAGCGTTTTAATTCATACATATACGTAACTTAGTGTACCTTTTTACTATTTTGTTTTATTTTAAACTTCTCATTCTGGGAGACGGCTTTTACCAAAAGCGCAGTAGAAATTTTTTTAAGGCAGTAGAATCATTTTAGGAAAAAAATGCAGTAGATCTACTGCAATTGCAGTAAAGTGGCAACATTGGTTACAAGCTACTCTCGGACGATTTTAAAAGCCAAAACACAATCACGCGTCGCGTCGCGTCAACCTCAACGTTACGTAACTAGAACCTCAACGCGCACTGCCGCACCGTTCTGTCATTTTGATAAATAAGTTGTGCGAAATCAAGCAAATATATCGATTGAAATATCGAACGACCATTTTCGTTATCAGTAATTATCGATATCAAAAATCGGTTTTTATATAGTTATTATTATTACTTTAATAGTTATTAAACTGATTGTCAATTTGTAAATTACTTATAATAAAGAGATGAATGAGGGTATGAGCTTGGTATAATGTGCGCAGGAATGCTGCATTTCCATTCTGCATAATGATATGCAACCTTGTTTGTGATAACATTTGCTGTTTGAAATTAAAAAGATATCGATTTTATACGGATGTTTATCCGCACTATTAGCTTATTTTGTTGTTGTTTCAAGCACGCAAGAATTTGAACGAGCTTATATCCGCGTAAAAAAGCGCACATATAATTATTTTATTTTATTAAAGCAATATGTGGTATGAACTTATTCCATGAAGTATTTGACCGATTTTTAAAATATCTTTGCAAAAATATACGGATTCAATATTACCTACATTGAAACATCTGACAGAAATCAAGTCAAAGTAAGGTTAAGCAAAGAGAATTGAAATATCTATTAAGTAGTTACATGGATAAAGATCTGCTAAAACACACTAACATTCAGCTTAGGCATACTTCATGCACAAATATGAAGTACAATTTTATTGATTTGTAGACCACAAAAATCTATAAATGATTTTATACTCACACATTTATATCAAAAATTCATCGAAATCCACGATACCTATGGAAAATATTCATGAAGTATGAATCGATTTTTCAATACATCATTGCGAATCCATAGTAGTTTAAATGCTTCAACAACACCTACGTTGAATAATCTAACAAAAATCAAGTTTAAAACAGCTGTAACAACGAGAACTTAAATATTTGTTTAGTATTTACATCGATAAATTTCAGCTGAAACACATTTCAACATCGATACCGACATATCGATAATTTGTCTCGTAAATCGATGTTTTGCTTACATCGATTTTATTACTCTTCCCTATTGTAAAACTGAAAAGGAGGGATATGTCAGAAAGCGAGCAAAAGTTCAACATAGCTGAACTTTTATTCGCTTCGTTACGTTTGCTTACGTCTGTCACACGACGCGTTTGAGGACAAAGCGTGATTGTGTGAGACTCTACAGATTTCCTATGGTTGAACTTTTGATTTTTCTGTCAAATGAGGTCGACGCGCGGACGACGCGTGATTGTGTTTTGGCTTTAACCATCTTTGATCACGTTGAGAAAAATCCTTTCCCTTATATTTGCTGTTTATATATTTTATAGCTATACTAGTTGTGCCCGCGACTTCGTCCGCGTGGAATAGTGACTTTCAGCAGCATTTTTAACTTTTTAGAAAATAAAACTTCTAGCCTTAAAAATGGCGGTACATATTTCCAAAAAAAAAATTCAACCCCTATTTCAACACTTTGTAGCCCTGTTAAAAATACTTTTGAGACCGTAGTTTTTGAATATCCATTTCCGTTCCCGTGGGAATATAAGGATAGATGTATAGCCTTTATCCTTCCGCATGTTCTAGACCATCTCTGTAGCTAATTTAATGAAATCTGTTTAGCAGTTTGAACGGGAGACATACGAAAAACATACCGACATAGCTACATTCGCATTTTCAATATTAGTAAAGACTCCCGTTCCCGTGGGAATATGGTGACCGTTTTCGTGGGAATATGTGGATAAGTTAAAGTTAATGTTACTCCGGGATTATGGAGCATTCCAACGGTGGAAGAATTTTTAAAATCGGTGCTGTAGTGTAAAAGTTCCCGTATACGTTCCTGATCCCGTGGGAATATAGGGAAAAAATATATAGTCTATGTCTTTCCTCACGTTCTGAACAATCTTTGTTTAAAATTTCATTTAAATCGGTTTATTAGTTTGGGCAGGAGATGGTTACATAGAACGACGGACAGATAGAGCTCCTTTCACACTTATTATATTACTAAGGACTCCCGTTCCCGTAGGAATATGTGGATGAATTAAAGTTAATATTACACAGGGATAGTGTAGCATTCTAACGGTGGAAGAATTTTTGAAATCGGTATTGTATATAGGGATCCATAGGAATATGGGGATGAATTAGTTTTTATGTTACTCGGGGATAGTGTAGCATTCTAACGGTGAAAGAATTTTTGAAATCGGTGCTGCAGTGTCAAAGTTCCCATATACGTTCCTGCTCCCGTGGGAATATAGGGAACCGTAGGAATATGGGGATGAATTAGTTTTTATGTTACTCGGGGATAGTGTAGCATTCTAACGGTGAAAGAATTTTTGAAATCGGTGCTATAGTGTCAAAGTTCCCATATACGTTCCTGCTCCCGTGGGAATGTTGGGAACCGTAGGAATATGGGGTTGAATTAGTTTTTATGTTACTCGGGGATAGTGTAGCATTCTAAGGGTGAAAGAATTTTTGAAATCGGTGCTATAGTGTCAAAGTTCCCGTATACGTTCCTGCTCCCGTGGGAATGTTGGGAATCGTAGGAATATGGGGTTGAATTAGTTTTTATGTTACTCGGGGATAGTGTAGCATTCTAAGGGTGAAAGAATTTTTGAAATCGGTGCTATAGTGTCAAAGTTCCCGTATACGTTCCTGCTCCCGTGAGAATGTTGGGAATCGTAGGAATATGGGGATGAATTAGTTTTTATGTTACTCGGGGATAGTGGGAATATAGGGAAAAAATATATGTACAGTCTATGTCTTTCCTCACGTTCTGAACAATCTTTGTTTTAAATTTCATTTAAATCGGATTATTAGTTTGGGCAGGAGATGGTTACATAGAACGACGGACAGACAGAGCTCCTTTCACACTTATTATATAACTAAGGACTCCCCTTCCCGTAGAAATATGTGGATGAATTAAAGTTAATGTTACACAGGGATAGTGTAGCATTCTAACGGTGGAAGAATTTTTGAAATCGGTATTGTATATAGGGATCCATAGGAATATGGGGATGAATAAGTTTTTATGTTACTCGGGGATAGTGTAGCATTCTAATGGTGAAAGAATTTTTGAAATCGGTGCTGCAGTGTCAAAGTTCCCATATACGTTCCTGCTCCCGTGGGAATATAGGGAACCGTAGGAATATGGGGATGAATTAATTTTTATGTTACTCGGGGATAGTGTAGCATTTGTTGAAAATTAAAGCTTTTACTACAGTTAAACTACTTTCTCTCTGTAACTTGAACTTTTTCTTAATCAGTCTATTCTGAACTTTCTAACCATTAACATCCTAATTGTATTGCCTTAAATCACTTGTCATATTTATTACCTGAATTAAATTGCTTATTTCGTTAAATAGATAAGATCGTGTTTCTTTACTAATCGGGAAATTTATTTTTGTAAGATTGGTTACAATTTTTACATTTGGTGCCGAAACCCGGGACGAGAAACAATAACGGGCGAAATAAAAACGTGATTTATTCTGACACAATCGATAATGGATTTGGCAAGTCGCGCTACGTATCGTGGGCAAGTTACAAAGATCGTAAATACCGCGTGCGAGTTCCTAAACTCAAATGAACGATTCATTAAAGATGACCTGGGTGTTTTAGATTCCATTGAAGAAGAACTAAGCGTTTTCTTAAACCGTTTGTCAGCCGCGCATGAAAGTTTGTGCAAAGCAAATGCTGAGGTTCGGTCTTCCATTAAAGCTGATGACTTTGATCGAGAAGCAGATTCTATAGCTGATTGTAATGACAAAGCTGTATCAACGATTGCACGACTTCAATTGCGTTTGAGCAAGGTTAAAGAATATCAGAGGCAGCTTTTATCGTCATCAGTTCCAAATGTTGAAGGTACAGCCAACGACGGGTCCGCTAATACCGCCAATATTTCAGCACATAACGTTACCATACCATCTCCCATCAAAATGCAAGCCGTAAAGCTTCAAAAGCTTCATCCTAAAAAGTTCTCAGGCGACTACAAAGAATGGATACCGTTTTGGGAACAGTACAGAACACTTGTGCATGATAACCCGTCTCTTTCCACCGTCGACAAGTTTAACTATTTAGAAGTTGCCTTGACTGGCAAGGCAGCGAATACTCTGTTAGGGCTCACCCCAAGCGAACTCAACTATGAAACTGCAATCAGCCTACTTAAGGAAGAATACGGAAATAAAGACAAAATAGTCGATCATAATATGCAGTGCTTGTTATCAATTCAACCAGTTCAATCAAGAATTGACGCTACAGGTTTAAGATGTCTTTACAATTCAGTTTTAGCTTCCACTCGATCGCTTGCAGCTCTCGAAATTCCAGCATCAAACTATTATGTAATGCTAAAGGGTGTATTACTTCGTTGCATTCCCAATGAGTTGAGAGTAGATTTCCACAGATACTACACTGACTCTTCCGATAGTTCTCCAGAGGGTGAGACAAATGTACAAAATGATGATAACGACATCTCATCCGAAAGGTCAGATCTATCCTCGACTAAAGACATTGGCGATAAGCAAGTACGGCTTTTACTGAAATTCATAAAACGAGAAGTGGAATCATTAGAAAAGGCCCACGAAGCCAAACAATGTTCAACTCGTGCGCAGCAACTGCAGGTAATTTCCAAATCGAAACCGGTAAAAACAGCTGTTGGATTGTTCGCAGCCGAAGTGAATGACAGTAGTTGTTTTTTCTGTAAGTCCCCTGATCATTATTCTGTTGATTGCAAAAGCTCTTTTACGTTGCTACAAAAGAAGCAAATGTTGAAAGAGGATGGGCGATGTTACCGGTGTATAAGAAAAGGCCACTACTCCAAAACGTGTAAAAAACGGTTCCAACTAGTGTGTACAAAGTGTAACGGGCGACACGCAACGTCAATGTGTGACCCTACCTATACACCTTCTGCCGGTAAGAAAAAAAATGGTTCACTAATATCATCACCAAACCCTATGACGTCTTCAATCCAACAGCACCAATCAACTAATTTGTACACTTCACACACTCATAACGCTCTATCGCAACAAAACAACACAGTGTACTTACAAACGGCATTTGCATTTGCATCGAGAAAAAATTCCAGTGTGTCATTGTATGTGCGAATGGTTTTGGACGGTGGCAGCCAAATGTCATTTATAAAATCTAGCGTGGCACGAAAACTCAATTTGGATATTATCGGTGGCGTACAAAATTTAAACATTATACCATTCGGAAGCAATGAGCCTAGACCTAGCATGCAGTGTAATAAAGTACAAGTAGTATTGCGCAACCAATATGACAATAGAATTGTTACTTTAGAGTTAATGGAAGTACCCGAAATTTGTGTGGATGTTTTATCAACGCCAAATAATAGTTTGAAATCATTAAAAGAGTTGCAGCTAGCCGATGTGTGTCTCGCTAATGTCCAAGCGGAAAACGGAATTAGCATACTAATAGGAGCCGATAATTATTGGACTGTGGCAACTGGACAACACAAGAGGATTACACCAAATTTGACAGCAATAAACACTGTCTTTGGATGGACTTTACAAGGTAGGTCTCCTGTCATGTCTCAAAACTCAGATGCAGTAGTGAACCTTGCTTATGTCACTTCGTTACATGTCTGTCTTTGTGAGGATTTTAAACAGTTTTGGAGTCTCGAGACTCTTGGGTTAACAAACGACGAACCGAGGAGTACTAGTCGACCATCAGAGCAGAGTATCCGTAAAGTTGGAGGTCGTTACGAAGCATCGCTGCCATGGAAGGATGCTAACAAAAGGCTTCATGACAATCGCATGGGGGCACTTTATCGAATGCATTCCCTGGTACGTAAATTAAGATCATCAGAAAAACTAAAAGAGTATGAAGCGTCGATACTGGAAATGATAACGGGTGGTTTGGCTGAACGAGTGGAAGAGGATGAACAAAAGGATCGTGTGTATTACATGCCCCATAGACCGGTGTATCGAGAAGATAAAGATACAACAAAGCTTCGCATTGTTTTCGATGCTTCGGCTCATGCAGCGAATCATATTTCACTTAACGACCACTTAGAGGTGGGTAACAACCTTTTGCCCGAAATTTTGACGGTGTTACTTAATTTTCGTTGTGGAAAATTTGGATTGACTGCTGATATCGAAAAGGCTTTTCACCAAGTAGTTTTGGCTGCACCTGATCGAGACAGCCACAGATTTTTCTGGTTTAAGGAACTTTTTAATCCCAATGAAACTCGATGTTGAAAATTAAAGCTTTTACTACAGTTAAACTACTTTCTCTCTGTAACTTGAACTTTTTCTTAATCAGTCTATTCTGAACTTTCTAACCATTAACATCCTAATTGTATTGCCTTAAATCACTTGTCATATTTATTACCTGAATTAAATTGCTTATTTCGTTAAATAGATAAGATCGTGTTTCTTTACTAATCGGGAAATTTATTTTTGTAAGATTGGTTACAATTTTTACATTTGGTGCCGAAACCCGGGACGAGAAACAATAACGGGCGAAATAAAAACGTGATTTATTCTGACACAATCGATAATGGATTTGGCAAGTCGCGCTACGTATCGTGGGCAAGTTACAAAGATCGTAAATACCGCGTGCGAGTTCCTAAACTCAAATGAACGATTCATTAAAGATGACCTGGGTGTTTTAGATTCCATTGAAGAAGAACTAAGCGTTTTCTTAAACCGTTTGTCAGCCGCGCATGAAAGTTTGTGCAAAGCAAATGCTGAGGTTCGATCTTCCATTAAAGCTGATGACTTTGATCGAGAAGCAGATTCTATAGCTGATTATAATGACAAAGCTGTATCAACGATTGCACGACTTCAATTGCGTTTGAGCAAGGTTAAAGAATATCAGAGGCAGCTTTTATCGTCATCAGTTCCAAATGTTGAAGGTACAGCCAACGACGGGTCCGCTAATACCGCCAATATTTCAGCACATAACGTTACCATACCATCTCCCATCAAAATGCAAGCCGTAAAGCTTCAAAAGCTTCATCCTAAAAAGTTCTCAGGCGACTACAAAGAATGGATACCGTTTTGGGAACAGTACAGAACACTTGTGCATGATAACCCGTCTCTTTCCACCGTCGACAAGTTTAACTATTTAGAAGTTGCCTTGACTGGCAAGGCAGCGAATACTCTGTTAGGGCTCACCCCAAGCGAACTCAACTATGAAACTGCAATCAGCCTACTTAAGGAAGAATACGGAAATAAAGACAAAATAGTCGATCATAATATGCAGTGCTTGTTATCAATTCAACCAGTTCAATCAAGAATTGACGCTACAGGTTTAAGATGTCTTTACAATTCAGTTTTAGCTTCCACTCGATCGCTTGCAGCTCTCGGAATTCCAGCATCAAACTATTATGTAATGCTAAAGGGTGTATTACTTCGTTGCATTCCCAATGAGTTGAGAGTAGATTTCCACAGATACTACACTGACTCTTCCGATAGTTCTCCAGAGGGTGAGACAAATGTACAAAATGATGATAACGACATCTCATCCGAAAGGTCAGATCTATCCTCGACTAAAGACATTGGCGATAAGCAAGTACGGCTTTTACTGAAATTCATAAAACGAGAAGTGGAATCATTAGAAAAGGCCCACGAAGCCAAACAATGTTCAACTCGTGCGCAGCAACTGCAGGTAATTTCCAAATCGAAACCGGTAAAAACAGCTGTTGGATTGTTTGCAGCCGAAGTGAATGACAGTAGTTGTTTTTTCTGTAAGTCCCCTGATCATTATTCTGTTGATTGCAAAAGCTCTTTTACGTTGCTACAAAAGAAGCAAATGTTGAAAGAGGATGGGCGATGTTACCGGTGTATAAGAAAAGGCCACTACTCCAAAACGTGTAAAAAACGGTTCCAACTAGTGTGTACAAAGTGTAACGGGCGACACGCAACGTCAATGTGTGACCCTACCTATACACCTTCTGCCGGTAAGAAAAAAAATGGTTCACTAATATCATCACCAAACCCTATGACGTCTTCAATCCAACAGCAGCAATCAACTAATTTGTACACTTCACACACTCATAACGCTCTATCGCAACAAAACAACACAGTGTACTTACAAACGGCATTTGCATTTGCATCGAGAAAAAATTCCAGTGTGTCATTGTATGTGCGAATGGTTTTGGACGGTGGCAGCCAAATGTCATTTATAAAATCTAGCGTGGCACGAAAACTCAATTTGGATATTATCGGTGGCGTACAAAATTTAAACATTATACCATTCGGAAGCAATGAGCCTAGACCTAGCATGCAGTGTAATAAAGTACAAGTAGTATTGCGCAACCAATATGACAATAGAATTGTTACTTTAGAGTTAATGGAAGTACCCGAAATTTGTGTGGATGTTTTATCAACGCCAAATAATAGTTTGAAATCATTAAAAGAGTTGCAGCTAGCCGATGTGTGTCTCGCTAATGTCCAAGCGGAAAACGGAATTAGCATACTAATAGGAGCCGATAATTATTGGACTGTGGCAACTGGACAACACAAGAGGATTACACCAAATTTGACAGCAATAAACACTGTCTTTGGATGGACTTTACAAGGTAGGTCTCCTGTCATGTCTCAAAATTCAGATGCAGTAGTGAACCTTGCTTATGTCACTTCGTTACATGTCTGTCTTTGTGAGGATTTTAAACAGTTTTGGAGTCTCGAGACTCTTGGGCTAACAAACGACGAACCGAGGAGTACTAGTCGACCATCAGAGCAGAGTATCCGTAAAGTTGGAGGTCGTTACGAAGCATCGCTGCCATGGAAGGATGCTAACAAAAGGCTTCATGACAATCGCATGGGGGCACTTTATCGAATGCATTCCCTGGTACGTAAATAAAGATCATCAGAAAAACTAAAAGAGTATGACGCGTCGATACTGGAAATGATAACGGTTGGTTTGGCTGAACGAGTGGAAGAGGATGAACAAAAGGATCGTGTGTATTACATGCCCCATAGACCGGTGTATCGAGAAGATAAAGATACAACAAAGCTTCGCATTGTTTTCGATGCTTCGGCTCATGCAGCGAATCATATTTCACTTAACGACCACTTAGAGGTGGGCAACAACCTTTTGCCCGAAATTTTGACGGTGCTACTTAATTTTCGTTGTGGAAAATTTGGATTGACTGCTGATATCGAAAAGGCTTTTCACCAAGTAGTTTTGGCTGCACCTGATCGAGACAGCCACAGATTTTTCTGGTTTAAGGAACTTTTTAATCCCAATGAAACTCGTAAAGATTTTTCAGTGCAAGCGTATCGCATGACACGAGTGACATTTGGTGTAACAAGCAGCCCCAACATACTAGGTGAAGTAATTTCTAAAATCTTAGACGATGGAGAGGAGCAATATCCTAAAACAGTCAACATTCTACGCAGAAGCTTTTACGTTGACGACTTCGTGGCAAGCGTGAACGACGAGAAGACAGCAAACGATATAAAAAGCGAAGCAGTTCAAATCATGAAGGCCGGTTCTATGAACCTTCGTAAGTGGAACTCCAACAGCCTGCTAGTCAGAAAGAATCATCCATCAGAAATGGCCCCACCAGAAACGCAAAAGGTCCTAGGCCTTCGTTGGTTTGTTGACACTGATGAATTATCGGTCGATTTGAACGGAGTTGAGGCTCTTCTTAAGTCCAACGGTTTGAGTGCGACCAAGCGTAACGTCCTGAAGGTAATGTGTAAAATATATGATCCCTTTGGTGTATTAGGTCCATGGGTAGTCCGTATGAAGATTCTTTTCCAATCGATTTGGCGCCAAAATTTAGAGTGGGATGCAATACTACCATCCGACCTGGAAAGAATCTGGGTTGACTGTTGCACAGATGTCAGTGTACTCGGACATTTGATGAAACCACGCTGCGTTATGAGGGAAGAAGGCTCAACACAGATCCACATTTTTGCTGACGCTAGCCCGCATGCTTTCGGAGCAGTTGCAATCTTGCGAACCACAGATAATAATGGAAATATAACCACCCGCTTCCTTTGCGCTAAGAACCGAGTAGCTCCAATCAAGAACAACGATCGTGACGAGTTAACTGTGCCTAAATTGGAACTCACTGCTGCTTTGGTCGCTGCAAGATTGCTTGTGTATCTTCGAAAGAACTTGCAGGTTGCATTTAATGAAGAGTTTTTGTGGACGGATTCCAGAATCGCTTTGTTTTGGATTCTGGGGGAAGAAAAACGATGGAAGCCGTATGTTGAAAACAGAGTACGAGAAATTCGAAAACTGGCTAAAACTTCTTGTTGGCGGCACTGCCCTGGCTCTCATAATCCGGCAGATTTAGTGACGAGAGGAATAAATGCGCAGTCTCTAATCCACTCAACACAATGGCTCTCTGGACCAGATTGGCTACAAAATGAGCCAAATCTATGGCCAACTGTAAATGAATTAGCAATACGTTCTATTTCTTTGGTTGTCGCGAAGGGAGAAGAGGAAGAAGAAAAATCTACAACAACGAACGATTCCTTTATAACCTGCGAAAAATATAGCACATTGAAACGTCTCTTACGAATAACGGCTTACTGTTTTCGAGCAATTGAGTGCTTCAAGAAAAGGCAGCACTTTAACACGATTGCATCAGAAGTGGAGGTTCCATTACTTTCAGCAAGTGAGATGGATAGAGCTGAACGTTATTGGATCGGTGAAGCACAGCGGCTTCATTTCAATTCTGAAATTGTAGCGCTCAAACGAAATGAAGGTATACCTTTGAACTCTAAATTATTAATGTTTAGTCCTATTCTAGATCAAGATGGCTATCTTCGTGTAGGCGGTCGATTACATTTGTTGTCCGCCGTAATACAAGCTCATCCAATTATATTGCCTAAGTCGTCGCATATATCGAAGCTGATAGTTGAAGACATACACGAACGATTATTTCATGCTGGAGTACCTTCAGTTTTTAACTAATCTACGATCTACTTACTGGATCATCAAGGGAAGACAACTTGTTCGATCGGTTGTCAAGTGCTGCACAGTTTGCAAAGTTCTTCGAGCTATGCCAGCGACGCAACCATTCGCACCACTACCTAGGGATCGCATCACTTTTTCCTCGCCGTTTGATGTCACTGGCCTTGATTTTGCTGGACCATTATACACATGTGATTCTGGGCAGAAGAGTAAGATATATATAATGCTGTTTACTTGTGCATCGATTAGGGCGGTTCATCTGGAGTTAACATCAGATTTAACAACTGAAAGCTGTTTGATGGGTATACGACGTTTCATAGCTCGAAGGGGAGTGCCAAGTGTGATTTGGTCAGACAACGCAGCTACCTTTAAGAAGTCCTCCAAGGAATTGCTAGAATTGACCTTTACTGATGAAAAGTTTAAGGGTTTCTTGGCTAATCATCGTATACGCTGGAGATTTATAGTGGAACGTGCCCCTTGGTGGGGTGGATTTTGGGAACGCCTCGTAGGTGTCGTCAAATCGGCCTTGAGGGCAGCAATAGGCAAGGCGACTTTAAAAACCGACCAGCTCTACACCCTCCTTACTGAAGTTGAAAGTGTGGTCAACAGCAGACTTCTTACATACGTTGCAGATGACCCTCTTGACCTATCGCCACTCACGCCAACTCAACTATTACGAGGACAGTCATGTAAACAATACCAAGAGCACTCAACCAAAAACGATAAATATCAACGCTCAGAAGCTTTACGACAACGATGGAAAGAAAGGATGCGATTTATATCGAGTTTCAAACGCAGGTGGTATACTGAATACGTTCAACAACTTAGATCGTTTCATAATTTCAAACACATCAAATCATCTGATCTGGGGATTGGAGATGTAGTTCTTCTGGAGAACCGCTCATTGCCTAAAGTACTTTGGCATTTGGGCGTAATTGTCTCTATTTTTCCTGGTCGTGATGGGAAGGTTCGTGCGTGTGAGGTGCGTGTTTCTAATGGAACCATATTTAGAAGACCTATTCAACTACTTTACCCCCTGGAGATAACAGACCGTCTGAAAGATTGTGGGCCGGAGGATGTTGAAAATTAAAGCTTTTACTACAGTTAAACTACTTTCTCTCTGTAACTTGAACTTTTTCTTAATCAGTCTATTCTGAACTTTCTAACCATTAACATCCTAATTGTATTGCCTTAAATCACTTGTCATATTTATTACCTGAATTAAATTGCTTATTTCGTTAAATAGATAAGATCGTGTTTCTTTACTAATCGGGAAATTTATTTTTGTAAGATTGGTAACAATTTTTACAGCATTCTAACGGTGAAAGAATTTTTGAAATCGGTGCTATAGTGTCAAAGTTCCCGTATACGTTCCTGCTCCCGTGGGAATGTTGGGAATCTTAGGAATATGGGGATGAATTAGTTTTTATGTTACTCGGGGATAGTGTAGCATTCTAAGGGTGAAAGAATTTTTGAAATCGGTGCTGTAGTGTCAAAGTTCCCGTATACGTTCCTGCTCCCGTGGGAATATAGGGAACCGTAGGAATATGGGGATGAATTAAATTTTATGTTTCTCGGGGATAGTGTAGCATTCTAACGGTGAAAGAATTTTTGAAATCGGTGCTATAGTGTCAAAGTTCCTGTATACGTTCCTGCTCCCGTGGGAATGTTGGGAACCGTAGGAATATGGGGATGAATTAGTTTTTTTTTTACTCGGGGATAGTGTAGCATTCTAAGGGTGAAAGAATTTTTGAAATCGGTGCTGAAGTGTCAAAGTTCCCGTATACGTTCCTGATCCCGTGGGAATATAGGGAAAAAATATATAGTCTATGTCCTTCCTCAGGTTCTGTGAACGGGAGACATTCGAAAAACATACCGACATAGCTACATTCGCATTTTCAATATCAGTAAAGACTCCCGTTCCCGTTGGAATATGGTGACCGTTCCCGTAGGAATATGGGGATGAGTTAAAGTTTTTGTTACTCGGGGATAGTGTAGCATTCTAACGGTGAAAAAATTTTTGAAATCGGTGCCGTAGTGTCAAAGTTCCCGTATACGTTCCTGCTCCCGTGGGAATATAGGGAACCGTAGAAATATGGGGATGAATTAGTTTTTATCTTACTCGGGAGTAGTGTAGCATTCTAACGGTGAAGGAATTTTTGAAATCGGTGCTGTAGTGTCAAAGTTCCCGTATACGTTCCTGCTCCCGTGGGAATGTTGGGAACCGTAGGAATATGGGGATGAATTAGTTTTTATGTTAGTCGGGGATAGTGTAGCATTCTAACGGTGAAAGAATTTTTGAAATCGGTGCTGTAGTGTCAAAGTTCCCGTATACGTTCCTGCTCCCGTGGGAATAAAGGGAACCGTAGAAATATGGGGATGAATTAGTTTTTATGTTACTCGGGGATAGTGTAGCATTCTAAGGGTGAAAGAATTTCTGAAATCGGTGCTGTAGTGTCAAAGTTCCCGTATACGTTCCTGCTCCCGTGGGAATATAGGGAACCTTAGGAATATGGGGATGAATTAGTTTTTATGTTACTCGGGGATAATGAAGCATTCTTACAGTGGAAAAATTTTTGAAATCGGTGTTATAGTTTCTAAGTTCCCGTATACGTTCCCGTTCCCGAGGGAGTTTAGGGATAAATTGTAGCCTATGTGTTATTCCGATGTATAAGCTATATTATTGGAAAATTTAATTGAAATCCATTCAGCAGTTTTTGCGTGAAAAAAGAACAAACATACATCCACACATACAAACTTTCACGTTTATAATATTAATAGGATGATCTGTCACAATTCTAAACTTATTCCCATACAAGTATGGTCGGAAATAACAAACTGAGTACACTATCGCTAGAAACTCTTTTTCTGTTGCACTATACTTCTGTTCATGATTATTTAGAGTTCTTGAAATAAAACATACTGGATGACCTTGTTGTGACAACACAGCTCCAATAGCATAATCACTAGCATCTGTGGTGAGGACGAACGGTTGGTTATAATCTGGGTATTTTAATATAGGATGAGAAATTATGAGACTTTTTAAATTTTCGAACGCTGATATGTATTGTGGATCTTTGATATTTATTTTGTTATCCTTCTTTAAATATTTAATCATTGGGTAGGCTATTTTGGAATAATCTCGAATAAACTTTCTATAAAAACCTGTAGCCCCCAAAAATCCTTTTAATTGCCTTTCCGTTTTTGGTATTTCAATTTCTTGTATCGTTTTCACTTTGTCTGGATTTGGCATCATAACATCTTTAGTTAAAACATGACCCAAAAACTCTGTGTGTCTCTTAAGAAGGCTACACTTGATTGCATGTATCTTGAAATTATGTTGTTGGAGTCTAGTAAAAATTTTGTTCAATGAAATAATATGCTCTTCCAGAGATGTGGAAAAAATTAAAATATCGTCCATGTATACCACACAAATGGAATTAATATAATCACGGAGAATATCGTTCATCATTCTCTGGAAAGTGGCTGAAGCATTTTTCAGCCCGAAAGGCATACGAACAAACTCGTACAAGCAACTTGGTGTAACAAAGGCTGTTTTTTCAATGTCTTTTTTAGCAACTTTAATCTGGTTATAGCCTTTCGCCAAGTCTATCGTACTAAAGTATTGTGCCTTCCCTAGCTGGTCTAAGATGTTGTCAATGTTTGGTATAGGATACTTGTCATCTATGGTGACTTGGTTCAACCTTCTATAATCTACCACTATTCTTAACTTTTGAATTCCCGAGTTGTCTTTCTTTTTAGATACAACTATGATCGGTGAGCTATATCTGCTCCTACTTTTTCTTATAATGCCGTTTTTTTCCATCTCGTCCATTTGTCTTTTTACTTCTTCTTCATGGATTTTGGGTAAGCGGTACAACCTAGAATTTATTTGTTGTTCTGTCGTAGTTCGTATCTCATGACGTATTGTGTCCGTATTTGTTAACATGTCCCCTTCTCTATAAAACAGCTTAGAAAATTTTTTGATAAGTGGTTTTACAAGTTCTCTTTCTTTTTCCCTTAAATGGTCAAATTGAATATCTTGTAGTTTGCTCACTTCGAGTGTGTTTACTTCTTCAGACACGATTTTAGTCAAAAATGGAAGACGGACCTCATTGTTTAAAACTAACTCTTGTTTGTCAACGTTTATTTCTCTGACATTCTTACCTATCCAGTCCATGCCAATGATAAAATTAAATGGCTTATCAATTTTCATGGCTAGCCACTTTATTCTTGCATTGTCTGCGTAGTTAAACTCTTTTGGGCAGATTGTTGCTACTGACTTGTTTAGCATTTGCACTTGACCTTGAATTGTACTTATCCGCGTTGAATTTGTATTTAAAGTCGTGTAACTAAGTCTGGGGCAGTTATTTTCTAACATTATACTAACTGTTGACCCTGTATCTAATAGTGCTAGATAACTTTCATCCTTAGTTGTAAGCTTTAGTATTATCCTTTTTTCCGATGCTAGTTTGTAAAAAAAACATCTTCTCCTACACCTTCCTCCTCATTGTTTAGGGCGTCAACTTACATGTGGTCGGACCTTTGCCTACTTTGCTGGCTGTTGCTATTGCTATTCCTATAGTGAGGTTGCCCAGAATTGTGTGGCACACTTGGCTGCCTGAAAGGGTTTGCAAAATTCGGCGGCCTTAAATTATTTGCATTTGTGTTTATTCTATTACTTTGTCTAAAATTGTTTGTATTAGGAATAATTCTACTGCTTTGCTGCCTGAAATTCCCCTCGTTATACCTATTTTTACTTTTGTTAGTTTCACTTCCTACTTGGCTCAAATTTGTTTCATCCAACGCGATGAATTTGTCAACAGTAACCCTAATCTCGGACAAATTTGTAATGTCCATTATAGCGTATGCTAATGAACCAGAAACTATAGTTTTTACTTTTTGTATTGCAATGCTGCTTAATACATCAGCCATTGCATTACCATTTATACAAAGTGCAGCGTACTCTGCAATATCCTCTACAATAGTTGTTAGCTTCCTACTTAAATCTAACACACTACTTACTCTTAATTTCAATATTTCGTTAGTGATGAAGAGCTGGTCCTTCCTTGGCTTGAAGTGGGTTTTGAGGCGCTCTCTGCATTCCTCCCAGTTCCTTGGCACGTTCACCTTCAAAACGTTCTTAGCTGCTCCCAACATTTTACCGTTGAACAGTGCCTCGTAGGCTGCTCCTCTGTCTTCCTCTCTATTTGAAGCCATCTTCATATCCACAATATCTATGAACGATGGTAACGTCCCCGGTTCTCCTTTGAATACGGGAACATATTTCATCTGTTCCTGTGCATGATTTTGTGCATTACTCCGTATAAGCTGGGTAAGCAAAACAATGCACTGGGCCATTGAATCTTGAGCCATTTTTACTTGTTGATAGAAACTTGCAAAAAGAAAAAAAAATAATTTGGTTCACTCCGTCGACTGCGCCAGTTAAGATACGGAAAGAAATATATTATCAACTTGGTGTCTAAGTAATGACTGATCTTTATTGATTACTTAAATGTATCTTAACACATAGCTAATACCTAATTTGCTTATTCCTAGTTTTATTGGCAACGGAAACAACAGGTACGTAATCGGAACCTTTTCGCTTCCGTTCCCATCAATAATTTATAGTGTCTAGAATTTCGTGGTGGCTTTTCTGTTAGTGTCATCAGAACTTGGAGGTTCGATGACACTTTCTGAGCTATACATAACACGCATGTGGAGCGTTTGCATATGACTCATAGGTTGACTGGTGAGCTGTATCCGCATGTGCTTGAGGTGGAACCAATGGCAACTGTGCTATGATAGGGAACTTATATTGATGTGATGTTGTTGCCTTTTCATCATACGGTCTGCCTTTAGAAGGAGAGACTTCTATGAAAAGTGATGCGCGTTTAGACGGATCAGTGGGTTTTCCGCATACGTATGACGACAGCGGTTGCGTTATACTTTGGTGCACTATACTTAAGGGATTACTGCTTGCTACAGCGACGTCTCTATCTGTTGTTCTCGACGACAACGTGGTCCTCACATCAGACAACAACTGTGTTGTTAGGCTAACAATAGTGGACGTGTATGTAGAACCCACGTTCGACAAATTGCATGTGGTGGTTACAGAGAGTGTGTTTGGCATCGACGTTGTTGTGGCGGTGGACAATGATGTGGGTGTGGAGTGCCCTTTTGGCAGTGTGGTAGCACCTGCACAGGCTTCACAAGTGAAATCCTGGTTTGCGACGAAGCTGTCTACTCCAGCGCACTTGTAGTGGAACCAGTTTTCACAATGGTCACACGCCACCATATTATCGTCCGAGTCAGCACCGCTTCATAATTGGCAATTAAAATCCGTTGTTGGAGCTGGCGAGTCCATCGATGAAACACGATTGGCTTTGCTTTGGCTTATGATGTGTCAAATATATTTAATTTGACTTGAAATAGGTACTTGTACTAGCCTTTAGCTACTTCGCGAAATGATAATTTTGTAGTTATTTTGTAATGTTGCGCTAGGTCAGCGCAGATTTGCTTTAGGGAAAAAACTTTTTGTTAACCTTTATGAGAAAAGAAAACCACAAGTATTTACTATATAATTAGAAACTTGTTTTTTTATTATTTCTCATAGAGAGGGTTACAAAATAAGTCTTTTTTTTACCTTTCCTTGTAGCAGCCACTCCAGTCCCAAGGTCGAAAGCAAAAGAAATAAATTTCTCCCGCGTGGAAAAATTTCACCTAATTTTCACGAATGGCGAATGACGTTTCGTCAAGTTTTATTACATCCGCATTAAGTTAGGTGGTACACGGGCAGTTTTTGATTGAGGGAAGTACCATCAAATGTTTTGCAAGATGCATCAAAAACTATCCGCAATTTTGTGGTAGAGCTGGCTTCTTTCACTACGGCATGGTGAGGTAAGAAATAGTGAGGGGTGTTTAGTGCATCAAATAATACTTTGGTCATATGCCCAAGCAGTTTGTATTCATTAAACACCTTTGTGTACTCTTCTCTAAAGAGTGGATTTGTTTTGAATTTTCTTTCTAACTGTAGGAATCGTACGAAAGCTGATCTCTGAGATAGACCTATAGACGGATATTCTGCTTCCTTGAACGGAAGTTGGACAACGTATTTTCCATCCCATTGCCTTTGATGTGTTCTGCAAAAATGTGTCTTACAGTCTTCTTTCTCTGGAGAGAGAATCTTTCGACCTTGAACTTCCCAAAATTTCTTAAGCGTATGGTTTAAGATCTCAGGTTCAGTGTCGATGTGAAAGGCTTGTACTTGAGAGTGGCCATAGGGGGTAACTCCTCCAGACAGAACCCATCCAAGTTCCGTCTTTTGACCGATAGGTGTACCTGGCGGTCCTTTTATTAATCCTTCAAGGATAATGGATGAGTTCGCATCGCTGCCTAATAAAATATCAATTTTCTTTGGTTTGTCGAATTTAGGATCTGCAAGTTGTATATTCTTGAGATGGTTCCAATATGATACAGGTATTTTATGGGTCGGAAGAATCGCTGAGGGAAGGACCAAAGCATTCAACTGAAGTGTAAAGTCTTCATTAACGTTTGATTAAATCGTGAGAGTGACCTTCCAATTTGAGGTACTTGCTTTCTCCAACGCCAATGACTTTTACACAATGCCTTTCTTTTTTCAAACTAAGAAGTTGAGCAGCAGATTCAGTAATGAAAGATGATTCTGATCCCTGATCTAATAATGCTCGCAACAGTAACGGTTGGCCAGCAGGTGTCCGAACTTTGATAAGAGCCGTGGCCAGAAGAACAGGAGCAATGTCGTTTTCGGCTAGGCACACATTGTTTGCTGAGGCAATTGCAGGAGGTACAGGGATTTCGGGAGGGCCCGATTGGACACAGAAAGAAGAGGAGGAAGTTGCATTGTTTGGTTTAGCTGCGTCATTGAAATGCAGCAATGGGTGATGTTTTTGATGGCACGTAGAATACGAAAATGTGCTTGAACAATTTTGAGTTAAATGTGCACTTGAGAGACAGTTAAAGCATAAGTTATTCTTTTTAACAAAATTATGCCTTTTCGTTGCATTAAATGCTTTGAATTTAAAACAATTCCGAATAGAATGTAAGCCTTGACATAGCGAGCATTTATTAACAGATTTGGAGTTCTGAACACGAACCGTGTTGAACGAAGTTTTTTTTGCTTTTTGGTTAATTAACACTGAGGGGGACTGCCCGATGACATCTAATGTTCTTGATCTCATTAAGGCTAGCTGGACTTTTTTAGCGAACTCAGAACTCATGTAAAAGTGTTTGCTTGTATTAGTAAATCATTTTGTTCTCTTAAAAGTGATCACTCTTGCCATCGTCGCGTGTGATTTCAAATTCTCCCTCTTTTCTCTCTCTTTTTAGTCTCGGCAACAGCCAGAAACTAGAAAAGAATTACGCACTTGCATAAGCAGAGCAAAGGGGTGAGAATTCTACGAGCATGCGCTGTGAAAGTAGGCATATAAAAAAAAACAGAAATCATTCATAAGGCAAAAAGGCACACTGACGAAGATATATGCATGTACACAATATGTACGATTTCTTGTTTTTGGATGGGTTGAGAAGAAAAATATGTATTGTGTCAAGTCAGGAAAGTAAGAAAACCGGTTGCTTTTTTTTTGTCAGTTTGCTTGCTGAGATAAATACAGATAATTACAAATAATGAAGATGTTGTAGGGTCGATATTTCTTATCTTGTGTTTTTGCGGATGTGAAAACATGATATTTGTGTGATTTAAATGTAGGTCAGTTTCTTTGCTTAGTTTGATCAGCAAAATTACTGAAAAAGGGGATAACTTGGGAACTTAGATAGCAGCCACTCATTTTTTTTTTTCATTTATTTATTTTTATTATTATATTTTTATTTATATTATTTTATTTTTTTTGGAACGAAGTTCCTTATCGCGCGTTATGAAAGGGGGCTAGATGGAAAAAATTCTTACGAAAAGTTGTCACGACATAAAACGACATAAAAAATTCATACGAAAAGTTGTCACGTTTGTTATAGTAAGCTATTGTAAGCTGTGCGGCGTCGCATGTTTCTTGGGAAGGGGAAGGGGAAGGGGAAGGGGAAGGGGAAGGGGAAGGGGAAGGGGAAGGGGAAGGGGAAGGGGAAGGGGAAGGGGAAGGGGGAAGGGAAGGGGAAGGGGAAGGGGAAGGGAAGGGGAAGGGGAAGGGGAAGGGGAAGGGGAAGGGGAAGGGGAAGGGGAAGGGGAAGGGGAAGGGGAAGGGGAAGGGGAAGGGGAAGGGGAAGGGGAAGGGGAAGGGGAAGGGGAAGGGGAAGGGGAAGGGGAAGGGGAAGGGGAAGGGGAAGGGGAAGGGGAAGGGGAAGGGGAAGGGGAAGGGGAAGGGGAAGGGGAAGGGGAAGGGGAAGGGGAAGGGGAAGGGGAAGGGGAAGGGGAAGGGGAAGGGGAAGGGGAAGGGGAAGGGGAAGGGGAAGGGGAAGGGGAAGGGGAAGGGGAAGGGGAAGGGGAAGGGGAAGGGGAAGGGGAAGGGGAAGGGGAAGGGGAAGGGGAAGGGGTAGGGGAAGGGGAAGGGGTAGGGGAAGGGGAAGGGGAAGGGGAAGGAATGCTAATACAAATACTAATACTAATACTTATACTTAAACTAATGCTTATACTAATACTAATACTAATTCTAACACTTATACTAATTCTAATACTAATACTAACACTAACACTAATACTAATACTAGAACTAATACTAATACAAATATTAGTACTAATACTAATATTAGTACTAATACTAATAATAATTCAATGTTGAGCGACCCAGTCATGCTCATTTTTTAAATTTAATTGACCCTATCCGCCCTTTAAACTGCTATAATGAATATCCGAAATAGATAAAACAAAATAATATTAGATGAACTAAAATTTTACTTTGAAAATTAATTTGTATCGATAATCGATCAAAGTTTCACATGCAGAATTTGTTATTAGGTATACTTATACGATTTCAACGAAAATGTACAAATACAAAATACCTACACGCAATGACTTCGCCTAAACTTAATTTTCATGTGCCTGCCTCCAATAAAATTTCTGACCTACCTCACTAGCTCACAAACGAAAAGGTCTCAAACATGAATTTCCTTGAAAATGATTATTTTTGTGCTTACGAGCATTGTCTTGCATAATCTTTTTTGTCGTCCTTTATACTTTACCAATATCATACATTATACATACACCCGATCTACGGTTTCCTCTTTGAATGGTGCACAGCTGCACAGCAGTTCAAAAAGAGAACTCAATGTTTACAAATTGAATTTCAAAGAGCAAAAATCTTAACATCCACAAATGTTCTTTTTCTTTTTGTAAAAAATTTCATGTGGAACTTGTTATTTCGAACGGGAGACTGGTGGTGCGCCCGCCACTTTTTTTTTCTATTTTGACCAATATTTCACTGAAAAAGACAAAAATTAGTAAAAAAAAAAAAAAATTTATACCGATGCAGGCGTTTTGTTAAGTTTTCACAGTTCATACTAGTGAGCACAGAGCCTCAAACTCAGAAATAGGACGCCATATTGAATTCCTGTTGAAAATTTTTTTGCGGGTGTTTCGGGTTGAAGGGGTGGAAGTGGATACTCTGCATTTTATTACAATTCCTTCACTAATTAATCGAAAGGAACTTCGTTCCATCCGGGTGTCCCTTGACACCTCTCTTCTTTTTTTTTTACCAATAACTTGTATCCATTTTAATTTCATTTGCAAGAAGATATATTTTAAGAAAATAAAAGAATGGATGTTTTTTGATAACTGCAATCGAAAGACAAAAAATTCCCTAAGAAAATTCAAAATTTTTCAAGTTAAATTTGATTTAAAAAATTTTCCGTTACAATTATTATTATTTTTTGTTTTCAATTAATAAAAATAAAAACCATTCCTCCTCTTTTGCTATCAAAATGTGCTACCTCACTTTTTAAGGCTTTAACAGTAATTTTTAATAAATCCCTTCTTACCGGTGTTTTTCTAGAAGAGTGGAAAATGTCCTCAATAAGCCCAATTTATAAAAGTGGTCTCAAGCACTTAATTAAAAATTATAGACCAGTCTCAAAACTTTCGGCAATTCCAAAACTATTTGAAAAGTTGGTGTCCAATAGACTCAATTTTGCTGTCCAAGACATCATTACATCAAGACAGCATGGATTTTGCAGCGGTCGTTCTACTACTACAAATTTGTGTCTGTTCACCAACTTTTGTGTATCCTGCTTGGAAAATAGATTGCAGGTTGACGTGTTATACACAGATTTTGTAAAAGCTTTCGACAGGGTGCACCATAAACTTCTTTTAATAAAGTTAGAGAAAATGGGTTTCAAATCTGGTTTTCTCAATTGGTTAAAATCGTATTTATCTAATCGAAAACAGACAGTCAAAATCGAAGGTGAACATTCGCTTTTTATCAATGTTTTATCGGGCCTGCCTCAAGGAAGTCATTTAGGACCACTCCTTTTCAATTTGTTTGTAAATGACATTCCAGAATGCCTGAAGTTTGCAAGTTGTTTAATGTTTGCTGATGATTTAAAACTTTATTCTCAGATATCTCTTTTTGATGATTGTGTTAAATTTCAACAGGATATAGATTCTTTTTTTCGATGGTGTGAACATAATCACCTCGAACTAAATATATCTAAGTGTAAGATATTTAGAGCTTTTCGTTCTTCGCTTAGGGTAGTGTTTAATTACAATCTAGGTAGCGAATGCCTTTCTTCTGTCAGTGAAATAAAGGATCTTAGTATTATTTTTGATACCAGGTTGTCTTTTTCAGCACATGTAAATTATATAACATCTAAAGCGAATTCGCTGCTGGGTTTCTTGAAGCGTAACACAGAAGTATTCAAAGATTGTTATATTTTGAAAACGATATATACATCCTTGATAATACCAATATTGGAATATTGTAGCGTTGTTTGGTCTCCTTTTTATCAAAATTCTTCTGACAGAA
Source organism: Melanostoma mellinum (assembly GCA_914767635.1). Classification (NCBI taxonomy): domain Eukaryota; kingdom Metazoa; phylum Arthropoda; class Insecta; order Diptera; family Syrphidae; genus Melanostoma; species Melanostoma mellinum. The sequence goes on from OU612058.1 coordinate 92,166,592, forward strand.
TTGAAAATATTCAAAGCAGATTCACCCGCTTTGCTTTAAGAAAATTGAGTTGGTCAGATGGTTTACCTAGCTATAGCTCTAGATGCGCGTTAATCGATTTACAACCGTCGAAGAGAAACTCTTTGTGTTGTTTTTATAAAAGATATAATCAACAACAAAATTAAGTCCCCAGATTTATTAAGGGCCAGTTGCTCAATCGAATCATAAATTTAAGTTCTACATAAGGTTTTACTTTAGTATGGGGATTTTATGTAGAACTTATATGGGGATTTTATGTAGAACTTAAGAATTCCGGAACGTCTCATACAAAAATGAAAACTTTATGTAGAACTTAAATTTATGATTCGATTGAGCAACTGGCCCTAAATCTTATCCCTTTTTATGTTCCTGAGAGAAATCTGAGAAACAGCTATGTTCTCTTTTTAATTCCAAGTCACAGGACGAACTATGGACTAAATGAACCCGTAACCCGTTCTCTATCACTTTTTAATTTAATTCATAGTGAAGTCGACCTTCAAATGAATAAAGTTATGTTTAAGAGTATTGTTTCAAATATTTTTAATAATGTTTAAAGATAATTTAATTTAAGAATAAGATTAATTGTAGTCAACAGATTGTGTATCCATTGATGAAATAAATAAATAAATAAATAAATAAATAACCATAACCAAGCAAATTGAGATTTAAAGAAGTCATCTTATGAAACGGCCTGTTTTTTGTGGGAGTTCTTAGGATTTTTTTCAATGACCAGTAAACAGATAGAACTTAAAATTTACTATAATTTACTAACATATATATCGACTGATAAATATAAATTTTAAGCTGAAAATATAAGGTAGAATATGAGCTATAGTTTTCTGTATACCCCGCTTCAAAAGCTGAACTCGCAATTCCTCAACGATTCCAACTGGCTTGTCGAAAACAAAAAAAAAAATTATCGTCGTTTTCATCTGCAATCCTGAATGCATGGCATGAACTATTATGAAGTGAAAATGTATATTGTATGTATATACAAAATTGGACTTTTGGTAAATATTTGGAAAAAATAGTTACGAATTTGCGTTGGTTTTTTTGATGAGTTTTGTAGTAGAGATATTCCACGTGTTTTTTAATCTATTAAATAAAAAGATTAATATAATTTTCAATAGTTAAAAACACTTATTTTATTTCCTCAAATGCACATTTCAGAAGCAATGCTTCCATCGTCAGTGAGATTTATAAATCTCACTGACGATGGAAGCATTGAAATGGATGGAAGATTTATAAATCTCACTGACGATGGAAGCATTGCTTCTGAAATGTGCATTTGTGTTGAAAATTATATTAATCTTTTTATTTAATTGGTTTTTTTGTTTTTTGCTAAAAAAAAAAAGTCGTAAATTTGGGAATATTTGGTTGATAGCAGTGTGTAGTGTGCAGTATGAAAGTATAGAGGAAAGTCTGAAAAACACAGTTCTGAGAAAAAAAGTTTTAGGTCCGCTTATAACTTCGAAATTATAAAACTTTTTTAACTGCTGTATTTTTAACACGACTTCGAATTTTCAAAAATCACATTGCTATCGTATTGTGGACATTTTAAGAAAGCAATTTATGAAAAAACAAAACAAATCACGTGGGATGGTCCTCTTAAAAAATATATATTTGCATAGATAATAATAAAAAAAGTCTTTCTCATCACTACAGAATTTAAAACTTCATGTACTTGGCCGTATCAACACCACCTCCTTAGGTACCTACTTGTTTTTTTTTTTTTTTTTAAAGGAATTCTATCTCTCTAGGAATAATCTACCTTATGAATAATTACCTTCCATAACTTTTTCTTGTAAAACGATTTTTGAGACATTTTTACAAGTTTTGTTATGTTGAATGAATGGGCTGAAATTTTGTCAACAGCACGAATAAACAAAATTAGACACGAATACTTTGCTATAATATACCAATTGAAATTCAACATGTATCTAACAATCAGCACAACACAATTTACAGAAAATTACACTGTAACTCTCAATGTATAATTTATTTTGAATTCAATTGAAAGAATTCTCGAATACAAAAAAGTTCCTTTTTTTAGAAACTAGCTGACCCACCCGGCGTTGCTCGGGTCTCACTTATTTAAAGCGTTGTTAACACAAAACTGTCAAGAAACGAAAACTAAGAAGACTAAGTTTAAGAATGCCTGAGACTTATACTTATTTATTTCCATCATTAGGTTTGTTCATTGAACTTTCCCCAGGGTTGACCCAGGTTTTCTTGACAACCCTATTAGTTGTTCATTCACTGTGCTACGACCTATGATCGAACGCCGACGTCTTCCAGACATGACTTTAAAATTTCTTTACAAAATTTTCTCAGTTCTATATGAATGATTACCTATGCACAAATTGCCATATTATTAGTATGTGCCGCAGTAAAAAATATCTGAATAGCTACTTACCATTCAGAAACAAAAACAAAAGATATCTATTCTTTTCAACATAAACTACCTAAGATGCTTTAAAAATAGTTTGCTTTTCGTGCGAGTTTCAAACCGATTTTGGAAATTATAAAATTGAAGTAAAAGTAAAAGTAAATATTTTTAATAAATATGTTTGTTATGACATCGCATTACAAAACTTTAAATTTCTTGGCTTTTCTCTGCTATAATATGCATGTATTATACATATAAACCTTCCTCTTGAATCACTTTATTCATTTGAAAAAAAAAACGGCATCAAAATCCGTTGCGTTGTTTAAAAATCTAAGCATACATAGGGACATAGGGACAGAGAAAGCGACTTTATTTTATACTATGTTAAGATAAAGAAGACGCTGAATTGCATTTTGATGCATTTCGCATACACCTTACCCAAACGCATATCTTATTCCAAATAAGTTGAATCCTATATGCCTATGTAAGTTACTGACCTATACCTACATACTTTTTCATGCCAACCGCGTTATGTCATCAACAAAACAATAGAAGTTCTCAAACACAAAATAACTACCTAGTCAAATACAAAATTTTTAGCTGAAGAAAAAAAAGAAACACACTCTCATCAAGTTGCGTACACTTGACCAAGGAATTCCATTCTATTAGTGCAGTGGTGCTATTATCTCACCCCTTTCCCTTTGTGCGTTTGACTATGTCCGTTTCTTTCAATCCTTCGTCATTTCAAACTTTTTTTTTACAATGCAAGCTACTGCTACCAGCAAAAAAAAACAACAGGCACACATTTTGTAATCAGAAATGAATAGCACAAAAGATCACAAAATAAGGCCACAGGTATAGAATAAAGATGATATGCATGAGGGGATGCATAACGCATTACTGCGTGAACACAATGGCTGCAGAGACGCAGCCGCAAGAGATGTCAAAACATTTAATACAAGCGAATACAACAACAACGCAAGACGGAGCTTGACAAGTTAACTTGATTTTAACTCTTGCGGCTCCGGCTCCGTATGCATATGCGTATGCATTGTCTGCTATTATACGGAGAAGTTTGTTTCATGAAACAAATTCGAATTCTTCTTTGTTCTGTCATTCCGTGTCGCAAGTGCTATTATACGATGAAATCCAGTTTCATGAAACTAGTTTCACATTTCTCTTTATCTTTCATTCGCTGTTTTTATTTTTGGGGAAAAATAGTTATCTAGTAGTGCCTGGTTGCTTCAAAACCTCTTCTATTGGCAATTGAAAAACAAAGAAGTCATTATTATTAGTATTATTACTTATTTTTGAACCAAATGAAACAGAATAAACAAAAACACGAACAAAGACAAAGAGAATAGTGATGTGTCGGTATCATAAACCGAGTCAAACCGAGTTGAACCCAAACCGAGTTGACTCGGCTTACATTTTTTCAAACCGAGTTGGCAAACCGAAGAAAAAACCGAACCGTCAACCAAATAATTGAAATGAAATGAATGCAAGCAGACCGAGTTAACTTGAACATAATCAAAACTACCCTCCTTTAGTTGCGGTTTGTACCAAACACAATGCACTTATACATATACAGTCGTATTTATAATCGCATTCCAAAGTATGTCTAACTTTGGACAGCTCTAAGAACAGTGTCCAACTCCAAATCGTATTTATAAACACTTTCATCGCTGTCTAATGAACATCTAACTTTAGACACCGAAATTGGTTGTCTAAGCTATGGCTAAAGTGGCATTTGCTACAGCAAAAAACAATTTTGTTGAACATGTTATAAAACAGTGTTGAGAGCTCTAAGATCGAAAAAAATAAGTAGTTTGAGGTGCAAAAATACTACTTTCAACAATTTAATTTATAAATTGCACAAATTTCATCGTTTTATGAGACTTGGAAAAGCTGTAACTCAAAGTCAAATCAGCTGCTTTTTTGGTCTGGTTCAAGTGCTACGCCACACTCTTTCAGAGCCATTTTGTTGTTGCACTCGTATATCAAAACACAAAAAATGGTACTGCACGGATACATCATGAACGCCACCAGTTAGCTTTTCATTCGTTTGAGAGGTTGTTTAGACAACTGTTGAAATGCATTTATAAATACGAAATTGGCTAAGGGTTGTCCAACTCTTTAGACACCGTCTAGTTGGACAGTTGTCTAAGGGTGTTCTAAGCAAATTTTATAAATACGACTGATACAGTCGTATTTATAATCCCATTCCAAAGTATGTCTAATTTTGGACAGCCCTTAGAACAGTGTCCAAGTCCAAATCGTATTTATAAACACTTTCATCGCTGTCTAAGAAATGTCTAACTTTAGACACCGAAATTGGTTGTCTAAACTATGGCTAAAGTGACCATTGATACAGCAAAAAACAATTTTGTTGAACATGATATAAAACACTGTTGAGAGTGTTAAGATCGAAAAAATTAAGTAGTTTGAGGTGCAAAAATACTACTTTCAACAATTCCATTAATAAATTGCACAAATTTGATCATTTAATAAGACTTGGAAAAGCTGAAACACAAAGTCAAATCAGCTGTTTTTTCGGTCAAGTTCAAGTCTTACGCCACTCTCTTTCAGAGCCTTATAGTTGTTGTACTCGTATACCACAACACAGACAATGGTACTGTACGGATCCATCATGAACGCTGCCATTTAGTTTCTCATTCGGAGTTGACAGTTTTAGGGGTTGTTTAGACAACTGTTGGAATGCATTTATAAATACGAAATTGGCTAAGGCTTGTCCAACTCTTTAGGCACCGTCTAGCTGGACAACTGTCTAAGGATGTTCTAAGCAAATTTTATAAATACGACTGATAAAGTCCATAGTCGACCGGTAGTAGTATATAAATTATAAAGCATCAAAGCAAGTGAGTTACTTGCGCAGGCATACAGAAACACACACATCTGTTAAACTAGATGTTTTTTTGTTTTTTTGATTGTCGTCTGTTAATAGGTAGACGGTTTGAGTGCTTTGGGTACATATTGCTACTCGAATTAGGAATTAATTGTCTGTAAAATATCCAGAGTCTAGTCAAACCGAGTTGGACTGCGCATTGCGTTAATTTCTTTCTTGTGTGACTTCATTTTGATTAAATCCGTTTATTTTGATTGAAAATTTTGCTTTGTTTCTATTTTTCAAAACATAGTATTGAAGGAAAAAGCGCAAATTTATTTTTGTAAACCGAGTTAGCTAACTCGAGTTACAACTCGGGTTAATCAAAATCCAACTCGGGTTAACTCGGTTTGTAAATTTTACGGTTTGGCACATCACTAAAAGATAAACGTAAAAGCTGTTTCACCAAACCATAGCCCATGCGACACAGGGTAGCTCATTGTCCATCTCTCTTTTTCGAACTTTCGTTCTCTTTTGCACTTATGGTGTTCGAACAGTTTCATGAAACAAATTTCTCCGTATAATAGCAGACATTGTGTTCAGCCAGTTACGCATAAGATCATCTGAGCGATACTCCGTTTTCAAATCACAGAGAACAGACGAAAAGAGAAAACGGCGCTAAACTTGGTGGCGGATTTGTTTCGAACTAAATGTGCGTATGTATATGTTTTTAAGCAAGATTTTCTAGAAAAAACCCAAAGTAGACAGTTTTTCTAGAATAAATATTTGAAACTGATTGAGATTATATCAAAGAAAAATACCAACAAAAAATTGAGGCTCTTTTGGCTTCTCGTTCCTCAGAAATCGTTTACAAATATGACTTTATTGAAATTGAATTTTAGCGGTTTGGAGACAAAAATATTGATTTTGGGCTCGGAGGTTAGTTCAGGAGCTTTATTACCTTCAAAAAAATGTATATATATATATATGTATTTGAAAACACCCACGCCTTGCCCCATGCTTTATAAGTTAAAAAAAGGCAGTTTCACCAACTTCTCATCATAACACCTGTTTCAAAACACTTAAAACTATTACCAATGATTTTATAAGATGCGCTTGATATCTATCTACTATTTCCGTTTAATTTCATGAAAAAATATTAATAAACGGCAAAGTTATTACCATAAGAGTATACTGAAAACCGAAAAATTGCAACAAATTGAGGAAGGTTTTTTTCATATAAAGAGACAAAATTTGAAAAAAAAAAAAACGCTTGGAGGTTAGTTGCATATATATTTTCTGGGTGCCTATTGATTCGCACATTTTATTACGCATTCGATTATTTCGCTTTTGACACAATTATTTTTGTTTACTTCGCATTGCCTGTTTTGTTTTTCTGTTACTTAGATTTTCAATCATTTCGCTGCACACTTACTTTGCATTTCTTATCTTGCATACCATTTTTTTCGCATTTCCATTGAACTTGCTAACGATTATTTAGACTTTATTTATCTCGATATCTGTTTTTTCGCATTTTGTCTCTTCGGTAATCTATTGTTTTGGCATTCAATTACTTCGCTCATTATCAGATTATTATTGTTTGTGAAATCGCGCATTATGGATATGTTCCGTTATGGTGTTCAAATGAATGTTTTTGTCAATAAAACAATGTACCCAATATTTCGAAATTTGATATTATTTCTGACTAATTGGTTCCGAAAATGCTTCTAAAATATAATATATCTTTGATGGTTCTAATCAATTTTCAATAAAGTTCGATGAGAACTGTTAAAATACAAGAATAACCGGTACAGTTCGATCTTTGATTATTTCGCCATCGTTTGATTGGTATTTTGCTTTTTGTGGATGAAAAAAGAGGCTAGAGGTGTAAAAATTCGCGCGAATTTTTACACCTCTAGCCTCTTTTTTCATCCACAAAAGGCAAAATACCAATCAAACGATGGCGAAATGATCAAAATCTATATATACAAAAGCGAACTTATCGAAAAACGAAACAATAGAAAGCGAAACGAGCCAAATATAAAGTAATCAAAGGCCAAATGATCTTTAAACGAAACGAATGCACAGCGAAGCGAGAAATATCGAAAAATAAATAAACTAAACAAACGAAAAATCTAACAACAAAATGCGAAACAACAAAATGCGAAACAAATTGGGCGAAACAACAATAAACGAAATAAAAATGACGAAACGTACCATACCCATATTTTCTAGTTATAAAACGAAAAAGAAAAAAAGAAAAAGTTTATAAATACGGATGCCCCGACCAAAATAGTGAACAAATCGAAATTTTCAATAAAAAAAAAACAGCTTCCGTTTCCTATAAAAACTGTTATGGATTACATTTCAGCATTTGAATGATACACAAATGTTTGTGTGTTTATCATCTTTACAAAACATTTCGTTTCATCAAATTATCAAGAAAATTGCAAAAGTTATGAAGCAATAAGCCAACGAACCTTTTAAATTTTAACGAAGAATGCAAGGGACACCTAGCCTTAATGCTTGAATATGGATTTGGATTGTAAAGAAGTAGCAATTATAGCGTCGTGTTTTATAATCATGAAAAAAATTTAAGAAACCAAGACAGCAACTGGCAAAGAAACATATTAAGAAAATTTTTGGAATTTTTTTTTTTTCTATTTCAACCTTTTAACAATTTAGGCTTTCACAAACTTTACTTAAAGCGTTGGCTTTTTTGTTTTTATTTTTATAGCCTTCATCTTGTGGATCCCTCTCTTCATTAGCAAATGTTTCAGAAAAACAAAGAAAGTTTTCCATTCAGAATGGGAAACAAAAAACATTTCAGAAACATTTCAGAAATATTTCAAGAAGCGTCCAGACCAAAACAATTTTATTCTGAAACATTTCAGAAACATTTGTGAAACATTTCAGAAATGTTTTTTTTGTTTCTGAAATGTTTCAAAAATGTTTCTTTGGTGTGGACATACCTTAAGAATACAAAAGCTTAATGTCAGACTATTACGACCTAAAATTAAGATCACGTATTCTTAAATATACCAGGGATAAGAAAAAACATATTGAAATGAAGTTTTCTTTATTCCTAAATTAAGCATTACCAAACTTGAAACAAGAACGAAATCTGGTTTGTGTTAGTTGCTTTCGGATCGCTTCTAGTTCTTTTAATCTTGGATTTAGAACAAAATCTCTTTTATTTAGTACCCTTCGAATACCTTCTAGCTCATTAAATCATGATTCAAGATTTGTAAGCTCTTACCTTCAGAATCAATCCACTCGTCCTCACCTCTTGTCCTCATCCCTAGTCCCCGGCCTCTCTCCTCGAAAATGAAATTAAAAGCACTTTTAATTTCAATGTGTTTATGTTTTTTTAATTTTTATTTTAAAAAAATTGTTAAAATATACTTAATTCTAAAATAGGTACTTCCTTTATTTAATGGATACAAATGGAGTGGTGGACTTAAAATTTCCGTAGTAATTTTTACTTCAATGGTTCTTATTAAACATCCAATTTAAAATGATTGGAAATGATGGTCAAATAAAAGGTTTTCAATTCGTTGGCATAGAACATAAATTGTTTAGTTCTGAAATATAAAATTTTTTAATTTATAGAGGTCAAAATTATTAGTAACATCACTAGGTAAAGCTGATTGGTGCCATGGTGATAGAAATGGCATCGTCTTCAGCTGAGTAGTCAATGTCTACTCCATTTCTCACTTTGTCACTCACTAGAACAAAGCTTCCGTCAATGTTTCTAAGCACATATACATCACTAGATGATAATGATACTGTTTTCAATGTCATTTTCGCCCGAAGTAAAATTTTCAATGGTAAAAATATCACTTAATCACTCAATAAGAAATCACGTCCGAACCGGAATAAAGCTGCCTCAAAATGAAAAAACGATGTAGCTTCTCTGTAATCAAACTACATCATACCTACAAGTTTGAGATCGCCTCGGCTTAATTTGAGAATATCAATCTTAGCTTAAGATCGTATCGGATTGTTTAAGATTGTATCGGCTCGCTTAAGACTGTATCTGCTCGTTTTAACGTTCAATAATTTTAAATTAAGAATATTTTATTCTTAATAAGAAAACGAAACTAAATCAAGACAATGAAGAACTTAATTTAAGAACGTATATCTTACTGTAACTTTACACAAATGTTATATTAAGACTGTCATACTCAAATCAAGTTTTGTGTTCCTATTTTCAGAATAAAAACTTGTTTTTATAATAAAATTCTTGAATTAGGAATAAATGAGTCATTTTTGAGATAACAAAACTAAGAACGCAAAAAAATATAACTAAGCTTACTCATGCTTGATTTTAGCCTGCCTTTTTTATCTGAGTGTGATGATTAATGATAGCCACTGATCAGCTTGGTATTGCTACGAAATCATCACACTGTTACAGTGTGAACTCGGCTATTCTAAATCAATAAGTTATCGATTCAAAGATCGAATCATTTAGTATTTAGATAGCCGGTGGATGATTAATGATAGCCACTGATCAGCCTGGTATTGCTAAGAATAAATAAGAATAAATAACTTTGTACATACGTAAATGCTACATTTACACCTTACCCTCCTAAGCGAAGTAATCAGTTTCTCATCGAACAGCAGATTTCATATTAAATTATATAAGTTTAGTTGTGTTTAAAGAGACCTCCCATCAAAATTGAATTGACAAGTTGATGTGGTTATTTTCGGTTCGTTTAAATATTTAACTAAGTTGTTGTATAGGTATAAATACTTTCCTCTGGTAGTAGTTACGTTTCAATAGTAGATTGTCAACACTACTACTGCCAATTAAAATATTAAAAAGAGCACTGCAAGAACTTACTTAAGCTGCAAGAATTCAATTACGAAATAGAATACATGCAAGGAAAGGATAACAAAGTAGCAGACTACTTAAGTAGACTTGAAAATACAGAAAAAATCAATGAAAACAACGATGAAGACTCGAATTTTGCATTAGCTGAGACTCAGACTCAGCACTCTCTTGAGGAACAAAGATTAGACCATATAGGTATTAAAGATGAGATTGTCAAAATGTATAGCATCCAAATATTATTAACTTACAGCCCAGAACGTGAAGTCCAAACCATTCACAAAAGAACGATAATGGAAATAAATCCATTAGAGAGTGAAAACAAAATAAGAGATTTATTAAAGCGATGTGTAAAGAGAGGTCAAAGAGGAATTTATACAAATAATGTATCCGATTCTGATTACACCGTTAGTGATTGGACCAAAAAATGGCGTATCAAGCTCAATGAAGCTAAATCTGCACATATAAACTTTACAAATAAAAAGTTAAGCTACGTTCAAATATTCATCAACAATCAAGCTGTACCCTACGCCAATACGGCCAAATACCTTGGGATGAATTTGGATGCAAAGCTAAAATGGAAAGAGCATATCAAAAAGAAAAGGGAAGAGCTCAACTTGAAAAATAGACAAATGTACTGGTTACTCGGTAGAAATTCGGACTTATCTGTCGAAAATAAAATAATGCTTTATAAACAAGTACTTAGACCTGTTTGGACCTATGGAATCCAATTATGGGGCTGTTCAAAGAAAACAAATACTGAAATCATCCAAAAGTTCCAAAACAAAGTCCTTCGTGGAATAGTAAATGCACCATGGTATATAAGAAATAGCGATTTACATCGTGACCTACAAATAGAAACGGTTACAGAAGTTGTAAGAAAACATGCTGAATGCTGTATCACACAATCAGCGACTGCATAGTCATATCAACTCTGAAATGGAGTCCGTATTAAATACGAGAGGCAATGTTCGGAGATTAAGAAGAACCAAGCCACACGAGCTAATGGCCTGAAAGTCATGGGAAGCATTAAAAGTTTAAGCTTCCCTTAAAGAGATAATATTATTGAGAAAGAAAAATCTGTTGTCGATCGTTATAGATTGGTTCTGATTATGAGGAGTTTCTAGTGGGTAAGAATCCCACACTACTTGGTATCGAATACTACTAAGTGTCTTTTGAAGATTTACTCCTGACAAAAAAAAAAAAAAAAAAATATATATAACACTGCGAAACACTTATGTGGTTTTAGGTTCAGTAAATATGTCCTGGCATTGATTGAAGAAATTCACATTGGACGATTTGTTGAAACAACAAAGATTTTTATAATTTATATTTTATAGTTTACATTTAGGTCTTAATATAATATAATAAAGTTACTGAATATATCGAGATATATCGAATATCGAAATTATTAAGTACATATAAACAATTCTAATCGGCCATAAAAATTTCACTTTTTATTACGGCATTACCTTCATTCGGCGAAAGTGCAAAACACGTACGCTTTACTTCAATATCACCAATGTTCATTGACAATATTTCAAACACTGGCAAACAAATATAAAAAAATTGGACCAATGTTACTATCAATTCTGTGACTAATGAAATTACAAAAAATAAAACAATCTTGGTGATTATGGCATCCGCAATAGTCTAATCCCGCAAATTCTATCCCTTCCGCAAAGCATCCTCAACCGCACTACTTCCGAAACCGGGATGAACTGTAATACCGATCCGTGAAACCACTTTACCATTTTACGAAACTACTCTTACGGCTAGTTTCATCCTTTAGCATTTATGCTTGGCTTACATGGCTGACAAAGCAAAGGTGTAGGAAAATAAGTATATTCATTACTTTTGTCAAATCGTGCCTTCTTTTTTTTCGTTAGACGATTTTCGTCGATTGCATCGTCAAAAGATTGTTCCATGTTACATCGATTTCAGGGCTTAATAAAAGCCATTTTATTATTGTCTTATAAGTTTTCGAAACTTTTTAAAATTTTTAAACACGTTTTTTTAGCACTTAAAATTTAAACGATAGTGGTTAAAAGGTACGGAATCTAGGGGCCAGATTCTATAAAAAGCGAAACGAAAGCGATTAAACGTTTTTAAAGGCGAAAGATATTGTAATTCGTTCGCACACACGAAAACGTTTGATCGCTTAACACTATTTTCTTTTCTATGCCTATGCTATAGAGAAGCAAAAGTTAATATATTTTTTTTTAAAAGTTTGCAAAAACAATAATTAATAATAAATAAAATAAAATAAAAAAAATAATAGTTAACTCGGGTGAAGTTACGTCCGACGTAATTTTTTTAGAAAGCCCCAAATTGAAAGTTGGACAAAGGTTTAACAGTGCTGAGGAAGCAACTTGTTGCATTTTAAATTATGCTAGATGCGTTAAAGAAGGAAATAAAATTAACAAAAAAAAAATCAAGTCACTCCATCAGTGCCAAAACTATACAAAACGCTGAAAAAAGATCAAGCGAACAGGCAAACTACCTGTACCTGAAAACTCTGCGGTTTACGCAAATTCAATTTTGTTGCGAATCGGTGGATTTAAATCTGCACTCCAAAGGGATACGGTGAGAATAAAAATATGTGGAAGTCACCCTATAAGTGTGTAGTCTAGTCACCCTATGAATATGTAGTCACCCTATAAGTGTGAAGTCCAAAGTACCAAACCGCTTAGATATAAATTTCGTTGAGCTGTTAATAAAATAAAAACTTTTTTAAACATTCATAATTATACCGAACAATTTTATTTTTTTTAAGCTCTGAGACAAAACAATGTCCAGCGTCAATTAAAGTACGGTGTGTTCGATTGGAAAAACATGACCCTAGTTTCGTTTCAGGGTTAAAGGAAAAATCATTACTATAACTGAAATTAACGAAAACCACGACCATACTTACTTTGCGGTAATTAATTGTTTGATGGGGTAACATAATTATAATAATTTTTTGTAATTACAAAAATTACAGGCGAGGAATTCCGAAAACAGCTATATTGCAAAGACAAAAAAAAACTTATTTCACTGCCCGTTTTCAAAAACAAAATCTAGGTTCGTATCAATTAACTATTTTATAATAGACAAAAACCATTTTAGTACAACAGTTTATTGAATTTTCTCCTCCAATTTCTTCTTCGTCGTCAACTGTCTGTAGTTTCGAAAGTTTTGTCAATTAGACTAAATAAATCCTAATTTCCTAATTGGATGTTTTTTCAAAAGATTATTTTTATGTGTTAATTTTGTAATAGTTCTATTTTCCGTGTCATCTAATTCCAGTTTTAGCCTAATTAGAATAAGAAATTACAATTATTTTGGCATCATTTTTATATATGACTTATTCTACTGTTCCCAGTACGTATTTAAAAAAAAAAAAAAAAACAAATTTAATGAGAGTTTTAACCCATTTTCTCAAAACAGAGCCAGAGACATGGATGAAATAGAGCACATCTTTCGACACATAACCGATAGTCTTTTGAATGCAAACGAAATTGATTTCGTGGAACAGCGTGAAAAACTTAAAGATTATCTCAAAAAATTTCTGGAAAATTTGAACTCCGGTAGACATGATGAATGATGATGTACCATCAACGTCTAGCACAAAATTAGAAATTGAGGATGATATTGATATTATTGAAGAAATTTTAAAGGGTCCGGAGTTTGAGTTGTCGGACTCAAAAAGAGAAGAGAATGAAGTCGAAGAGATCGAAATCGATCGCATAAAGGTTTGTACACAAATATATTAATAATTCAACACAATTTAATTATTTTGGTTTTTTAAAGGGATCTGAGTTTCAATTGTCGGACTCAAAAAGAGAAGAGAATGAAGTCGAAGAGATCGAAATCGATCGCATAAAGGTTTGTACACAAATATATTAATAATTCAACACAATTTAATTATTTTGGTTTTTTAAAGGGATCTGAGTTTCAATTGTCGGACTCAAAAAGAGAAGAGAATGAAGTCGAAGAGATCGAAATCGATCGCATAAAGGTTTGTACACAAATATATTAATAATTCAACACAATTAATTATTTTGGTCTTTTAAAGATATCTGAGTTTCAATTGTCGGACTCAAAAAGAGAAGAAACTGGAATTGGAGAGATCGAAATCGATCGCATAAAGGTTTGTACACAAATATATTAATAATTCAATACAATTTAATTATTTTGGTCTATTGAAGGGATCTGAGAAATCAAAAAGAGAAGGAAGTGAGGTTGAAGATATTGAAATTGAACGCGTAGAGGTTTGTAGAAAAATAGATTAATGATTTGATTGTGTTAAATTATTTTGATATGTATATTTAAGGGATCGGAGTTGGTACCAAAGTCAAGGCTAGACAAAACCAAGCGTCGAGGAAGGGGAAGGCCACGTCGTTAACACTGCGGTTACACGATTAAGATATCGTTTTTTTGAGCAATTTGTGATTATTAATTAATTAAGATTAAAAGCAATATGTTATTAATTTTTAAAAATAAAAATTATTTTGCTTCACGGACCAGTTTGGGTTTCAGTTTCGAAAAGTTTGGTTGTGTATGTAAAAAGTAAGTGTATTGTAACTGCCTTGCCATATATTGTTTATGTAGCCCCGGGATAAGGGGAAACAAATGGAATACATTTAAAGGATATTGCACCTTCAACAGTTTAACATTTCGTTAAGCAACGACACTTATGTCGCTTTCCAATGGTTTCACTCGGGGAAGAACTAATTTTAAAAAATAATGGATTTTGTTTCTATTCAGTTTAACGTAATTTTCTTTATGTGAGTGAAACACCTATGGCTTTAAAAAATATTCCTTGAAGAAAATTTTCTTTTTGACATTTGAGTAACATGTGTTAGTCTGCTATTATACGGAGAAATTTGTTTCATGAAACAACTTCGAATTCTTCTTTGTTCTGTCATTCCGTGTCGCAAGTGCTATTATACGATGAAATCCAGTTTCATGAAACTAGCTTCACATTTCTCTTTATCTTTCATTCGCTGTTTTTATTTTTGGGGAAAAATAGTTATCTAGTAGTGCCTGGTTGCTTCAAAACCTCTTCTATTGGCAATTGAAAAACAAAGAAGTCATTGTTATTAGTATTATTACTTATTTTTGAACCAAATGAAACAGAATAAACAAAAACACGAACAAAGTAAAAGAGAATAGTGATGTGTCGGTATCATAAACCGAGTCAAACCGAGTTGAGCCCAAACCGAGTTGACTCGGTTTACATTTTTTCAAACCGAAGAAGAAACCGAACCGTCAACCAAATAATTAAAATGAAATGAATGCAAGCAAACCGAGTTAACTTGAACATAATCAAAACTACCCTCCTTTAGTTGCGGTCTGTGCCAAACACAATAGTATACGGTAGTAGTATATAAAGCATCAAAGCAAGTGAGTTACTGGCGCAGGCATACAGAAACACACACAACATCTGTTAAACTAGATGTTTTTTTGTTTTTTTGATTGTCGTCTGTTAATAGGTAGACGGTTTGAATGTTTTGGGTACATATTGCTACTCGAGTTAGGAATTAATTGTCTGTAAAATATCCAGAGTCAAGTCAAACCGAGTTGGACTGCGCATTGCGCTAATTTCTTTCTTGTGTGACATTTTTTTTTAATTCATTTTGATTAAATCCGTTTATTTTGATTGAAAATTTTGCTTCGTTTCTATTTTTCAAAACATAGTAATGAAGGAAAAAGCGCAAATTTATTTTTGTAAACCGAGTTAGCTAACTCGAGTTACAGCTCGGGTTAATCAAAATCCAACTCGGGTTAACTCGGTTTGTAAATTTTACGGTTTGGCACATCACTAAAAGAGAAACGTCAAAGCTGTTTCACCAAACCATAGCCCATGCGACACAGGGTAGCTCATTGTCCATCTCTCTTTTTCGAACTTTCGTCCTCTTTTGCACTTATGGTGTTCGAACAGTTTCATGAAACAAATTTCTCCGTATAATAGCAGACTTAGTGCTTCTTGATTCGATTCTCACTTCAAATCGAGAAGAGGCTGTCACTCCTCAGAATCATGAGAAGCAATCATTTTGCACCAATAGAACGGTTTGAGAATGCTCCTGGACGGTTTTTTTCATCCAATGGAAAGTGACATTGAGTCAGGGAGATACAATTCCTTGTTTTAACTTTTAATACGATTATCTCAAAACCACTTTTTTGAAGACGAAAATGCGATAACTCAAAAACACTTAAACCAGTTAATACAAAAATAAAGTAAGTTATCGTGTGGTTTTTATTTTTTCTAAATAAAGCCGATTTTAAAACCGATTTAAAGTCCAATTTTGGGGTGAAAATCGAACTTTTTTTTAAAAATGGTCACCAAAGTTCAAAAATCGGTACTTTTGAAAACCCAGCGAATACTTACCTGAAAAATATGTTATTTAACGATATCTATTTAAATTTATTTGTTTCAGATAATTTTTGAAGGTGAAATCGCGTTCACCGCAAAATAAAATATTTTTACATGTCTTTACTTGTTTACACATAAGTTCAGTTTTAATGAATATTTTGATGTGGGAAAAGTTACAAAATATTATTCAAGCATGTATAAATATGTGTGCAAAAATTCGTTTAAATGCATTTCATACCTTTCCTACAAAAAAATTAAGAAAAATTGACTTTTTATCCGACGTTCCAAGTGCGACAGTGCCCTTAAGTTACATTCAACTTTATTTGCATTTAGAAACGAAAAATGCCCACAGATATTGGTCTGCTATTATACGGAGAAATTTGTTTCATGAAACAACTTCGAATTCTTCTTTGTTTTGTCATCCCGTGTCGCAAGTGTTATTATACGATGAAATCCAGTTTCATGAAACTAGTTTCACATTTCTCTTTATCTTTCATTCGCTGTTTTTATTTTTGGGGAAAAATAGTTATCTGGTGGTGCCTGGTTGCTTCAAAACCTCTTCTATTGGCAATTGAAAAACAAAGAAGTCATTATTACTAGTATTATTACTTATTTTTGAACCAAATGAAACAGAATAAACAAAAACACGAACAAAGACAAAGAGAATAGTGATGTGTCGGTATCATAAACCGAGTCAAACCGAGTTGAACCCAAACCGAGTTGACTCGGTTTACATTTTTTCAAACCGAGTTGGCAAACCGAAGAAAAAACCGAACCGTCAACCAAATAATTAAAATGAAATGAATGCAAGCAGACCGAGTTAACTTGAACATAATCAAAACTACCCTCCTTTAGTTGCGGTCTGTGCCAAACACAATGCACTTATACAATAAAGTCCATAGTCGACCGGTAGTAGTATATAAAGCATCAAAGCAAGTGAGTTACTTGCGCAGGCATACAGAAACACACACATCTGTTAAACTAGATGTTTTTTTGTTTTTTTGATTGTCGTCTGTTAATAGGTAGACGGTTTGACTGTTTTGGGTACATATTGCTACTCGAGTTAGGAATTAATTGTCTGTAAAATATCCAGAGTCAAGTCAAACCGAGTTGGACTGCGCATTGCGTTAATTTCTTTCTTGTGTGACTTTTTTTTAATTCATTTTGATTAAATCCGTTTATTTTGATTGAAAATTTTGCTTTGTTTCTATTTTTCAAAACATAGTATTGAAGGAAAAAGCGCAAATTTATTTTTGTAAACCGAGTTAGCTAACTCGAGTTACAACTCGGGTTAATCAAAATCCAACTCGGGTTAACTCGGTTTGTAAATTTTACGGTTTGGCACATCACTAAAAGAGAAACGTCAAAGCTGTTTCACCAAACCATAGCCCATGCGACACAGGGTAGCTCATTGTCCATCTCTCTTTTTCGAACTTTCGTTCTCTTTTGCACTTATGGTGTTCGAACAGTTTCATGAAACAAATTTCTCCGTATAATAGCAGACTTGGCATCTGTATTTTTTTAGCAGCAGCACCAAGCACTTTAGTGCTTTGGTGTTATTGCAAGTTGTTGAGTTGAGATAAAAAGCGACGCAGATAATGAGGAGGATTTGTCTGCAACGTAAGTAAATCACCCTAACTACAATAAACGTTTTATTAAAACATCAGTAAAATGATAAAGCTCCTGTTGCCACTATTGTCGTTTAAGTGAAATAACTTTCTAATACGTTCACAGAATAGGACAAACAGCAATAACGATTTTAAAACAGAAAGAACGAAAAGTATTCAAAGTTAGATACCACCCAAGACATCAAAGTTACGAAAGCTATACCAAGGTGTAAGCGTCAGCCTATGCCGAGCTCCGCAAAAAAGTTGAATTGGCAAAATATTTATCAAGAGCGTAGCGAAGGAGAAAGCTTAAAATTCTTTTTTACTTAAAATACAGAAGAAAGTTACGAAGATATAAGAAACTTCCTTAAAGTTTTAAAACAATTCTTAAAAAAATAACAAAGTAGTACAAAATAATTACTATCTGGCATCACTTTAATCTTTCTGATTGGTTATAGTGAAAAGCTATTTTCTTATTTCTATCATGTTTCTATACAACTCTAGATGGCCATAGCGAATTTGGTTCTATAAAATGGATGATAGCGAAAAGCTACTTCATTGTTTTTCTATACAGCGCTAGATGGCCTACAACTAAAGCTACAAAAAAGCATTTTTTTCTGTTAAATGACTTGAGAGATTTTTAAAAAATGCGGTGTAACACCGCATATTTTTTTACTCATAATGTTTTTATACTCGAAAAGCCACTAAAAAGCATTCGATTCTGTGAAATAACTTGAGAGATTTCTAAAAAAAATGCGGTGTAACACGAACCTACTCGATTTATTTCCACTATGACTTGAGAGATTTCTAAAAAAAATGCGTTGTAACACGAACCTACTCGATTTATTAGCACTCGTTATTTACAGTGCGGTGTAGTGGTTATTCAAAAGTGCGGTGTAACACCACATAAACGAACTACACCGTGGGTGCATTTAGACACGTCCAAGATTTGCAGAGCTTCAGTGGGAATCCAGAGGAGTGGCCATTGTTCGTTTCCAGCTTTAATAGGACAACGGAGCTATGTGGATTCACAGACGTAGAAAATTGGTTGCGACTGCAGAAGGTCCTCAAAGATAAGGCCAAGGAGGCAGTGCAAAGCATGATGTACAATCCGAGCTGTGTTCCTCGTATACTGTCAGTTCTGGAAATCCTTTTTGGGAAGCCGGACAAGATTTTAAACGCCTTGATGCTAAAAATTCAGGCGACACCACCACCTAAAGCAGAGAAGTTGGACTCTATTATACAGTTTGCTATTGCGGTGCAAAACCATTGTGCGGCTTTGGAAGCCGCGGGTCTTACATCGCATCTAAACTATTCATCATTGCTTCAAGAATTAGTGGCCAAGCTGCCAGTACCCATCCAGCTTAATTGGGTAATTTACCAGCAAACCCTTACTGTCTGCACCCTTTCAGAGTTCAGTGCCTGGGTTTATAGAATTGCAGAGGCTGCGAATTGTACTATACCAATATCTCCGAGATCTACAACAGCTTGCGGGGCTAAAGCTGCAATTAATGGAAAGAAAGAACGAGGATTTTTGCATACACATTCCGAGGCTCCAGATGTAACACCAAGTTCCAGTGCACAGTCAATGCATAGCATTAAAGGGCGTAAATGTCTACTATGTGGTAAAAACTGTTCTTCCTTGGAGAGCTGTCAAAAGTTCAAGGCTCTTAGCTTCTCATCGAAATGGGAATTCGTACGGGAACGCAAATTGTGCAGATGCTGTCTTAAGAGGCACAGCGGTTACCGTTGCCGGTCAGCTATACCGTGTGGCATCAACAATCGCACCTTCAAGCACAACCAACTTCTGCACAACAACCAACCCGATACAGGTAAATCACACAATCAGAATAGCTCAGTTTCAGCCCTTCTAGCACAACCTAGCAACGCGCACATTCAAAACTCTACAGCGATAATGTACCGGATAAATCCTGTCATTCTACATGGCAACAAAGTACAAATCGAAACAAATGCGTTCTTGGATGACGGGTCGTCCTTGACGCTCATGGATGAAGACATAGCCGCTCAGCTGATCATTACAGGAAATCCTGATCCTCTCTGTATCAAATGGACTGCTAACACCCATAGGTACGAAGGTGATTCAAGAAGGATGAGCCTTAATATTTCCGATGTAGGCAAAAAGGGTACCGTTTTTCCACTTACTAACGTACATACAGTGAAAAGTCTGCAGCTTCCGACGCAAACATTGGATGCAGTCAAGATGCAAGAGAGGTATAGGCATCTGTAAGATTTGCCTATCGATTCTTATTCCAATGCAGCTCCTCGTCTTCTCATTGGGCTCAACAACTGGCGACTGGGATTAACTCTGAAGTGCAAAGAAGGAAATATGGAAGAACCTGTGGCAGCGAAGACACGCCTTGGATGGACAGTATATGGCTGCTGTCTCCGTGAGCGAATTGCGACAGCTCAAAAGAAACCCGATGCCCATATTAACTTTCACGAATGTGAATGCTGCCGTGAAGGTGAGTTCAAGCTGGAACAACTGGTAAACGAATTCCTGTGCCACGAGAAGTTTGGATCTTCATATTCAGAGATTTTACAGTCTAACGATGACCAGCGAGCACTTGTACAGCTACAAAAATATACTCATCGGAAAGGTGGCCGTTTTCAGACGTCTTTACTGTGGAAATACGACCAAATTCAACTTCCAGACAGCTACTTGATGGTAAAGAGACGTCTGATATGCCTCCAACAACGTATGCAGCGTGATAAACAACTGTCGGAAGAACTTCACAGCAAAATTAAAGACTATATCGACAAAGGGTACGCTAGAAAACTTTCTCGGGAAGAAGCAGTTGAAAGTCCGTCAAATTCATGGTACCTACCCGTATTCCCAGTTCAAAATCCGAACAAACCTAATAAAATAAGACTGGTATGGGACGCGGCAGCAAAGGTTGGCGGAATTTCGTTAAACTCGGTACTCCTCAAAGGACCGGACTTGCTGACATCTTTAGTTTCCGTTCTCCTTCAATTTCGAGAAAGACGTTTTGCACTATGTGCTGACGTACAGGAAATGTTTCACAGGATTCTAATCAGGAAGCAAGACCAGAATTACCAACGCTTCCTATGGTTCAACCAAGACAGTCACGAAGTTTAAGAGTATATAATGCTTGTTATGACATTTGGTGCTACTTGCTCCCCTTGTTCAGCACAGTTCATAAAGAATAAAAATGCGAAAGATTTCGAGTGTGAGTATCCCAGGGCAGTTAAGTCAATTCGAAAGAACCACTACGTGGATGACCTCATGGATAGTGTAGACTCCGAAGAAGAAGCCGTAAAACTTGCTAGAGACATCACCTTTATACACCAACAGGGTGGGTTTCATATTCGCAACTGGATCTCCAATTCCAAGGCAATCAGCGAAGCGTTTCAATCCATCTCCCCAGAAGAAGTCAATCTCAACACAAAGACGGAGCTTTCACCTGAAAAAGTTCTTGGAATGTGGTGGTGCACAACTGCTGATTTCCATACATTCAAGATTTCAGTTAATGTGCTAAATTCAGATGTACTCCAGGGCAAACGAACTCCAACCAAACGCTAGGTACTTCAAATTTTGATGAAAGTGTTTGACCCACTTGGATTGTTGGCCAACTTCTTGGTGTATGGAAAAATACTTCTCCAAGAAGTCTGGCGAAGTGGTATTGGCTGGGATGATCCCATTCAAGAAGCGGAACAAAGCAAATGGCTTCATTGGATAAGCTTTCTACCTAAGCTCGCAGAGTTACGTATCCCTAGATGCTATGTTTCAACAAAATTTGTTTTCTATCCAGACTTCGAACTGCACATTTTCGTGGACGCAAGCGAAAACGGTTTCGCAGCAGCTGCATATGCCAGGATGATGCCGTCTGATTTCGTCGAATGCATCTTGATCGGATCTAAAACTAAAGTTGCTCCGCTCAAGAGTCTTTCCATTCCTAGACTTGAGTTGCAAGCTGCCGTGTTGGGAACTCGCCTTGCCAAGATTATGAAAAATTCTCACTCAATTTCATTCAAAAGGCGGTTTTTCTGGTCAGACTCTAGGACCGCTTTAAGCTGGCTTAGATCCGATCATCGTCGTTACCGACAGTTCGTCGCATTTCGAGTAAGCGAAATACTCGACACCACAGAGGTTGGCGAATAGAGGTGGGTCCCATCTAAAATGAACGTGGCTGACGAGGCAAATAAGTGGCATAAGGGGCCGAATTTGGATAGTTCCAGTGCTTGGTTTAAAGGCCTTTCCTTTCTGACTTTGCCGCCCGAGTGCTGGCCTAAAGAAGAACCCTCAGAATCCAACACCGAGGAAGAGTTAAAAGCGCAGTTCGTTGGAGTACACTGTCTCGGAGATCGGAATTTGTTCCAACCAGAGCGGTTTTCATACTGGTATCGGCTTCTTCGATTCGCTGGACGAACAATTCGCAATGGTGTCAACTGGAAGCTGATTTGCAAACGTGAACCGAGAAGATTTGGTGCCTTGACTAGTGATGAATTGCAGCAAGCTGAAAGAGCCCTTTTTAAGCAGGCTCAATACGATGCGTTTAACGAAGAGATTGCCAGCATGTCCTCTGAAGGTAAAATTAATAAAACAAGCTCAATAGTTTCCTTTTGCCCCTACCTAGATGAATTTGGTGTGCTCCGAGCTAACAACAGGATTAATATGTCTGATGTCATATACGCAGATTTAAGACGTCCTATTATTCTGCCCTTTAAGCATCGCATAACAATCCTTGTTGTGGAACATTACCACCTGCTCTACTATCATCGAAACCACGAAACGGTCGTGAATGAGCTCCGGCAAAAGTTCTGCATTGCCAGATTGCGAAGTGTGTTAGCAACGGTTCGTAGAAATTTCCAAACTTGTAAGAACGCCGCTGCACAACCGCAACCACCAATAATGGCCCAACTACCGATGGCCAGGACGTCAGCATTCTCTCGGCCGTTTTCATTCACATTCAATTTCGAGAAAGACGTTTTGCACTATGTGCTGACGTACAGGAAATGTTTCACAGGATTCTAATCAGGAAGGAAGACCAGAATTACCAACGCTTCCTATGGTTCAACCAAGACAGTCACGAAGTTTAAGAGTATATAATGCTTGTTATGACATTTGGTTCTACTTGCTCCCCTTGTTCAGCACAGTTCATAAAGAATAAAAATGCGGAAGATTTCGAGTGTGAGTATCCCAGGGCAGTTAAGTCAATTCGAAAGAACCACTACGTGGATGACCTCATGGATAGTGTAGACTCCGAAGAAGAAGCCGTAAAACTTGCTAGAGACATCACCTTTATACACCAACAGGGTGGGTTTCATATTCGCAACTGGATCTCCAATTCCAAGGCAATCAGCGAAGCGTTTCAATCCATCTCCCCAGAAGAAGTCAATCTCAACACAAAGACGGAGCTTTCACCTGAAAAAGTTCTTGGAATGTGGTGGTGCACAACTGCTGATTTCCATACATTCAAGATTTCAGTTAATGTGCTAAATTCAGATGTACTCCAGGGCAAACGAACTCCAACCAAACGCTAGGTACTTCAAATTTTGATGAAAGTGTTTGACCCACTTGGATTGTTGGCCAACTTCTTGGTGTATGGAAAAATACTTCTCCAAGAAGTCTGGCGAAGTGGTATTGGCTGGGATGATCCCATTCAAGAAGCGGAACAAAGCAAATGGCTTCATTGGATAAGCTTTCTACCTAAGCTCGCAGAGTTACGTATCCCTAGATGCTATGTTTCAACAAAATTTGTTTTCTATCCAGACTTCGAACTGCACATTTTCGTGGACGCAAGCGAAAACGGTTTCGCAGCAGCTGCATATGCCAGGATGATGCCGTCTGATTTCGTCGAATGCATCTTGATCGGATCTAAAACTAAAGTTGCTCCGCTCAAGAGTCTTTCCATTCCTAGACTTGAGTTGCAAGCTGCCGTGTTGGGAACTCGCCTTGCCAAGATTATGAAAAATTCTCACTCAATTTCATTCAAAAGGCGGTTTTTCTGGTCAGACTCTAGGACCGCTTTAAGCTGGCTTAGATCCGATCATCGTCGTTACCGACAGTTCGTCGCATTTCGAGTAAGCGAAATACTCGACACCACAGAGGTTGGCGAATAGAGGTGGGTCCCATCTAAAATGAACGTGGCTGACGAGGCAAATAAGTGGCATAAGGGGCCGAATTTGGATAGTTCCAGTGCTTGGTTTAAAGGCCTTTCCTTTCTGACTTTGCCGCCCGAGTGCTGGCCTAAAGAAGAACCCTCAGAATCCAACACCGAGGAAGAGTTAAAAGCGCAGTTCGTTGGAGTACACTGTCTCGGAGATCGGAATTTGTTCCAACCAGAGCGGTTTTCATACTGGTATCGGCTTCTTCGATTCGCTGGACGAACAATTCGCAATGGTGTCAACTGGAAGCTGATTTGCAAACGTGAACCGAGAAGATTTGGTGCCTTGACTAGTGATGAATTGCAGCAAGCTGAAAGAGCCCTTTTTAAGCAGGCTCAATACGATGCGTTTAACGAAGAGATTGCCAGCATGTCCTCTGAAGGTAAAATTAATAAAACAAGCTCAATAGTTTCCTTTTGCCCCTACCTAGATGAATTTGGTGTGCTCCGAGCTAACAACAGGATTAATATGTCTGATGTCATATACGCAGATTTAAGACGTCCTATTATTCTGCCCTTTAAGCATCGCATAACAATCCTTGTTGTGGAACATTACCACCTGCTCTACTATCATCGAAACCACGAAACGGTCGTGAATGAGCTCCGGCAAAAGTTCTGCATTGCCAGATTGCGAAGTGTGTTAGCAACGGTTCGTAGAAATTTCCAAACTTGTAAGAACGCCGCTGCACAACCGCAACCACCAATAATGGCCCAACTACCGATGGCCAGGACGTCAGCATTCTCTCGGCCGTTTTCATTCACAGGCGTGGACTATTTTGGGCCAATGCTAGTCATCAACCTGCGACAAACTGAGAAGAGATATGGGGTGCTCCTAACATGCCTCACAACCCGTGCTTTACACATAGAAATCGCTCATTCCCTGACCACGGATTCGTGTATACTTGAAATCCGCAATTTTATGGCTCGCCGAGGAACTTCCATTGAACTATTCAGCGACAATAGAACAAATTTTAAAGGAGCTGCGACGGAGTTGAAGCAGGCATACCAAAGTGTCGACAACGAGAAGCTTATACAGACGTTTACTTCACCAAACACCAAATAGACCTTTATTCCACCTGGGTCTCCTCATATGGGTGGCAGCTGGGAGCGCCTTGTTCGCTCCGTGAAAACAGTTTTGGATCAAATCGCGCCAAGCCGAACACCGTCGGATGGTAAGTTTTGTTTATAAACAATATATACCTACTTGAACGAAAAATACAAAAAAAGTAATAAAGTTTATTGTGCCTTGTAAGTAAATATCCACCCACATTAATATGACGAGAGAGTTTTGTCTCCCATTGGCCGATTTATTAATTGAACGTAATAGTATTTATTACCTGGTTTGATCTTGACCTAGGCATTTGTTTTATTTTCCTATGTGAGTACGGTGGTGAAAAAGGAATAGTCATTAATTTTGTTTTACATTGTATTTGTAATAATCTGCCTTTTGTAATGTTAGTGAAAAAGGTTGACTCTGAAAATTATAAAAAAAATTAAGTAAAAAAAAAAAAATATATATATATATATATATAACAGATCTAAGAGACAAATTCCAGACCAAATATATTACAAGTTTTGCTTTAGTAAATGAAATATCACCTTAAATTTTGAATTTGAATTACAATTTTGAAAACACTCAAGCTATTTCAAGTAGACATTATCGATTGTTGGATTAATTTTTTTAGGACATATCTTTACTGAATTTTTTGAATTTTTGTTAGATATAGTTTCGCAATAAAACTTATGTTTCCGATGCGATGGTGATACAAGGAAAATTTGAATTCTTTTTTCTTAATATATTCTTTGGCGGAGAATCAAGATCGTGTTAATTTTGCGGGAAGTAATTTCTTTTCCGGAAATTTCAGGTTTTTTTATGGATATGCTCAGGAATATGAGCTTGTGCTAAGTGAGAATAAAGGTGGATGTGGCGATGGAACCATGACAATGGAAAAGTGAGCGGCGTTCTAAAATCCATGTAAGATTTTAGCAACATCCTCAACCAAATTAGGGGCTGTTATAAAAATTAGAGGACATAACAGCCAAGGTCGTATCATTGTGATATGTGGGTGGGATATTTCCTCTGAGAGCCAATACTACCTGGTGCTCTCCTCTCTTGGAAATTCGGTATGTAAAATTGCAGGTTTAATTTTTTTTAGGACGTACTCGGGCTCCTGTGTTTTTTTTGAACCCGAATTTTTATTTTTAATCTCTTCCGGCATGTAAATACGTAACGACCGTTCAGTTTTACGTTGGCAAGAACCCCCCCATCCGACGAGCTAGGACGTGCATAAGCTAGCATGCCAAGCCTACGTAAACTGAACACCTTTCTCTCCGGCTGCCAGGATCAGCCGACTGTACCTATAAGCAAGCGGTTGTAACGGTGGTAACGGAGAGAGAGGTTTAGGACTCTCTGGTATACACGTTTGAATCGGGTGCTTTGGGTTTTTTGGTTCATGGTTATAGCACCTCACCTGAAAGTGAGACAAGTGAAACTTTATGCCGAGAGTCCTTGCCGACAACACCTCGGTTCCGTTATAGGTGGCGCCCAACGTGGGGCCCGAATCGTCCTTCATAAATACCAGCTAAAAGGTTAAACCCTTTAATTTTGAAAAATCTTTTTGCTTCCATTTAACATACACTTCATTTTATTATGTTTTTTTTTCTTCACTCTGTTGTGTAAACCAAGAAAAAGTTTTTCTTTAGTGTTGTGCGACTAGAATCGGTGATACGACGTCCAGTAAATGGGTTTGAAGTGATTTCCCTGTTTAGTCTGTTGCGAGAATCACCTATTCCAATCAAAATCAATAGCGAACTCGAAAATTCTTCAATCGATTGTTTTTGAATCCGTATTTTCGTACTTTAGACGGAATTATAGTTGTTCAAACCTTTCTTTTGAAATCTGTTGTCAGAGGAAAAGCAATGTCGACCGATAGTATAAGCTCAAGAAGCTACGTACTATGTCAGAAGCGAGTTGCCAATTTTTCTTCCGAAAAAAAATTTTTTTTTTACTTTTAACCGATTTGAAGAGAGAATGGTGTAGTTTTGTGGTTAGTAAACACATTTGTCAACTCCCATGAGATTTTCAAGAGAGTAAATTTTAGTTTGTTTTCATGTGCTGTAGTTTCCAGTCGTCATATCCACCAAACCTATGAATGAAATTTTTTTTTGAAATCCGGCTAGTGACAGTCTGAACATGAGACTTTCTCGGGCGTGGTTCGATGGTGAACTGTTTGCTGCGTTTCATTCCTTCTCCATTTCTGTCGTTAGAACTAAGAAATGTATAAGTGTTGTAGGAAACGACATCAATAATTTTTTTTTCGCCGTTGTATTATTTTAAATGAAAAATTTAAATCCAACAGTCGATACAGTTTGAGGATATCTGGTAGAGCCTTAGTAGGAACATAAACCTTTTTATACCATTTCTGTCAGTCAAATGTTTATCAACATTTGTGCAGCTGTAGGTACGGATCACAGAGTAGATAATACAGAGTGCCAACTCGTACCCCCCTTGCCTGAAACACCCTCAAAAAATTTTTCAACACGAATTCAAAATGGCGACCTATTTCTTGATGAAAAATGGAGTCGTGGTGAAGTTCCAAACTTCAATAAATAAAAAAAAACAAGATGACATTTATCTTTGACAGTTCCAAAATATTTTAAAATTTTGTAATGTCTTATTTCTTGTAAGTATTTCTAACTAAATTAATTCTTAAATTAATCAACCAACCGATTTTCCAGAAAATCTACTACGGGGCTCTGGAAGCCAGTTGTGAGCTGGCTGAGAAGGAAGGCCCATATATGAAACGTACGAAGGAAGTCCAGTCAGCAAAGGTATTTTGCAATATGACATGTGGAACAAAACTACAACCTGCTACAACCGACCACTGCTCTTAAAGAAAAAATTGCCAAACATGGCGTTCGGAACTCTCTACTTGTTGCTTCAATGCCAACTGCATCAACCACAACAATGAGTTCTTTGAACCGTACACTTCAAACATCTACAACAGACGAGTCCTGTCCGGTGAATTCCAGATCGTCAATCAGCATCTTCTGAAAGACTTTAACTGAGCTGGTGACTTGTAGGACGAAGACATGAAGAACGAAATCATAGCTAGTCGTGGATCAATTCAGCACATCGAGAGGATTCCAATCTAGCTGCGTGAACTCTACAAGACAATACAATTTATCGTAGACAAGACACGTCTGGCAGGAACTGTAATCCAAAACGGTAGCTCACCAACGACACCAAATAACCAAACTGGTCAAAGTAGTGTTTCTTCCACACCTGAGAAAGCGGAACGTGAACGAAAGATGGCAGAGATGCTGTGTTCCTTGGAGAACAAAGATGCCTGCATGAGTTGCAGGTTGTAGAGTTAAATTTGTATCCTTCTTTATATGTGTATTTATGTTTTATTTCTTATTGGTTTCGTATTAAAGTATTTTACTTTCAAAATTTGTATACAATTTTTTTTGCTACAAGCATACATCAAACCATGTAGACAATTTTTAAAAATCTTGTCACAATGAAAATCTGTAAAGCCTTCATTTGTCTCTGTAGCACAATTATTAACCAATTGCCAACAGTTTAAGTTTCCACTTTTGTTTGTGTTAAGAAAAAGTGGAAACTTAAACTGTTGACAATTGGTTAATAATTGTGCTACAGATACAAATGAAGGCTTTTTGAGCTCAGCATAACGTAGACAGTATTTTGGCATTTTAAGATTTTCATTGTGATAAGTTTTTCAAAAATTGTCGTCATGGTTTAATGTCGACTTCCAATCAGCTAACTTTATCTTAAAAATCAAAAACATTTGGTGATGAATGGCTACACTTACGGTTACGAACTATACATTTCCGTAGTCTCTATTGTTTTAGCTACAAAGTTGCATCAAAAACTTTTCAATGCGAGCTATATTTCAAAAAAGTTTAGTTCAAAAGCTATCATTTTCTACTTTTTTTGACTAAAACCAATGGAAACGGCTTTAGATAAGGAATTTCTTCAAAAAAATTTTTTATTTAAAAAAAATTATACAGCTTTGTGATAAATATAATTTCTAATCAGAAAATATATACTTTATAGCTCTATGTCTATTAATATAGATGTAACTCCAAAAAATGTACCAAGAATTTCTATCAAAATCAGAAATTGAAACACTCTTCGTGTATTTGGTGGCGTCACTTGTATATGAATAGACATACAGCTACAAATTATATATTTCCTAATCAGGTATTGCATTGACTACAAACCTGCATCATCACATTTTCAATTAAAACAAAATTTGAAAAAATTCCCGATCAAAAGTGATTTCACTTGCCATTTAAATATGGTAGCATAGTAAAAATTACTTTTGATTTGGAATTACAATAACAAACCGCAGTAGTATTTAATGCTTCCAAAAACCAAAGCTGTCTCTCGTCGTTGAATAGAAACCAACCCCTCTTGCCACTGTTATTCCGCCATACAAATAACGCATAGGTCTTATCAGTTATCACATTTTTATTGTTTTATCATCCGAACAATATTGATGAAATGTATTAACTATATTAATAAGCAATTCTATCGCTAAGATGCGTTCGATATACATATTTAAAACTATCAAATCTGTTACAGCAAACTTCATCACTTCCCAATCGGCCTTTACTTCTTCGAACCTGTATCGAATGGCGGCCATATCGGAAGTGTCATAGGTAAACCCACCGTCTGTTTTGACAATGGTCAGAGGGATGCCTGTTTTCATCGAACCTTGAATCAAATTGTTTTAGAAAATGACTCACCGATTCGAACGTTAGACTTACCTCTTCTTTGACTCTTTGCAGAACGCTTGTAAGTCATGAATGAGAGGACTTTGTGATGCAAAACTAGGAAAACTATCTTCCAAGTGAGCTATGGAAATGCCAAACTGTGTACCCCAATCGCCAACGTTGTTGTGACGGATAGCATGATGTCCTAGGAACTCCAAAAGTCGGCAAATAGATTCGCCGATAATTGTTGACCGCAAATGTCCAATATGCATTTGCTTGGCAATATTCGGCAATGAGAAGTCAACTAGAATTCGTTTTTTGGAACATTGCGGTGGTTGAACTCCGTTTTTAAGAAAATCGTTGATTGCTTTCACGGCATAATTTCTAAAATAGAGATTTAAGTTCAACTTTAGCCAAAAACTCAACGGAGGACGAAACTTACTTATCTAAAAAGATGTTGATGAAGCCCGGTCCGGCTACTTCCACCTTGGCTATAATTTGTGATGTTTCCAGATTGGCAACTATTGCTGCAGCAATGTCCCTTGGTGGTTTTCCTTGGCCAATTGCTTTTCAGGCATTTGCAATTGACATAGCACTGTTGCACTGATAGTCACCCATATTTGCCGACACGGATATCACTGCTTTTGCTAGTTCGTCACTCAGTCCCGGAAACGCCTTTGCAATCGCCCTGGAGAAAAGATTGGTCAAATGTTCATGAATGGACATCATTTCTTCGGGCCTGCTGCAGTGCATTTTCTCTGCTATTGCTATGGGCAGGCGATGGCCTCGAACTTTGATAACAGATGTAATCACATATCCACTTCATCACTCGCTTGCAATCTAGAGCGTCTAGATATTGACTTGGTTCTTCAATTGCTGCTAATTGTTCTATACAATGGTGTTCGAATGAGAAAGAACAAAAGAGTAGTTTCGGAAACTTTTCCAAAATATTTGTTTGTTTGCCTATCTGTCATTATATGACCTACCACACCAGGTGCTTTCGTGTGGGGAGTTTAAGGCTATGTGCACATTGTTATTTTCTGTGAAACTTAACAAAGCGCCTGCATCGGTATGAAATTTTTTACTAATTTTTGTCTTTTTCAGTGAAATACTGGTCAAAATGGAAAAAAAAGTTAATTTTTGCAACTTAAATTCACTTTTCTAAGTTCAAGGCTGCATGAAAATGAAAAATTATCGAATTTTTTGCAACCAAAAAAATATTTTTTACTTTTCAAACTCAACTGATTTTTATTCTCTGAAAAATCAATGGCGGCTGTGGTAAACGTGGGTTCCCGGTCGTGGTAAACGCGGGTTCCCGGTCTAGATTTAGCTTGTAGGCAAAATGGCTAGGTAGTGCCGAAGTTGACTCTCTGGTTATACTCTGTGGTACGGATGATGATGGTGAGGAAGTTCTCTTCTGTGGTGAACTCTGGTTTTTTTTAAGATCGATATATGGCTGACAACATCCATTTGCCTAACCGGAAAATGGAAGAGAGAATGTAAGAGAGCAAAAGCCAAAAAAAAATTTTGTACCATCTTATGTTATTTTTTTCGAACAAAGAGCAAACCCAAGCCGCACTCACACAAATATGACAGTGTTTCCGGGAGGTTTTTTCTGGGGTGTTTTTAACCAAAAGACGAAACTTTTGTCACACCTATTTTTGAAAAAAATCAAAATGATTTTTAAAATGAACTTTTAAGTTTTCTGGTTAAAAATACGGCCAGAAATAATGCTTCCGGAATCACATCCCACGCCACATCGAGGAAATGCTCTCTCGCGAATTTTCGAAGATGTTCAGCGTTGCCAGTCAGGTATAAAAGCCCGTGGTATGCGAGAACTCGGCCCTTTTTTTCTTTTTGACCTAGTCATGTTCGGACGAGTTGATTTGGAGTTGGACTCGGTAGATTTTGCAAATTGTGCAAATTGTTAGTTCGGTTTTTTTTCCCCTAATTTTTTTTTGTCCGGCATTTTAATTAAAAAAAAAAAGGAAAACGAAATAAAACGAAACATGAAGCGATAAATCAAAAAAAAAAGAAAAGAAACAAAAAAAAAAACGCAAACTCTAAAATCGAGACAAGTTCATCGAGAACCCATTATAAACCTCCCCAAATAACGTGCTATTCTGAGTAAAAAAATAAACGAATTCGTACGAATACGGAATAGTAAAGTGAAATGAACTAAACAAAAATAAACGCGTAATCGCGGTCCCTAAAAAAAAAAAAAAAAAACCATACCAAAACGATACGTGCACGCGTTGGAACTCACGTGGGGCTCCAAAAATTAAGTTCCGTGAAGTAACAACGAAAATATAAACGTAGAAAAAAAACTAGCAAAAAAAAAGTTTTATATATAAAAAAAAACCCTCAAAACAGATCGTGCAAAAAAAAAAAAATAAAAGCAAAACTCGAAAACCCCACTATTCCTGGCGAAATCGACGAAGTGCACGAAAACCCCCCAATGATC
The DNA here is from genome assembly GCA_914767635.1 of Melanostoma mellinum. NCBI lineage: Eukaryota > Metazoa > Arthropoda > Insecta > Diptera > Syrphidae > Melanostoma > Melanostoma mellinum. The sequence continues at coordinate 92,198,995 of OU612058.1, forward strand.
ATACGTTTACCTGGCGTCAAATTTATCCGTGAGAAATCACACAGACGAGATCTTCCCAACAACCCGATGTGTCCCACAGTGACCTACGAGCAGTAGCATATCACTCGGGATGTGATGCCATTAAAAGCTCCCCTACCACCCGCTACCTGTATCGTTTGATCAACCCGTCCTTAACTTCATCGAGTACCACCAGCCACGACATCATCGTATGTATCAATTAATTTGTGCTTTTAATTAAGATATTAATTGTTCATTCTTTCTTCCCTATTCACCACGAGGAAATTTAATATCCCTGAAGTATTTTTCCCAGTAAAAAAAAAAAAGAAAAGTTGTATCGGAATGTCTACCGGCTAATGTGTGTGTGTGAAACCAAGGCGTAGTGAGTTACTTTTTTTCTATTCCGAAATTCCAATCTAGATGCAAAAGTACTATCATCAACCTATGAAGCGGTGCACCCCCTCACAGGAAGAAATCAAGTCGTGGTAAGTTTTGTTTATAAACAATATATACCTACTTGAACGAAAAATACAAAAATTGTAATAAAGTTTATTGTGCCTTGTAAGTAAATATCCACCCACATTAATGTGACGAGAGAGTTTTGTCTCCCATTGGCCGATTTATTAATTGAACGTAATAGTATTTATTGCCTGGTTTGATATTGACCTAAGCATTTGTTTTATTGTCCTATGTGAGTACGGTGGTGAAAAAGGAATAGTCTTTAATTTTGTTTTACATTGTATTTGTAATAATCTGCCTTTAGTAATGTTAGTGAAAAAGGTTGACTCTGAAAATTATAAAAAAAATTAAGTAAAAAATATATATATATATAAATATATATATATATATATAACAGATCTAAGAGACATATATATATAACAGATCTAAGAGACAAATTCCAGACCAAACATATTACAAGTTTTGCTTTAGTAAATGAAATATCACCTTAAATTTTGAATTTGAATTAGAATTTTGAAAACATTCAAGCTATTTCAAGTAGACATTATCGATTGTTGGATTAATTTTTTCTAGGACATATCTTTACTGAATTTTTTGAATTTTTGTTAGATATAATTTCGCAATAAAACTTATGTTTCCGATGCGATGGTGATACAAGGAAAATTTGAATTCTTTTTTCTTAATATATTCTTTGGCGGAGAATCAAGATCGTGTTAATTTTGCGGGAAGTCATTTCTTTTCCGAAAATTTCAGGTTTTTTTATGGCTATGCTTAGGAATATGAGCTTGTGCTAAGTGAGAATAAAGGTGGATGTGGCGATGGAACCATGACAATGGAAAAGTGAGCGGCGTTCTAAAATCCATGTAATATTTTAGCAACATCCTCAACCAAATTAGGGGCTGTTATAAAAATTAAAGGACATAACAGCCAAGGTCGTATCATTGTGATATGTGGGTGGGATATTCCCTCTGAGAGCCAATACTACCTGGTGCTCTCCTCTCTTGGAAATTCGGTATGTAAAATTGCAGGTTTAATTTTTTTTAGGACGTACTCGGGCTCCTGTGTTTTTTTTGAACCCGAATTTTTATTTTTAATCTCTTCCGGCATGTAAATACGTAACGACCGTTCAGTTTTACGTTGGCAAGAACCCCCCCATCCGACGAGCTAGGACGTGCATAAGCTAGCATGCCAAGCCTACGTAAACTGAACACCCTTTCTCTCCGGCTGCCAGGATCAGCGGACTGTACCTATAAGCAGGCGGTTGTAACGGTGGTAACGGAGAGAGAGGTTTAGGACTCTCTGGTATACACGTTTGAATCGGGTGCTTTGGGTTTTTTGGTTCATGGTTATAGCACCTCACCTGAAAGTGAGACAAGTGAAACTTTATGCCGAGAGTCCTTGCCGACAACACCTCGGTTCCGTTATAGGTGGCGCCAAACGTGGGGCCCGAATCGTCCTTCATAAATACCAGCTAAAAGGTTAAACCCTTTAATTTTGAAAAATCTTTTTGCTTCCATTTAACATACACTTCATTTTATTATGTTTTTTTTCTTCACTCTGTTGTGTAAACCAAGAAAAAGTTTTTCTTTAGTGTTGTGCGACTAGAATCGGTGATACGACGTCCAGTAAATGGGTTTGAAGTGATTTCCCTGTTTAGTCTGTTGCGAGAATCACCTATTCCAATCAAAATCAATAGCGAACTCGAAAATTCTTCAATCGATTGTTTTTGAATCCGTATTTTCGTACTTTAGACGGAATTATAGTTGTTCAAACCTTTCTTTTGAAATCTCTCAATCGCTCAAGAAGCTACGTACTATGTCAGAAGCGAGTTGCCAATTTTTCTTCCGAAAAAAAAATTTTTTTTACTTTTAACCGATTTGAAGAGAGAATGGTGTAGTTTTGTGGTTAGTAAACACATTTGTCAACTCCAATGAGATTTTCAAGAGAGTAAATTTTAGTTTGTTTTCATGTGCTGTAGTTTCCAGTCGTCATATCCACCAAACCTATGAATGAAATTTTTTTTTGAAATCCGGCTAGTGACAGTCTGAACATGGGACTTTCTCGGGCGTGGTTCGATCGTGAACTGTTTGCTGCGTTTCATTCCTTCTCCATTTCTGTCGTTAGAACTAAGAAATGTATAAGTGTTGTAGGAAACGACATCAATAATTTTTTTTTCGCCGTTGTATTATTTTAAATGAAAAATTTAAATCCAACAGTCGATACAGTTTGAGGATATCTGGTAGAGCCTTAGTAGGAACATAAACCTTTTTATACCATTTCTGTCAGTCAAATGTTTATCAACATTTGTGCAGCTGTGGGTACGGATGATGATGGTGAGGAAGTTCTCTTCTGTGGTGAACTCTGGTTTTTTTCTAAGATCGATATATGGCTGACAACATCCATTTGCCTAACCGGAAAATGGAAGAGAGAATGTAAGAGAGCAAAAGCCAAAAAAAAAATTTTGTACCATCTAATGTTATTTTTTTCGAACAAAGAGCAAACCCAAGCCGCACTCACACAAATATGACAGTGTTTCCGGGAGGTTTTTTCTGGGGTGTTTTTAACCACAAGACGAAACTTTTGTCACACCTATTTTTGAAAAAAATCAAAATGATTTTTAAAATGAACTTTTTAGTTTTCTGGTTAAAAATACGGCCAGAAATAATGCTTCCGGAATCACATCCCACGGTACATCGAGGAAATGCTCTCTCGCGAATTTTCGAAGATGTTCAGCGTTGCCAGTCAGGTATAAAAGCCCGTGGTATGCGAGAACTCGGCCCTTTTTTCCTTTTGACCTAGTCATGTTCGGACGAGTTGATTTGGAGTTGGACTCGGTAGATTTTGCAAATTGTGCAAATTGTTAGTTCGGTTTTTTTCCCTTAATTTTTTTTTGTCCGGCATTTTAATTTAAAAAAAAAAGGAAAACGAAATAAAACGAAACATGAAGCGATAAATCAAAAAAAAAAGAAAAGAAACAAAAAAAAAAACGCAAACTCTAAAATCGAGACAAGTTCATCGAGAACCCATTATAAACCTCCCCAAATCACGTGCTATTCTGAGTAAAAAAATAAACGAATTCGTACGAACACGGAATAGTAAAGTGAAATGAACTAAACAAAAATAAACGCGTAGTCGTGGTCCCTAAAAGAAAAAAAAAACCATACCAAAACGAAACGTGCACGCGTTGGAACTCACGTTGGGCTCCAAAAATTAAGTTCCGTGAAGTAACAACGAAAATATAAACGTAGAAAAAAAACTAGCAAAAAAAAAGTTTTATATATAAAAAAAACAACCTTCAAAACAGATCGTGCAAACAAAAAAAAAATAAAAGCAAAACTCGAAAGCCCCACTATTCCTGGCGAAATCGACGAAGTGCACGAAAACCCCCCAATGATCATACGTTTACCTGGCGTCAAATTTATCCGTGAGAAATCACACAGACGAGATCTTCCCAACAACCCGATGTGTCCCACAGTGACCTACGAGCAGTAGCATATCACTCGGGATGTGATGCCATTAAAAGCTCCCCTACTACCCGCTACCTGTATCGTTTGATCAACCCGTCCTTAACTTCATCGAGTACCACCAGCCACGACATCATCGTATGTATCAATTAATTTGTGCTTTTAATTAAAGACCCGATAAAATTCATTAGGAAATTATAGTCACTTTTTATTGTTTCATTTTGTTCATTCTTTCTTCCCTATTCACCACGAGGAAATTTAATATCCCTGAAGTATTTTTCCCAGTAAAAAAAAAAAAGAAAAGTTGTATCGGAATGTCTACCGCTACCGGCTAATGTGTGTGTGTGAAACCAAGGCGTAGTGAGTTACTTTTTTTCTATTCCGAGATTCCAATCTAGATGCAAAAGTACTATCATCAACCTATGAAGCGGTGCACCCCCTCACAGGAAGAAATCAAGTCGTGGTAAGTTTTGTTTATAAACAATATATACCTACTTGAACGAAAAATACAAAAAATGTAATAAAGTCAGGGCCGTCTTTACCGTTTTGGGGGCCCTGGGCACTTTTTGAAAATGGGGCCCCTATATGATTCTATAAAAAATGTTATGTTGTGTAATAAATATATAAAAAACAAAATATTGATAAGCAAAAATATGAAAAGAGGAATGTTTATTGAAGGAGTCTTTTTCTTGATTTAAGATAAGCAAAATCATTGATTATGTCTACAAAATCGATACCTCTGAGGATGTCGCTTTCGATTGACACCAGCGACAAACTTGTCAATTTTTCTTTGACCAATGTAATTCTGAGTTCGTTTCTTATTCCTTTTAACTAAGAGAAGGAACGTTTACACCTGCAGTTGGTCACTGTTATACTTAAGAAAATTCTAAGTGCAATTTCAACACTTGGAAATTCATCTTCAATTTTATTTATTTTTTTTTTTAAATTTAAAGTTCTAGAAAATTGACAGTTTTTTCATTTTCGTGTCGAATAGTTTTCCAGCATGTAGTTCATCTCCTTTTACATCTTCAGTGTAAAACTAAGCAATAGATTTGCAGTTTTCTTCAGGTCTCTTAATCGGAAACGTCAAAACGTTGGCCAATATTCGTGTACGAACCTAATCACTGTTTCAAATCAACGCTAACAGTGTCAACAATGACAATAGTAAGAAAGGTTTCAATTTCGAACCTTTCTTTTCCAGTCAAAATTGCTGAGGCCAGAGCCATCAAAAAAGTCTCTTCTACACCCAGTCCTTTCAGAAAAGTTGTTATATTCGGAATCCAGATATTGTTTTTGTCTGGATGATGAATCAAAGTTATCAAAACTGTCCTTGAGCCCCATTGTGAATTCATCGATTACTCGGCAAATTTGCCATTTTTTTGTAAAGACTAAGAGCTTCTTGTCTGCTCGCTCGTGCCTGTCCTAAATCGTTGGCGATAGACATCAAAGCTTCTTCAATTTCTTGACGACCATTATAAGGCGCTTAGTGTTTGCGCTGACCATTTTGCTTGAGAAAGACTTTTTACAACTTTTTTTGAACCTAAATGAACAGTCAACACACTCAATCTCTGAAATCTTAAAAAATTGATTGTCGGGAAAAATTATTAATAGTTACCCGTTCGGACCATCACAAAAGTCAGAAGGAAACACAAGAAGCTTTTCCATCACAACACCATAAGCGGAGTTCACATTGTACAATAAGTTGAACAGAGTTTGGTTCGAACGACCAAAGTTGGATAATGTGAACGCTCAGACGACCGATTGACCAACTTTGTTGGATGGTTTTCAAATAATTTTGAAAACGTTGAAGTTGGATGGAACGGAGGAGCACATGATATAACTTTGGACGACAAGTCTGATAAGCCTGAACGCAAACTACATCCTCCATCAAACGAAGTCTGTCTTAGTAATTGTACAGTGGGAACTCGGCTATTTAACTTCGATTGTAAGATACACGAATGGATGTTTTTTTCTGATTGGATTTTTAAAAGCGCCCTGAAACAAACACAAGTGTGTTTATGGTACGGTATGGTCCTGATTATAACTTGTGTGACCTCTTTTTTCCGTTTTAATTTAAATATATTTTCGGAGGGAATGTGATTTAAATTGTTCAACAAAAGTTGTTGTTAAAAAAAAAAAATAATAATGTGTCGAAATATTGAAAATATTGTAAATAGACCAATAGAAGTTAAGTGATATTTCAGCAATTTGGGGGCCCCTGGTGACTGCGGGGCCCTGAGCCTGGGCCCAGTGTGCCCAGTGGTAAAGAGGGGTCTGAATAAAGTTTATTGTGCCTTGTAAGTAAATATCCACCCACATTAATATGACGAGAGAGTTTTGTCTCCCATTGGCCGATTTATTAATTGAACGTAATAGTATTTATTGCCTGGTTTGATCTTGACCTAAGCATTTGTTTTATTTTCCTATGTGAGTACGGTGGTGAAAAAGGAATAGTCTTTAATTTTGTTTTACATTGTATTTGTAATAATCTGCCTTTAGTAATGTTAGTGAAAAAGGTTGACTCTGAAAATTATAAAAAAAATTAAGTAAAAAAAAAATATATATATATATATATAAATATATATACAGAATACAGTCAAACCTGGATAAGTGAGAACTGGATAAGTGAGAAAACTCTATAAGTGAGAGTAATAGCCAGGACCCGACATTTTAAGCTCCCAAAGCCTCTATTAGCGAGAAACAGAAACCTCTGTAAGAGAGAGTCGTTTTTCCCTCATTGACCTCCGTAAGTGAGACTGCTACTTAACTATACCTCTCTAAGCGACAGTCGAGCAAACAAATTTAACATATGCTATTTTATGACTCGTTCTTATCTTTTGTGGAACTTTCTTACATTGTTTTTGTATTGTTTTCTCGTCAAAATTGTACCCATTCTATTTCGTGGAACTAAAAAATTTTTGTTATTTTATCGCATTCTTTTCGAATGGACACGTGTCCCTGTGTTGATGTAATTTTATCATTATTTACATATTAAATACATTCCTTCTTGCTGTCACTTGTTACTGCTGCGTACCTCTATAAGTGAGAAACACTACCCAGGTAGTGAGAAACCTCTTTAAGCGAGAATGAGATTAGGCTCCCTTGAACTCTCGCTTATGCAGGTTTGACAGTATATATATATATATATATATAACAGATCTAAAAGACAAATTCCAGACCAAACATATTACAAGTTTTGCTTTAGTAAATGAAATATCACCTTAAATTTTGAATTTGAATTAGAATTTTGAAAACACTCAAGCTATTTCAAGTAGACATTATCGATTGTTGGATTAATTTTTTCTAGGACATATCTTTACTGAATTTTTTGAATTTTTGTTAGATATAATTTCGCAATAAAACTTATGTTTCCGATGCGATGGTGATACAAGGAAAATTTGAATTCTTTTTTCTTAATATATTCTTTGGCGGAGAATCAAGATCGTGTTAATTTTGCGGGAAGTCATTTCTTTTCCGAAAATTTCAGGTTTTTTTATGGCTATGCTTAGGAATATGAGCTTGTGCTAAGTGAGAATAAAGGTGGATGTGGCGATGGAACCATGACAATGGAAAAGTGAGCGGCGTTCTAAAATCCATGTAAGATTTTAGCAACATCCTCAACCAAATTAGGGGCTGTTATAAAAATTAGAGGACATAACAGCCAAGGTCGTATCATTGTGATATGTGGGTGGGATATTCCCTCTGAGAGCCAATACTACCTGGTGCTCTCCTCTCTTGGAAATTCGGTATGTAAAATTGCAGGTTTAATTTTTTTTAGGACGTACTCGGGCTCCTGTGTTTTTTTTTTGAACCCGAATTTTTATTTTTAATCTCTTCCGGCATGTAAATACGTAACGACCGTTCAGTTTTACGTTGGCAAGAACCCCCCCATCCGACGAGCTAGGACGTGCATAAGCTAGCATGCCAAGCCTACGTAAACTGAACACCCTTTCTCTCCGGCTGCCAGGATCAGCGGACTGTACCTATAAGCAGGCGGTTGTAACGGTGGTAACGGAGAGAGAGGTTTAGGACTCTCTGGTATACACGTTTGAATCGGGTGCTTTGGGTTTTTTGGTTCATGGTTATAGCACCTCACCTGAAAGTGAGACAAGTGAAACTTTATGCCGAGAGTCCTTGCCGACAACACCTCAGTTCCGTTATAGGTGGCGCCAAACGTGGGGCCCGAATCGTCCTTCATAAATACCAGCTAAAAGGTTAAACCCTTTAATTTTGAAAAATCTTTTTGCTTCCATTTAACATACACTTCATTTTATTATGTTTTTTTTCTTCACTCTGTTGTGTAAACCAAGAAAAAGTTTTTCTTTAGTGTTGTGCGACTAGAATCGGTGATACGACGTCCAGTAAATGGGTTTGAAGTGATTTCCCTGTTTAATCTGTTGCGAGAATCACCTATTCCAATCAAAATCAATAGCGAACTCGAAAATTCTTCAATCGATTGTTTTTGAATCCGTATTTTCGTACTTTAGACGGAATTATAGTTGTTCAAACCTTTCTTTTGAAATCTGTTGCCAGAGGAAAATCAATGTCGACCGATAGTATAAGCTCAAGAAGCTACGTACTATGTCAGAAGCGAGTTGCCAATTTTTCTTCCGAAAAAAAAATTTTTTTTTACTTTTAACCGATTTGAAGAGAGAATGGTGTAGTTTTGTGGTTAGTAAACACATTTGTCAACTCCAATGAGATTTTCAAGAGAGTAAATTTTAGTTTGTTTTCATGTGCTGTAGTTTCCAGTCGTCATATCCACCAAACCTATGAATGAAATTTTTTTTTGAAATCCGGCTAGTGACAGTCTGAACATGGGACTTTCTCGGGCGTGGTTCGATGGTGAACTGTTTGCTGCGTTTCATTCCTTCTCCATTTCTGTCGTTAGAACTAAGAAATGTATAAGTGTTGTAGGAAACGACATTAATAATTTTTTTTTCGCCGTTGTATTATTTTAAATGAAAAATTTAAATCCAACAGTCGATACAGTTTGAGGATATCTGGTAGAGCCTTAGTAGGAACATAAACCTTTTTATACCATTTCTGTCAGTCAAATGTTTATCAACATTTGTGCAGCTGTGGGTACGGATGATGATGGTGAGGAAGTTCTCTTCTGTGGTGAACTCTGGTTTTTTTTAAGATCGATATATGGCTGACAACATACATTTGCCTAACCGGAAAATGGAAGAGAGAATGTAAGAGAGCAAAAGCCAAAAAAAAATTTTGTACCATCTTATGTTATTTTTTTCGAACAAAGAGCAAACCCAAGCCGCACTCACACAAATATGACAGTGTTTCCGGGAGGTTTTTTCTGGGGTGTTTTTAACCACAAGACGACACTTTTGTCACACCTATTTTTGAAAAAAATCAAAATGATTTTTAAATGAACTTTTAAGTTTTCTGGTTAAAAATACGGCCAGAAATAATGCTTCCGGAATCACATCCCACGGCACATCGAGGAAATGCTCTCTCGCGAATTTTCGAAGATGTTCAGCGTTGCCAGTCAGGTATAAAAGCCCGTGGTATGCGAGAACTCGGCCCTTTTTTCCTTTTGACCTAGTCATGTTCGGACGAGTTGATTTGGAGTTGGACTCGGTAGATTTTGCAAATTGTGCAAATTGTTAGTTCGGTTTTTTTCCCCTAATTTTTTTTTGTCCGGCATTTTAATTTAAAAAAAAGGAAAACGAAATAAAACGAAACATGAAGCGATAAATCAAAAAAAAAAAAAAAGAAACAAAAAAAAACGCAAGCTCTAAAATCGAGACAAGTTCATCGAGAACCCATTGTAAACCTCCCCAAATCACGTGCTATTCTGAGTAAAAAAATAAACGAATTCGTACGAACACGGAATAGTAAAGTGAAATGAACTAAACAAAAATAAACGCGTAGTCGCGGTCCCTAAAGAAAAAAAAAACCATACCAAAACGAAACGTGCACGCGTTGGAACTCACGTTGGGCTCCAAAAATTAAGTTCCGTGAAGTAACAACGAAAATAAAAACGTAGAAAAAAAACAAGCAAAAAAAAAAAGTTTTATATATAAAAAAAAACAACCTTCAAAACAGATCGTGCAAACAAAAAAAAAAAAATAAAAGCAAAACTCGAAAGCCCCACTATTCCTGGCGAAATCGACGAAGTGCACCATCGCGAAAGCCCCCCAATGATCATACGTTTACCTGGCGTAAAATTTATCCGTGAGAAATCACACAGACGAGATCTTCCCAACAACCCGATGTGTCCCACAGTGACCTACGAGCAGTAGCATATCACTCGGGATGTGATGCCTTTAAAAGCTCCCCTACCACCCGCTACCTGTATCGTTTGATCAACCCGTCCTTAACTTCATCGAGTACCACCAGCCACGACATCATCATATTGTTACGTGAACCCAACATTTTATACCAATTTCCTAATCGAAAAACGTTCAACCGAAAACACAACTGGCAACACTATAATGGAATGGTATAAATGACAGGCGTTGCTTGTAAGCCAGTGTGTGTGAGTGTAGAGATGCTTGACAGCAAATGTGGAGAACATGTAGAAGTTACTGGAGAGTTCTAGATGGCATGTCATTCGATATAAATAGCCCGCCCGAGGCAACCAGAGAGCAGTTTTGTTTATAGAGTGATAAAGTTAAGAGTAAATACAAGTGATAGTCCAAAAGTTGAGTTGAGTTGAAATCCTGAATAAAAGTGGTAGAAATAAAGTAATAAGTGAAGTTTTATTTTGCGAACTAAGCGCACGTTACATTGGTGTCAGAAGTGGGATAAAACTTATTTGAAAAAAACGAGTTGATTAGTAAAGTGTAAAAAAAAAAAAAAAAGTAAAAAGAAAAATAATAATTATATACAGTGAAAATGGGTAAGTTGTTAGAAGAGCTCAACTGCATTGAGCTTAAAAGTGAGTTAGGTAAGCGAAATCTTTCTAGAGCGGGATCGAAAAATGAGCTCGTCCTGCGCTTGCGTAACTATTTGAAACAGCAAATGGAAGACGTAAACACTTTTGTTTTTGAAATAGAAGTGGAAGAAGAGGAAGTAAGTGAAAGTGTAGATTTTTCTAGCATGATGAAACTTTTGTTAGAACAGCGAAACGAGCAAAAGAAGGAACAGCAGAATGTTCTCGAAAGACTCGAAGTACAACAAAAGAAGCTGATTGAAGAGCAACAGCAGAATATTCTCGGACGTCTGGAAGAACAACGAAACGATCAAAAGAAGGAACAGCAGAATGTTCTCGAACAACTTGAAGCACAACGAAATGAACAAAAGAAGCTGATTGAAGAGCAACGAAACGAGCAAAAGAAGGAACAGCAGAATGTTCTCGAACAACTGGAACCACAACGAAACGAACAAAAAAAGAGAACAACACGAAACCTGACTGGAACGACATTTCTGACCAAAGCTCTGTTGTCAAAGCCTATTGGGCACAGTGGGACTCGCTTCGCGTGCAAGAAGGCGTACTCCAGCGCAAATGGAAATCTCCTGACGGTAAATCCTTTGTAATGCAGCTTATTGTTCCTCAATCGAAAATCAAAGAGGTTTTACAAAAGATGCATAGAAGCCCTACAGGAAGCCACCTGGGAGTCAACAAGACGCTGGAGAACGTGCGAAAACGCTTTTACTGGCTGCATGTTAGAGGTGACGTGGAGAAGTGGTTCCGAAATTGTTATGTCTGTGATTCAAACATAGCGGTGGGTAGGCTTACAGATAGATTTAAAAGAACAGGGACATGGGCCACAGTGTATGGCGACCGGATGAAGACACGGTATGACACAAAAGCGACAACGACAGGATTCCAAGCAGGAGATCGTGTGTGGCTTTATAATCCTCATCGTCAAAAGGGATTGTCACCGAAACTTCAGCAAAACTGGGAAGGTCCTTATACTGTAGTCACGAGGATTAACGACGTGGTTTACCGCATCCAAAGAGGACTAAGAGGCAAGTTAAAAGTAGTTCATTGTGACAGGCTGCATCGATATAGTGGCGAGGCTGCAGATGGAATTATTCGGGACGAACAATCCTAAGGAGGGGGCAGTGTTACGTGAACCCAACATTTTATACCAATTTCCTAATCGAAAAACGTTCAACCGAAAACACAACTGGCAACACTATAATGGAATGGTATAAATGACAGGCGTTGCTTGTAAGCCAGTGTGTGTGAGTGTAGAGATGCTTGACAGCAAATGTGGAGAACATGTAGAAGTTACTTGAGAGTTCTAGATGGCATGTCATTCGATATAAATAGCCCGCCCGAGGCAACCAGAGAGCAGTTTTGTTTATAGAGTGATAAAGTTAAGAGTAAATACAAGTGATAGTCCAAAAGTTGAGTTGAATTGAAATACTGAATAAAAGTGGTAGAAATAAAGTAATAAGTGAAGTTTTATTTTGCGAACTAAGCGCACGTTACAGTATGTTGTATCAATTAGTTTGTGCTTTTAATTAAAGACCCGATAAGATTCATTAGGAAATTATAGTCACTTTTTATTGTTTCATTTTGTTCATTCTTTCTTCCCTATTCACCACGAGGAAACTTAATATCCCTGAAGTATTTTTCCCAGTAAAAAAAAAAGAAAAGTTGTATCGGAATGTCTACCGGCTAATGTTTGTGTGTGAAACCAAGACGTAGTGAGTTACTTTTTTTCTATTCCGAAATTCCAATCTAGATGCAAAAGTACTATCATCAACCTATGAAGCGGTGCACCCCCTCACAGGAAGAAATCAAGTCGTGGTAAGTTTTGTTTATAAACAATATATACCTACTTGAACGAAAAATACAAAAAAAGTAATAAAGTTTATTGTGCCTTGTAAGTAAATATCCACCCACATTAATATGACGAGAGAGTTTTGTCTCCCATTGGCCGATTTATTAATTGAACGTAATAGTATTTATTGCCTGGTTTGATCTTGACCTAGGCATTTGTTTTATTTTCCTATGTGAGTACGGTGGTGAAAAAGGAATAGTCATTAATTTTGTTTTACATTGTATTTGTAATAATCTGCCTTTAGTAATGTTAGTGAAAAAGGTTGACTCTGAAAATTATAAAAAAAATTAAGTAAATATATATATATATATTAGAGTGGGTCAAAAAAGTCGATTATGCTTTTTTTTACAAATGCTACGGAAAAATGGGTTGCTAGACACCTTAAAAAAAATCTCAAAAAGTATGAGCTCTTAATTTTGATATTTAGATCCTCCGCATCGCAGTTTTGTATATTTTTGTCAGTCCAATAGAAAAAAATTCATACCTCATCATTTATCGATTGAACAGAAAAGTGTTTCAGAAAAATATTTTAGGAAATTTAACGCTCTTCAAAAAAGGTATCTTGTATTTTTTTCGTAAACCTCACCATTTGAAAGATATTAAGGATTTAATTTTGATTATTTTAAGATAAATTTCATTTTTGTTTATGAATTTTATAACTCGACAATAAATGACTTTTACAAAATGCGCAATAGAAATTTTTAATGGAAATTGACTGCTTTATAAAAATGATGTTTTATGTTTTAGCGCTAAAATTAACCGTTCAAAAGTTATTCATCATCAAACTTTCTTGTGTACGGATTTTTAAAGTTTTTGATGAGATATTCGAAAAATTTCAATTTAATTTATGAATTTTATATGAATTTCAATTCTTGTCATTAATATGAGTATTGTTTGAATTTTATTTTCACAATTATCAAAATTTTTCTTCAATTATTCTAAACATTTCATTTTTAATCATTAGAAATCACGATTTTGGGAAAAATTTCTCTTCTAGAGAATTTCTGTTTTGTATTTCATTTCATCTGTTTGAATTGTGAAAATAAAACTAAAATAATACTCAAATTAATGACAAGAATTGAAATTCATATAAAATTCATAAATTAAATTGAAATTTTTCGAATATCTCATCAAAACTTTAAAAATCCGTGCACATAAAAGTTTGATGATGAATAACTTTTGAACGGTTAATTTTAGCGCTAAAACATAAAACACCATTTTTATAAAGCAGTCAATTTCCATTAAAAATTTCTATTGCGCATTTAGTAAAAGTCATTTATTGTCGAGTTATAAAATTCATAAACAAAAATGAAATTTATCTTAAAATAATCAAAATTAAATCCTTAATATCTTTCAAATGGTGAGGTTTACGAAAAAAATACAAGATACCTTTTTTGAAGAGCGTTAAATTTCCTAAAATATTTTTCTGAAACACTTTTCTGTTCAATCGATAAATGATGAGGTATGAATTTTTTTCTATTGGACTGACAAAAATATACAAAACTGCGATGCGGAGGATCTAAATATCAAAATTAAGAGCTCATACTTTTTGAGATTTTTTTTAAGGTGTCTAGCAACCCATTTTTCCGTAGCATTTGTAAAAAAAAAATAATCGACTTTTTTGACCCACTCTAATATATATAACAGATCTAAGAGACAAATTCCAGACCAAATATATTACAAGTTTTGCTTAAGTAAATGAAATATCACCTTAAATTTTGAATTTGAATTAGAATTTTGAAAACACTCAAGCTATTTCAATAGACATTATCGATTGTTGGATTAATTTTTTCTAGGACATATCTTTAATTCATTTTTTGAATTTTTGTTAGATATAGTTTCGCAATAAAACTTATGTTTCCGATGCGATGGTGATACAAGGAAAATTTGAATTCTTTTTTCTTAATATATTCTTTGGCGGAGAATCAAGATCGTGTTAATTTTGCGGGAAGTCATTTCTTTTCCGAAAATTTCAGGTTTTTTTATGGATATGCTTAGGAATATGAGCTTGTGCTAAGTGAGAATAAAGGTGGATGTGGCGATGGAACCATGACAATGGAAAAGTGAGCGGCGTTCTAAAATCCATGTTAGATTTTAGCAACATCCTCAACCAAATTAGGGGCTGTTATAAAAATTAGAGGACATAACAGCCAAGGTCGTATCATTGTGATATGTGGGTGGGATATTCCCTCTGAGAGCCAATACTACCTGGTGCTCTCCTCTCTTGGAAATTCGGTATGTAAAATTGCAGGTTTAATTTTTTTTAGGACGTACTCGGGCTCCTGTGTTTTTTTTTTGAACCCGAATTTTTATTTTTAATCTCTTCCGGCATGTAAATACGTAACGACCGTTCAGTTTTACGTTGGCAAGAACCCCCCCATCCGACGAGCTAGGACGTGCATAGGCTAGCATGCCAAGCCTACGTAAACTGAACACCCTTTCTCTCCGGGTGCCAGGATCAGCGGACTGTACCTATAAGCAGGCGGTTGTAACGGTGGTAACGGAGAGAGAGGTTTAGGACTCTCTGGTATACACGTTTGAATCGGGTGCTTTGGGTTTTTTGGTTCATGGTTATAGCACCTCACCTGAAAGTGAGACAAGTGAAACTTTATGCCGAGAGTCCTTGCCGACAACACCTCGGTTCCGTTATAAGTGAAAAAATATATATGATGTGGAAAGTAGATATTTCTTTAGGGTGGTAGTATGTGGTTTCCAATTCATTTTACTATCGTTTGTTAGGCCAAGGTATTTAAATACTGATACTTTTTCAATTAGGAAACATTTTGAGGAACAATCAATGTTTGAGACATCATAACAAGGTTTGATAAAACTATTACTAACAAAAGATGAGTTTTTACAGCAAGAGCTATGCATAGTGAGGTCAGGAAGGTTGG
Source organism: Melanostoma mellinum (assembly GCA_914767635.1). NCBI lineage: Eukaryota > Metazoa > Arthropoda > Insecta > Diptera > Syrphidae > Melanostoma > Melanostoma mellinum. Next base: position 92,214,568 of record OU612058.1, read on the forward strand.
ATTCGAAAGAGAGTAGATTGAAAAACATTACCTTTGTTTTATCACTCAAAACAAGTTTATGTGTAGCGAACCAATGTCTTAGCAGATCCAAATCATGATTTATGTCAGCAATAAGAGCGAATAGTGATGAGCTCGAATATACGCATGCTATATCATCAGCAAAACCGGTTTTAGTGCCTCTTAACTTCAAGTTAAAAATTTAATTTATATAAATAAGGAACAGAATAGGGCCAAGGACTGATCCTTGAGGAACACCTATATTAATAATGCGGCTTTCACTTAAGTTTTTACCTATTCTTACCTTTTGCTTTCTATTCTGAAGAAAAGAAGAAAACCAGTCCAGAGTGAAACTCCTGAAACCAGCTTTAATTAAGAAAGTAAAATTTTATGGTCGACCGTATCAAAGGCCTTAGTAATGTCTATAAAAAGAGCAGCTGTGTACTTTTTCTTGTCCATACTTTCATAAACAGAGGTGCAAAAGGTTAGCAACGCATCCTCAGTTGACATTTTGGCTCTGAACCCGTACTGATTTGAGCTAAAAAATGAGTTGTTGTCGAGATACTTAAGGATTTTATTTTTCATAACTTTTTCAAAAATTTTTGAGAAAACTGATAAGAGAAGATAGGTCGATAGTTTGAGATACAATTTCTGTCACCTTTCTTAAAAACTGGAATAACCTCAGCCATTTTCAAACAATCAGGGAAAATACCATGATAAACACTATCATTAAAAAGATGAGTTAATATATCAACGACATTAAAACTAACCTTTTTAGTAAAATTATTTGAAAAACTGTTGTATGTACAAGAATCTGAGTTGTTCAGAGCGTTAATGGTTTTTAAAACTTCAAAGGAAGATATAGGCTCAAAATTAAAACTATTACATTGGTATAAATCATGGAAGCAACTATCAGTACAATGATATGAGGATTGATTGAAGCCCGCATCACTAAGTGTTTTTGATGGTATATCAGTAAAATAATCATTGAAAGCCTTTGACAGTTCAGAATGGATGGTAATACTCGAATTTCCGACAATCAAAGAATGAGGAACATCAAGAAGATTTTCTGTTGAACAATTCATTGACCAAGCCCCATTCTTTTCTCGAATTCCCTTTGGCAATATGGAACTTATTCATATAATAGTTTTCTTTACAAATAGGAACTTCAAGGCTAATCTCTTTACACAAACGGTCATAATTGTTACGAAAATGAAGGTTTTTAGGATGCTTGTTGTATTTAACTCTTAAACTATTCTTTTTATCAATTTTATTTAGTAAGAAGCTGGACATCCATGGTTTAAGTTTTGTGAGCTTCTTTTTTCTGTTTTGAATTACTTCAGAGCTTTGACTAACATAACCCTGCAATAAATTGATGAACATTTCAAAGGCAACTGAAGGATCAGGCTCAGTATAGACTCCATTCCAATTTCCAACTCTCGAAAAGCAATGATGTATTCAGGCTTTCAAATGAGAGGTTGACTGTAAGATTACCAGTTATTTGATCAACTGATCTAATTTTTAAATTGTCTTAAAAACTTAAAAGTAGACAGGTCATGCAATGATCCGTAATCTTCAAATCATGAAGACTGCTTGTTAGATTAAAATTGGCTTTGAAGTCAAGTTTAGCAAAGATATGATCAATGCACGATTTAGATGTAAGGGTTATACGCGTTGGCTCATTTATGCAAGATTCAAGACCATTAGAAGACACTAAAGATAGGTAATTATCTACAGTTAAAGATTCAGTTAAGATGTCAATATTTATGTCACCCACAATAAAAAGATTTTGAACGTTGGTATCATTCAAAAGAGACGAAAGCTCAGTTATAAAAACATTTTCACTAACATGATGAAATCTATAAAAGCACATAAAAACTATTTTAGCAGAGTTAATAGTGAAAGAAAGCTTAACCATATCAGAACTAATAAGATCTTTTGTGTTATACTCACAGTTTAAACCTTCTTTTATAAATACAGCAGTACCACCAGACGCATAAGTATTATTACACTTTGCATTAAAAACATAACCAGCAATATTTGAATTTATTTTGAATTTATTTTGCAGGGATACTGCCTCTTTAATTTGTATATAACCACTGTCGGTATATCAATATCTATTTCTGTGACTACAATTAAGGAACGTAGCCAACCTTTTCAGTGTAAGATAAGAGACCGCCAGCAACCAGCAATATTGAAGAAGCTCTTTTCTTGTTCATATATCCAAATTTCAGTTAGAAAGATAATATCAGGCTTATTAACAAATGATTCAAAGTGAGCCAAAAACAAATCAAAATTTTTTCTCATATCTACTTCTAATATTTAGATGGATGATAAAGAGGCTATTAAATGAAATACACTTTTAAACATTTCTCTATCAAAAAAAGAAAAAGGAGTAACTAATAAGACATCGTAAAAATTTGTTGTTAGACTTTTAGCCATGGTTAAATTATTTTATCCAGATCTTCAAGAGAAGATATGCGCAAAGTAGTTTCTCCTTCTTGTTTTTTCATTAATATTACTCCATTTCTGATCCAAAGATATAAATATTTCTTTTCTGATTTTAATTGCCTAGCCCTATTGAATAATAGCCTATTAAATGATGTAAGGCTTTCGTTGATAAAAATCGGTTTATTTCCAAATTCATCGCCAAAAATATTTGTGGATAAGTGCTTCTTTCGTTGTAAGGAGAAAAGATTTTGTTTACATTCCACAGACTTGAATTTAACGCATACGATGTCATTGAGTTTCTTTTGTTTGGTTAGAGAGCCACTATTGTTTTTCCGAATTGACTTTATATAGCAATGTTCAATGTCATTAGCAGTGATCTTCGCACCAAAACCTTCCGCAAGAAGCTTAACTGTCGAGGTTAGTGCACTTTCACTCCGCACATTCGGTAAACCAACAATGTCAACGCAATTGATATGATTTTTTTGCTGTAAATCATTAACTCTGTTGGAAAGGTTGTTTATTTTGGACACCAAACTGCTGTTTTCCTCTTGAAGCTTACTTATTAAAGACAATGCTTTGGTGTTCATCTTTCTCAGAGAAATTATTTCATTATTCAAAGACATAATCTCTTTATAGATCACTTCAAGCGTTATTTTTTGCGAGTGAATGTTGTTTTTGGTTAGAGGTGGCGAAGAAAAAGGTTTAGAAGTTTGGTGAAGAGTAGACGACGAATGATGAGATGAAATGTTGTGATGAGAAATTGATTATTGTGTAGTTATTGGACTGATTAAAGGTGTAGGTGCAATGATGTTTGAAGGTAATGTTGGGATAGGAGCTGACGGAGTTGATTTTGATGTTGATATTAGTGTGTTTGATGGTAGAGATATTGAAGATAAAGATGATGTTGGTTAATGAGAGACTGATGCGGAAGTGGGTGTAAATGTAGTGGCAACTTTTTTGGGTGGGTTGAGAGTTATAGGTTCTTCTTGCAAAAACTGTTTGTTAAGATCAGATTGAAGGTCGGAAGAAGACAACAGTGTATTATTATGAGCTTGTGGTGGCGAGTAGCGAAGAGAGTCTCTTCTGTTTTTGTTACACTTTGAGCAGACAAATGGAATTTTATTTTTGCTCATGTAATCTCTATCACTGGGTTCCAATTTAACACAGTTTAAGAGAAAGAATGTTTTACAATCACGACACTGAATTCTTGCATCCCGGCTGCCCACTTTCTGGTTACATAAGCAATACATAATAAAGTTAATGAGTACAAGACTTATCGTTAAAATTTAAATATTTGAAAACAATTTCTAAAGATTCTCGACATGAGTGTACCCCACAACGTCACGATGAGAACCCCACAACGTCACGATGAGAACCATTTTCTTCTTGGTTCTTCTAATGGATCCAAGTCTTGGGCTGTCTTCAACGACGAGAAGGAGGTCCTCAGGAGAAACTGGTTAATCTCTCAAAAATACGCACAACATTTCTGGAAACGCTGGATTAAGGAATATTTACCTACAATAACGCGACGTACAAAGTGGTTTTTTCCTGTAAAACCCATTAAAAAAGATGACATTGTATTGATCGTGGATCCTGCAAGCCCTCGGAACTGCTGGCCAGAAGAACGTGTAATAAGCACGAAAGCTTCTGAGGATGGACAAGTGAGGAGTGCCTCTGTTCTAACCAAGACAGGCATCTATGAAAGACCCGCTGTTAAGCTAGCCGTTCTGGACATACGGAAAGACACTGAGGTAGGCCCACCAGTGGACATACCAGGAGGGGGTGTTGCCCGTGCACAGCTTAATGCGGATGTAATAAAACTTGACGAAACGTCATTCGCCATTCGTGAAAATTCGGTGAAATTTTTCCTCGCGGGAGAAATTTCTTTCTTTTGCTTTCGACCTCGGGACTGGACTGGCTGCTACAAGGAAAGGTAAAAAAAAGACTTACTTTGTAACCCTCTCTATGAGAAATAATAAAAAAACAAGTTTCTAATTATATAGTAAATACTTGTGATTTTCTTTTCTCATAAAGTTTAACAAAAAGTTTTTTCCCTAAAGCAAATCTGCGCTGACCTAGCGCAACAACCATCTTTATGTTGGTCCTAGACTTCAGGATGACATCTTTGACCACATTGCACGGTTTAGGAAATACAAAGTTGCGTTTACAGCCGACATAACAAAAATGTAAAGGCAAATTTCAATGTATCATCTTGTTTTATAGCGAGATGACGAAGGAGAAGAAGTGAAAGCTTATCGCCTGAACAAAGTTAAATTAGGTACTACCTCTGCGCCGAACTTAGCCATCCGAACACTTCAAAAACTGTCAGCTGATGAACACGATGATTCCTATCGCATCGAAAATAACCCTAAAAAATTTCTACGTCGATGATGTAATTCATGGAGCAGACTCAGTACCAGGAGTATTGGAGATGCAGACGCAGTTCATAACAATGTCAAAGAAAGGAGGAAAATGGGCAAGTAATTACGAAGACTTATTGATGACTGTACCAGAGGAAGATACAAGGAAGTACAAGTACTATTATGATTTGATGAGAAAAATGCGATCAAGGCCCTTGGCATCCAGTGGCATCCTGCAAAGGATATGTTTTCATTGAAAATCTCACTTCCGGAACATGCAAAAACAAAAAAACGAACTATTTTATCTGATCTTGCTCGTCTATACAATCCTATGGGCTGGATAGCACCCTGCGTCATCGTTGGAAAAATAATCATGCAAGATATTTGGAAAGACAAACAAACCTGGGATTCTGATCTCTCATCATCAATCATTTCTGCTTGGAAAATTTTCAAATCTGGATTGAAGCTTTTAGGTGCCATCGAGATCCCATGCTGGGTTAATTTCACCAACAAATCACAAATCGAAGTCCACGGACTCTGCGATGCATCTGAAGGCATATGCGGCAACAATATACCTCAAAGTTACCGCCGGAAATGAGACGTTCATCAATCTCATCGTGTCAAAAACTAGAGTGGCACCTCTTAAAACCAAATCTTTAGCTCGGTTGGAGCTTTGTAGAGCTCTATTGTTGGCATAGCTGCTAGGTAATACTTTGGACACGATGGAACTACAAACTGCAAAAATTTTCACTTGGTGCTACTCTTAAATTACTTAAAGCTTGGATTAAGAGCCCACCATACTTAAGGACAACATTTGTTGCTAATAGGGTGGCAGAAATCCAAGAACTTACTGATTCGAACAATTGGAATTACATTTCATCGAAAGACAACCCAGCGGACATTGCTTCTCGAGGAGTCTCTTCTAATGATCTCATCCAGAATTGACATTGGTGGCATGGTCCGGAATTTTTGAAATCATTCAATGAAAGTATGTATACGTCCTTGGAAGTCAAACCTACTGAACTGGAATTAAAAAAACCGGTATGTTCAAAAAACAAAAGCAATTTGATGGAATCTGGGTACCCCATAGTTAATGTTTTCCAGCTATGTGTTCATTTCACGACGTTTACATCAAATGAACCTCGGTTCAATCGTTTTTCATCTCTCAATCGGTTATATCGAGCGGCAGCATACTGGCGTAGATTCTTAAAAAATTTTCAATTTAAGGCCAAGAAATTAGAAACCCGTGTGCAGGGACCACTTTCATTGGATGAAATCTTTTCTGCTCGAGTACGTCTAATTGCTTTTGTACAACAAGAGTATTTCAGCGAAGACATTTCGAAGCTTAATCAGGGAGAAATAGTCGCCAAACAAAGCAAGTTAGTGAAACTTTCGCCATTCTTGGATGAAAAGAATATCTTACGAGTTGGAGGTCGTCTAGAAAGTGCTAACTTACCTTATTCACAAAAGCATCCGATAATACTCCCGTCAAGTAACTTTCTCACGTCACTCATCGTTCATGATACCCACATGAAAACTCTCCATGGTGGTCAACAACTGATGATGGCAGCACTTCAATCGGAATATTGGATTCTACATTTGAAATCAGCAGTAAAGCAATGTATCCACAAATGCTTAAGATGTTACCGATTCAAGGCAACAGGGATGCAGCAGAAAATGGGCGATTTGCCAATGTTGCAAGTAAGTCAAGCGCGTCCTTTTCAAACATCAGGTGTTGATTATGCTGGCCCAGTGCAACTTAAAGCTTGGAAAGGCCGATGTAGCAAAATTACTAAAGCATACATAGCGATTTTCGTATGTTTTTGCACCAAAGCAGTTGATATCGAACTGGTTAGCGACTATACTACATCCGCATTTATCGCAGCCTTTAAGCGTTTCACTGCTCGGCGTGGAATATGTTCGAATTTATACAGTGACTGCGGTACGAATTTCAAAGGAGCTGCAAATGTTATGGAATCAGAAAAATCCTTCATGCCAAAGCAATGGAAAAGTGTCATTACAAAGATTCTTCAAGACAACGGTACACAATGGCATTTCAACCCGCCTGCTGCCCCACATTTTGGTGGTCTTTGGGAGGCAGGTGTGAAGTCCATAAAGTACGACTTACAACGGATAATTAATCGGACATTATACCACATTATATATACATTATATGGAACAAGTGGAGATCTGAATACCTGGTTCGATTACAAAAGCGTCCAAAATGGCTAACGCCAAATAATGATCTCAAAGTTGGTCATTTAGTACTCTTGCCTGAGCAACAAACGCCACCCACACTTTGGCGGCTAGCAAAAATCATAAAACTGCACCCTGGAGCGGATGGAAAAGTTCGTGTTGTTACAATTAAAACCGCAACCGCTTCATTAAAGCGTCCTATAACAAAACTTTGTTTCTTACCAATGATAAACGCATCAAGCGTTCAAACACATACACACACACACACACACACACACACACACACACACACACACACACACACACACACACACACACACACACACACACACACACACACACACACACACACACACCATTCACCATACCTTCATTTTTATTTTTATTTTCATGTCACAGTCACTCGTCTCTCAGGAGAATCTCGCATGGCATAACCTCCTAATTGACGATCATGGTTGCCTATGCCGGACAGGAGCCCGGCAGGAGTTGCAGCGCAATATGCATCAGGAAAAAGAACTTCCAGAAAAAACCTAAATTCTTTGGAAGATGAAACTACCGACGGCAAAACAACATTTTGGAGGTCCGTCACCAACAAATAAAAGCAGCCGCCGCAACGATCATTAAATTGGCCCCACCCAATGCTATGTTTATAAAACCACGATCATCATTTTGGCCCCACCTAAGTCTGTTTTATCCTTTGCACTAGGCAAGCAAGGTGTGGGTGGCCAAAGACGCACACGAGTCGGTGCGGTGCGAGGAACATCGCAACTAACAAACTTTGATGCTTGTTCGTGTTCCCGTAAATGTGATCTGTTACCGCAGAGGGTCAACGATCCATAGCTGGACCATAGATGACCAACGGGGAGAACAGCTGTAGTGGACGATATCGAGGCGACATGTAAAAGAGATTGGCAAAAACGAATTCAATGTCAATTTAGTTGTGTGATGCGACACAATAAGGTTCAGAAGAATAAATTGAAAACTAGAATCATAGAGGAGAAGTTGTTTTTTTCTTCCTATTTTCATACAATCTCGTCTACAGTATTTTTGTGGTTGATTATTCGCGACGAATGACCGCGGTTAATATCATAATCATTCTCTTTTTGTATGAAAGTTTTCGTTTTTATTTTCCGCTGAGTATTCTTGCGATACACTTTGATATTGTTGCACCTTTTTCTTCGCCACACACTTCGGAACCGATCGGATGTAGGGATTTATTATCCTTCTTTTTTTTGTAGTATCTTTGATTAATGTAATAATTTTAGGATGAGCGAAAACTTAAATACCGCGGACAAACAAATGAAAGTAAAAAAAGGTAATTAATGGCACAGCCAGCCGGCGTGCGAAAAGAATAGAAATGACAGATGGTTTTTGATAGGAAGTGTCGGCAAGAAAACAAGCGCATCCAGCAACAAATTTATGCTGCCACCGCGACTAGCTCAGCTGGGGTGTGTTCGATAGGTTGATCAGAGGAAAATTAAATTAATCGAAAGTGAATTAAGGGGATGCTAATAAAATTTATAGAGGTAATCAATTGATAGGATAGGGTGTCCTAAAAATAGTGGGCGCCAGAAAATTTTTGAAGGAGTAAATTTTCAAACCTTGATGTAAAGGAAAAAAAAGATATGTTGGAATTCCCAAAGGGAAGTTTAGTTAGTTTTATTGTAATAAAAGAGTGTCTGGATAAAACCGTGGCCGAAGCCTGGACTAAAACCAGAATCTTTTCGATATATAACCAAAGGTACAGATTTATTTTGTTGATGTCGGCAGGAGCCGAAATAAAGAAGAGTTTAGAAACAGAAAGTTGAAAGTTAAGAAAAAAAAAAATAGTAAAACAGATTATTGTGTCGTTTGAAAACACAAAGAAGAATAACTTATGGAAAGTTTCCGAAAGAAAAAAAAATAGAAATAGAGGAAAACGGTCGCGAGTCCCGCAATCTCGGGAAAGAAAATAAACGGAAGGACAACGAAGGCCTAGCGGATCTTAATTTTGCCTCCAATAAGGCGTCTCTAAAAGTACTCGAAAAATCCTTGGACAAGAAGGATTTTCCGAAATGAAACAAATAATTAAAATCAAATACTTAGCTTTTCTATATACCACTCTCCTGTAGCTCCTCAAGAAAATATCGTCTCCGCTCTAATCTCAATTATACCCTTCCTAGGTTTTCCCAACTGGAATTTTTTTTCGCAAAAATCGGCTTAGTAGGGTATCTCTCACTCCAAGTCAAATCAAAAATCTCGAATCTCAAAAATAAATCGTGATAATTCCTCAGAGGCTTTCTATTAGATCTTTCTTCTTCCAATCTCCAGAATCAAGAGGCCATCAAGATGGCGGGTTTTTCTCATCCATGCGGCATCGGCCATCCGGCCATCCTCGTCAGACCTTTAAGCGTGGTGTTGTTCGGTCTCACTTTTACTGCAGCATTCTGCCATAAGGCTAGAATGTGCGAGTGAGATGTCACGAATCAACTATCCGCGGTCCTTTGCGTTCAGGTGATGCGATCACCAGTAGCCTAGTGGACGAGTTCAACCCCTAAAGAAAGACTTACTCCGAAAAATTATTTAACTCGCGCAAAGTCCCCAGCCCAAACCGGCCCAAACTAAAATACGAAGAAGATATTTTCTCGGAGAACAAAGAACAGGAGAAGCTAAGTTCGAAAGTTCGAAGTACTGTCCGTAGACCTTCGTCCAGATCGTTGAAAAAGGGAAATGAGACTAAAGTCGGAAACACGTCTCTAAGTGATTCTTCTTTTATCTCAATATCATTTAGATTTCAATTAAAAGTTGATAGTAAGTTTAGGTTGGGCAGAAGGCCATACTAATTCTGTCAAAGTGACGTAAAACGTTGGGTAGGAATTGATCATCTACCATAGCTGTTTGTATTAAGTGTTGTTGTGTTGCCTTGGGTATTTGCCAGATTCCATTAGGCAGTTTTTGTGTTTTTCGTGAGACCGCCCGTCTGCACGTTCTTCAATGTTCGTTGGGGACCGCCTGTCCCTTTTCTGGTCTAGCTTTGACCGATTTTGCCACATCAACCTACGTGGGATGTTTTTGCATAATGCTGGGTGAGTAAACCATAGGCTGATGGAACCTTGGTTGCCCCTAACTCTCCCAGAATTATGCAGCCACACCCAAAACAAAGAAGAGGAAGGGATACGAGAAAGGATCCTAAGGATACTTTTTGTAGCGGTAAATTTTACCGCGACAAATCCCACCCTTACCTCCCAGGAAATGTGCTTACATTTCAAAGAAATATAAACCATTTCCTAAGGTGAAACTGGATAAAGGAACGAAACATAGGAAGACAACACAACACTAACGATTTTCCATCAATTTGACAGTTAAAAGTTAAGAACTAAAGTTAAATTTAAAACCAGAAGTTATAAAAGAAAAAGTTAAAAGAGTTAAGAAGTTAAGAGTAAAAAAAAATTAAAGAAATTAAAAAAGTAAAAAAATTAAAGTAATGATGTTGAAGATGAAGACGAGGTATGGTCTTGTTAAACATATTAAGGTTACAAAAAAAATACTTACGGGAAGTAAAGATACTTATATGTAGGTCTTGATTATAGACTAAGTGTCAGAATCATCGCAATAAGGTTTTAAATCCTTTGCGTGCCAAGTTCCGCGATCTTTGCCATTCTCATCTATAAGGATATACGTCCAAGGTGACGTCCGCTTCGATATGCGGTAGGGCCCAACAAATTTAGGTGCTAATTTAGCTGCAATATAGTTTGCGGCATCCGAAAGTGCGAAATTTCTTCGCCAAACCAAATCGCCAGGCTGATATTGCACATCACGCCTGCGAAGGTTATACGTTTGCGCGGACTTTTTGGAAGCCGCGCCTATCTTCTTAGCTATCTCTTCTCGTAGCTTCCTAAATTGATTCTCTCTATCTATCACTCCTGTGTGGTCCCTATCGCTATCCCTATATCCTATGTCACGACCACATGTGACCATGTTCCTACCAAAGTTAGCAAAATATGGCGAAACTCCTAAAACCTCATGCTGGGATGTCCTAATCGCACAGGCTACCTTTGCCAATTGCGAATCCCAGGTTCGATGATTTTCCGACACGTACGCACGAAGGGTAGTTTTAATAATCTGATTTATGCGGTCCGCGGGGTTTGCTTGTGGGTGGTAATGCGCTGTAAAACGGAGTTGTGACCCGTAGGTTGCGGTAAGCGCTTTCAGTTCCTTGCTACGGAACTGGGGACCGTTGTCACATACGATCCACTTGGGTACGCCGAAGAGTAGAAAGACATTATCTTCCAACTCTTTGCACACTGCTTTCGCAGTTGCAGAACGAAGACAGAATAAGAGTGGGAATTTGGTGAAATAGTCTACAACGGTAAGGATGTAAATGAAACCCCTAGATGATTTTGGTAGAGGACCCACCAAGTCCACACATACCATTTCCCACGGTTTGGAGGTGCCTTCCCTTTCAGACATAAGACCAGCTGGCTTCTCGTTGATCGGTTTCACTGTTTGGCAAACTTTACAATTTTTTACATAACGAGTTATATCTACCCTCATTTTTGGCCAATAATATTTTTCTAAAACCCTAGCATAAGTTTTCCTAACCCCCATGTGTCCCGCTAATGGACTATCATGACACTGATTCAAAATCTCTAACCTATCCTTTTTCCCTACTACTAACTTCCATTCTTCACTACTCTCACAGACTACAACATGTTTCGGTTTCACATGTTTATAGTTTATATAGTCTCCTATTCTCTACTCTCCAAGATGGATAAACTAACGGTTGCTTTTCGACTAACAAGATCATTTTCTCCACCCAAGGGTCAGTATCCGCATCCGAGATACCAGCCACTACTGGAACTCCCCGCGACAACATGTCTGGAACAACATGTTCCTTCCCCTTCCTGTGGATGATCTTGAAGTCGAATTGCTGTAGGCGGATGGCCCATCTAGCCAATCTACCTTGCGGATCTTTAAGATTGTTTAGCCACACGAGCGAGTAATGATCCGTTACGACCGTGAACCGAACACCTTCGATATATGGTCGCAACTTCTCAACTGCCCACAAAACTGCTAAACATTCTTTTTCTGTCGTTGAATAATTTCTCTCACTTCTATTGAGAGACCTACTAATGTAGCAGACTGCCTTTTCCCCTTCCTCAAACTCTTGAGAAAGCACGGCTCCGATCCCGTAATCAGACGCGTCTGTTTGTACAACAAACGGTCGGGAAAAATCCGGGCACGTAAGAATTGGTGCCGTGACCAAGCACTTCTTGGCTTTCCTAAAACTTTCCTCACACTCTAGGGTCCAATCAAATTTCTTACTTTTCTTAAGAAGATCCGTAAGAGGCAAAATTTGGAACAAACCTTCTGTACCAAGAAATAGTCCCTATAAAACTTCTAACTTCTTTGATATTTTTAGGGGCCGGAATCTTCAACATGCTTTCGACCTTTTCTGGGTCCACATGGAGTCCGTTTCTATCAACAACATACCCTAAAAATTTCAAAGAAGGCCTACAAAAATTACATTTTTCCCTACCTACTTTTAATCCCGCTCCTACTAATCTTTTAAAAACCTCCTGCAAAATTTCTAAGTGTTTGTCAAAGGAATCGGTGACGATGATGATGTCGTCCAAGTACACAAAGACGTAAGGTTCTAGGTCGGGACCCAAAACGTCGTCTATAAACCTTTGCCACGTTGCCGGGGAGTTATGGAGACCAAACGGCATCCTCAAAAACTCAAAAAGACCACGGCCAGGCACTGTAAAGGCTGTGTACTTGCGCGATTCCTCCTCCATGGGTATCTGCCAGTAAGCAGACTTAATGTCAAGAGATGACAAAAACCTAGTGTTCCTAAGCTTATCCAAAATCGCTGAGATAAACGGAAGTGGATAAGCGTCCCTATCAGTAACAGCGTTAAGCTTCCTATAATCGACGCAAAACCGAAAGCTTCCATCCTTTTTCTTGACGAGCAAAATCGGAGATGCCCAAGGGCTCGTAGATTTCTGGATAACTCCAGCATCTAACATCTCCTGAAGCTCCTTGTCAATACTCTTTTGGATTGCGGGTGACACAGGGTAATACCGCTGCTTGATCGGTTCTGCAGTCGTCCTAATCCTATGCTCAACTAAATTGGTACAGCCTAACCCCTCAGTCATTTCCTGAAATAACTGTTCTAAACACCTATCTAACTTTTCCCTATCCTCACTACCTAAATCTGACTTTTCCCTAATGGACCCTACATCTGTTATTGAGGCAACTGCTTCCTGCTCTGAAAAACTCCACACACCTGATCTCAAATCCGGGACTATTCCCGATAGCGCCCAAAAGTCTGCGCCAAGGATCAATAAATGTGGGAGGTTTGGTATAACTAAACATTCTAGTAGTATGGATTTGACCTCCACCTCCATTGGAAGCGACAATGATCCAACTACTCCTACTCCCGCCCCATCCGCTAGCGCAACCGAACCTATATTACTTTTCCCTAAAGCTAAGCCTAAACCCTTCAAAATTTTCCACCCATCCCTACCTACTATTGTGCGAGAAGCACCAGAATCTAAAAGCCCTAAAAACCTAATGCCAAAAATGTTGACCTTCAAATAAGGTCGACTATCCCTACCATTTGCCGCGAGTGTAAACCCTAACTCAACCCTGTCCACCAGCTGATCGTCAGCAGACGACCTAACTAATTGCGACGGAGCTCTCGTCCTGCTGACCCGAGAGTCCGTTGCCCATTTCCCGAACCTGAACCCGAACATTTCTTACAATCCCTCCGATAAACATTCAACGCACCACAACCAAAACACTTTTTAGCAACAGGACACGCATTCGAAAAATGACCTTCTCTATTGCAGTTAAAACACCTAACGACCCTTCGGAATGGGTTATCTGGTGCTGACTCAACAACCGCCACTCGTTGTTGACCTGTCGCACTAGGTTGATACCCACCCTCCGGTTCCAACAAATTTTTTCCACGAGAGGGGGGGGGGGGGGTAAAAGAATCCACATTCGCCTTCAATGTGTCCATCTCTCTTCCAAGCACCGCAAGCTCCTTCACCGTAGTCGGCTTAGCGCTAGCTATTTGCTTTTGGAAGAATGGATCCACATTTTTCTTCAAAATACCAAGCATTCGACTCTCACTCAACGGCTCACCTAACCTCCTAAACAACGTCCTCATCACGGCGAGGTATGCGCCGAAGGTTTCGTCCTTCCCTTGGGATCTACGATTAATCTCTTCCAAGAGAAGATCATCGTAGTTCGCAGGAAGGAACTCCGCCTTAATTTCCTGAACTAGCTCCTGCCAGTTCCCCAGCTCACTCCTTACGGTCCTAAACCATAAGAGGGCTCTTCCACTTAATAACTCCGTCGCCGACTTAAACAAATGTGCCTCAGACGCATCGTTCGCTACCCGTAATTCTTCAACCCGTTCCAAAAATGCATTTACCGACGAACCATCCGACTCTCCCGTAAATTTCACATTCCACTTTCCCACACGTTCCACTCTTCTCTCATACCTTTCGTACGCACCATGATTCTCTGCCATCCTATCCTCACTTTCAAATCTATTTTCCCTATCCCTCCTTTATTCTTGATCCATTCTGTTTCCTCTGGCCCTTCTCTCTTCACTCACTCTTCGTTCTCGTTCTAGCTCTCTTTCCAATTCAATAATTCTTAAATCACTCGCACTTTCAACACTTCTTTGCTCATTCATACGCATAGCAACATTTCCTTCACTAATCGAACTATTTTCAGTTCCCTGTTCCCTTGCCCTTGCATTTCTCACATTCGAACCACTCGCTACTGGCAATGGGCTTACGCTCACCGAGCGGCCACCTGAACCTCCTGATCTTACATTCTTCTTTGGGGATTCATCTTCCAAATCACTATCCCCATTATCACCTATAAGCACTCCCAATAATAGCAACAATTCATTCTTTAACTCGCTCTGTACTTCCTCATCATCATCATTCTCACAAATCGCCCTGCCAATACGACCTAACGCCCATTCAATCTTTGTTACTAACTTAACACATTCAGACGATTTCGGATCTTTTGGAGGATCCTTCAACAATACTTTAATTTCATCGACTTTCAACTTCACAGCCTCACTGTCTTCCTCAAAACTAAATGGGTAACTCTTTGAGTTTTCGAAAGAACCCCTTGACTCTAGTACCCTTGAGGATCTGAGAGCTTTTCTCATCACCTCAACCGTACTAACCTTCAACCCCCGAATTTGCATCTCATATGCAAGCTCATCTTGAGCCAAACGACCAATATTCATATTTACTATTAGCAAACAACACTTTTCAATTAAAAAAAAAAAACAATTGAACTTCCACTGACAAACTTTCAAATCCTCAACACGATTCAACTAATGTTCGCAAAACCACAGCAACTATTTAGTTTTATCAGAACACACCACAAAATATAAATTTCAAAAAAAAGACTCTCAAAACAAAACAGAAAGAAATAAAATAAACTCTCTTTTTTCAAAAACACGAAGATATCCAACACACTTTATCAGACAAAAAACCAAGAAAATTATTGTAACCGATATCAATGGATATCTTAAAAGGTTAACTCAACTACCAACAATATCGATAAAAACTCTTTTCCAAAAAAAACTTTGCTCAAATAGAATATGCTTGCACCACAACTCACAATCTCAATTTCAAAATCAACAACTCGATTGCAGAACAAAATTTAAAAAAAAAACACCCTGTTTAAAATTTTTCCAAAAAAAAATTCACACCACAACTCACAATCAATTTCAATTTCACACAATCTCTGATTTCTCAAGTATTCAAATTTACTGCACCACCAAAATTATTTCAATCAAAAAAAACAATTCAGATCTACCAAAAAAGTTTGAGAAACACTGGGTTTCACTAGCACAACAACTAATAGTGCTTAATGCACTGTACGTACACCCAAGCAAGGCAGAGAGAAAAGACAAAACCAAGGCCAAGTAACCGGCACAATTAAAATGTATGTACCTATGTAAAAATGTGTGTACGCGAAAATGAAACTTTTTCGTAAGTAAAATGAAATGAAATAAATGAACGAAAATAGGTAGGTACGTCTATGATAGGTATGTATATATGTAGGTAAATGTGTAGAATAATAAATAAATTTAATCAAAGCAAGAAACAAGAAAGTATAGCACAAGCAAAAGAAATCAAAAGTAATAAAAATAACAAAAAAAAATATTACTTGGGAGTATACAAGATACAACTGTGTGTGGTTGTGTATACTTATTCAAAACGCACTTTCCACTTTTCCAGACGAAAAAAAAAACACTTATTGTTTGATTGATGACTAGGTATGACTATTGGTAAGTTTTTGATGTTGTAGATGCAGGAATTTATCTAGGGGTAGAGAAAACACAGCAGTAAGAAAAATTATTCAAGAAAAAAAAAACAAATATCACAAACAAATCCACCGAACGATACACTTTAACACAGATTTCAATGAGAAAAAAGAATTCCACACGATTCTCACACAGGCCCCACGTTGGGCGCCACTTTGTTGCACCTTTTTCTTCGCCACACACTTCGGAACCGATCGGATGAAGGGATTTATTATCCTTCTTTTTTTTGTAGTATCTTTGATTAATGTAATAATTTTAGGATGAGCGAAAACTTAAATACCGCGGACAAACAAATGAAAGTAAAAAAAGGTAATTAATGGCACAGCCAGCCGGCGTGCGAAAAGAATAGAAATGACAGATGGTTTTTGATAGGAAGTGTCGGCAAGAAAACAAGCGCATCCAGCAACAAATTTATGCTGCCACCGCGACTAGCTCAGCTGGGGTGTGTTCGATAGGTTGATCAGAGGAAAATTAAATTAATCGAAAGTGAATTAAGGGGATGCTAATAAAATTTATAGAGGTAATCAATTGATAGGATAGGGTGTCCTAAAAATAGTGGGCGGCAGAAAATTTTTGAAGGAGTAAATTTTCAAACCTTGATGTAAAGGAAAAAAAAGATATGTTGGAATTCCCAAAGGGAAGTTTAGTTAGTTTTATTGTAATAAAAGGGTGTCTGGATAAAACCGTGGCCGAAGCCTGGACTAAAACCAGAATCTTTTCGATATATAACCAAAGGTACAGATTTATTTTGTTGATGTCGGCAGGAGCCGAAATAAAGAAGAGTTTAGAAACAGAAAGTTGAAAGTTAAGAAAAAAAAAAATAGTAAAACAGATTATTGTGTCGTTTGAAAACACAAAGAAGAATAACTTATGGAAAGTTTCCGAAAGAAAAAAAAAATAGAAATAGAGGAAAACGGTCGCGAGTCCCGCAATCTCGGGAAAGAAAATAAACGGAAGGACAACGAAGGCCTAGCGGATCTTAATTTTGCCTCCAATAAGGCGTCTCTAAAAGTACTCGAAAAATCCTTGGACAAGAAGGATTTTCCGAAATGAAACAAATAATTAAAATCAAATACTTAGCTTTTCTATATACCACTCTCCTGTAGCTCCTCAAGAAAATATCGTCTCCGCTCTAATCTCAATTATACCCTTCCTAGGTTTTCCCAACTGGAATTTTTTTTCGCAAAAATCGGCTTAGTAGGGTATCTCTCACTCCAAGTCAAATCAAAAATCTCGAATCTCAAAAATAAATCGTGATAATTCCTCAGAGGCTTTCTATTAGATCTTTCTTCTTCCAATCTCCAGAATCAAGAGGCCATCAAGATGGCGGGTTTTTCTCATCCATGCGGCATCGGCCATCCGGCCATCCTCGTCAGACCTTTAAGCGTGGTGTTGTTCGGTCTCACTTTTACTGCAGCATTCTGCCATAAGGCTAGAATGTGCGAGTGAGATGTCACGAATCAACTACCCGCGGTCCTTTGCGTTCAGGTGATGCGATCACCAGTAGCCTAGTGGACGTTCACTAGGTTTAGTTCAACCCCTAAAGAAAGACTTACTCCCAAAAATTATTTAACTCGCGCAAAGTCCCCAGCCCAAACCGGCCCAAACTAAAATACGAAGAAGATATTTTCTCGGAGAACAAAGAACAGGAGAAGCTAAGTTCGAAAGTTCGAAGTACTGTCCGTAGACCTTCGTAAAGATCGTTGAAAAAGGGAAATGAGACTAAAGTCGGAAACACGTCTCTAAGTGATTCTTCTTTTATGTCAATATCATTTAGATTTCAATTAAAAGTTGATAGTAAGTTTAGGTTGGGCAGAAGGCCATACTAATTCTGTCAAAGTGACGTAAAACGTTGGGTAGGAATTGATCATCTACCATAGCTGTTTGTATTAAGTGTTGTTGTGTTGCCTTGGGTATTTGCCAGATTCCATTAGGCAGTTTTTGTGTTTTTCGTGAGACCGCCCGTCTGCACGTTCTTCAATGTTCGTTGGGGACCGCCTGTCCCTTTTCTGGTCTAGCTTTGACCGATTTTGCCACATCAACCTACGTGGGATGTTTTTGCATAATGCTGGGTGAGTAAACCATAGGCTGATGGAACCTTGGTTGCCCCTAACTCTCCCAGAATTATGCAGCCACACCCAAAACAAAGAAGAGGAAGGGATACGAGAAAGGATCCTAAGGATACTTTTTGTAGCGGTAAATTTTACCGCGACAATATAATCGAAATTAGTTTCAATAAAAAAAAAGAGAAGCCCTCCGGGAGTGCCGACAGAAGTGAAAACAGAATTGAATTTTCAGTAAATATTTTAATGTACAGGAAAATCTTTTCAATGAAATGTTTTTTCTTATTGCTTATTATAAATAATGGAAAAATGATGCCAAAGTTTGATTCAATGTCTTATAATTTATGTACATCAGTGGCGAAACATCCATATAAGTCGATTATTACCGACTTACCTTTCGACACCTCTCTGTTCAATACATGCTTTCTTGTGGAAGAAAATAACCCGATGTTCTAGGCCTAGCTTCATATTTTTGATATATCTGTTTGTTATCTCTTATTCTTTGCGCTCTGAGCAGGTTAACATTGTGCAGGGTGCCGGCGCAGTAGGCACTAAGCCGCATCCTAGTTTCCCAGTGATCATTTGCAGCATTGCTTCTGCAAACTTCGGTATTTGATTGAGGTTGGTTTTATAAAAAAAAAAACGCTTTCCTCCGTATTTCTTCCCAACCACTGCGCTTATTAACAAAAATGTGTATGGCAGGTTGCAGGTTGCAGCCCTGCAGTTTGAGATAGGTCTCTGCTTGAAGAACAAGAAAATAACACGCTGCTCTCCGACTTATTTTATGAATTTGTATGTGTCTCTGCACTGGATCATTTATGTATCAAAGATTGCCACTTTGATAAAAAATATGCGTGGATATCAGGTCTCATAGCTTTATGCATATTTTTGACAGAAAAAGCAAAAAATATTTTTAATTTTTTTTAAAGTGGGACAACTGGCCCAAATGACCTCAGCTCCCAATGAGCCGTTTTCTTATTTGAAAAATTCAGTTTACCAGCAGAACGCAGTGCAGACTGCAGAGTGAAATACTTAATTAAATTGATTTTTAGTGCTTGTGATTTTTTTCAAATATGTATTACAAATTAAGGCTTGAAAAATTGGAATTAAAGTGCAAAAAGTGTGAAAAGTTTTCCGATAGTAAGTTTCAGTGGTTTGATTATGGCCCTAATATCTGTAGACTGTTGCTTAACTGATTTTCTCTTAGAAGAAACAAATAATTTTAATCAGCTTAATTTTATGAAAAAAAAAAAGTTATAGATTCAAATAGTTGGAGCTTGGAGACTATATGTTTTCTTCGAGTTACCATTTGGAATTATTCACTCCTCGCCACTGATAGGGAAGAACATCAAAGAACTTATGAGTTTTCATTCACAATTTCAGCTTTTCCATTATCATCTCTGCAATCATCTTATTCTAATACTGATGTAATAGGCCTATGGTAACTAAAATAGGAAACGAACAATTTTGACTCGAATCTATTTAAATATGTACATTTGTACATATATCGCAAAGACTGCACCAACTGTCGATTTATATTTCGTTGTACTAAGGCTGCGGTTGGTCATTCGTCATTGTTAAATAATACTCTTCTTTTAAAAATTGAAAAAGTGACAAAGGAGGTGGTGCATACTTGGGCCCAGAGCGTACAACTATAAGACTAGTACCAAATGAAAGCTTACGTTCAGCCCAATCAGCCTGCCTAATATTTTGGAATTCGGTCTTGGTGATTTTGAGATAATTAGACTTGAAGTTGAGCGACGGAAATGGGAAAAATCTGACATTTCTGCAAATAATTACGTATATCTCGAAAAGCATAGCACGTAGGACAATGATTTTGGTATCATATGAAAGATCATAAAAATATCTTTCATTTTTTTTTTCAAAATACATTTTTCAAAATGCCTTATATCTCGAAAAAACAGACCTAAAAGTTGTTTAAAAAGAAACATTTTCGTTGACGTTTGCCAGCCAATATCTCGAAAAAATCAGGGATGACCTATAATTTTTTTTGCACCACTTTAATTCTTAATTGGTAAACTTAAATTTGATATATAATTACGCTATCATACATAAAGCATATCACGTTGGTACATTATACACAATTCCTAAAAAAAAAATTAAACAAAAAATATGTTCCACAGCAAATGCATTTTTTCATTTAATTTTTCGTAGTTTCTACTTTGTTTTTTATTAAACATAAAAACAAAATACATTTTAATGCTGCAAATGAGAAAAAAAAATGACTAATCTTCGTTTAGATCTATCAAAATACCATCCAAAAACAAATCTAAAAAAACTGGTTGCTAGGTACCAAGCTTAAACATACAAGTCCGCGACCGTTAGGTCTAATTCATTGATAACTGATGTTGGCTTGTGAGTAAATTATGTAGTGACACGAAAACAAGTAATTCACAATTTCGCGGTCTTCAGGTGTTGTACTCCATTAACGAGGGAAAATTTGAGAAAAATTGTAGCAGCGTTTTGAATTAAAAAGTGTGAAAATGAGTAATGCTGTTACGTTCTGCCGTGCTTCAAAAGGAAGAGCAGGTGACGGAGAGTCGAAACAAAAGATAATACTTTGTTTAAATTCTTTTTATTTGAATATATTTGAATGTAGTAGAAGGCCCGCTGTCTCAATGCATTTGGCTGCAACCTTTACTATATAAACTCAAATTTCAACTCTGCCCTTCTTCCCATTCGCTTCTCTATTTATTGGTTTTTATTCATTACTATTACTTAGCTAGCCGTTTACCATCGTCAGAACCATGTTACCTCATTTAGTTCATCCGAACTAGGCCACACACCATGGTCACAATTCTTCATTGGTCATTACATAGAACACGCTTAAACCTATATGCCGATCGTATGGTGACCCACTCAAGTACTTCTGGGTGTGTCTTCATCGATCGCAGTTTGTAGGTCTCGTATTGCACATTGCACTTGACATACTCTATTGCATAGCAGTTGTCTACTCATCTGTTTTCGTTGCTATAGAGGCGCGCATATGGCTTGAGCCATAGTGACGTGCATACGTTGTTCTACATGACGAAAATGAAAACTATGCCCTGTGGTTGGTGTTTTTCTGAATGAGTTGGTTCTGAATGAATGTTGGAGGTTGGGAATAGTTGTGGTTCTCGGATCACAACATCCTCCCCTCTTGAAAAAAGAAAATTCGTAGCCAACAAAAAGGTTAGGAATTTTCGCAAAACGTGTAGAGTTGAAGCAAATGCGAAGAAGTCAGAGTTTTACAAAATTAACTTTTGTTTTTATTACTAGATTATATAATAGATAATAATATGGTATATGGTGGTAATACATAGATATCCTATTAATATTATAAACGTGAAAGTTTGTATGTGTGGATGTATGTTTGTTCCTCTTTCACGCAAAAACTGCTGAATGGATTTCAATTAAATTTTCCAATAATATAGCTTAAACATCAGAATAACACATAGGCTAATATTATCCCTAAATTCCCTCGGGAACGGGAACGTATACGGGAACTTAGAAACTATAACACCGATTTCAAAAATTTTTCCACTGTAAGAATGCTTCATTATCCCCGAGTAACATAAAAACTAATTCATCCCCATATTCCTACGGTTCCCTTTATTCCCACGGGAGCAGGAACGTATACGGGAACTTTGACACTACAGCACCGATTTCAGAAATTCTTTCACCCTTAGAATGCTACACTATCCCCGAGTAACATAAAAACTAATTCATCCCCATATTTCTACGGTTCCCTTTATTCCCACGGGAGCAGGAACGTATACGGGAACTTTGACACTACAGCACCGATTTCAAAAATTCTTTCACCCTTAGAAGGCTACACTATCCCCGACTAACATAAGAACTAATTCATCCCCATATTCCTACGGTTCCCTATATTCCCACGGGAGCAGGAACGTATACGGGAACTTTGACACTACAGCACCGATTTCAAAAATTCCTTCACCGTTAGAATGCTACACTACCCCCGAGTAAGATAAAAACTAATTCATCCCCATATTTCTACGGTTCCCTATATTCCCACGGGAGCAGGAACGTATACGGGAACTTTGACACTACAGCACCGATTTCAAAAATTCTTTCACCGTTAGAATGCTACACTATCCCCGAGTAACAAAAACTTTAACTCATCCCCATATTCCTACGGGAACGGTCACCATATTCCAACGGGAACGGGAGTCTTTACTGATATTGAAAATGCGAATGTAGCTATGTCGGTATGTTTTTCGAATGTCTCCCGTTCACAGAACCTGAGGAAGGACATAGACTATATATTTTTTCCCTATATTCCCACGGGATCAGGAACGTATACGGGAACTTCGACACTTCAGCACCGATTTCAAAAATTCTTTCACCCTTAGAATGCTACACTATCCCCGAGTAACATAAAAACTAATTCATCCCCATATTCCTACGGCTCCCTTTATTCCCACGGGAGCAGGAACGTATACGGGAACTTTGACACTTCAGCACCGATTTCAAAAATTCTTTCACCCTTAGAATGCTTAACTATCCCCGAGTAACATAAAAACTAATTCATCCCCATATTCCTACGGTTCCCAACATTCCCACGGGAGCAGGAACGTATACGGGAACTTTGAAACTATCGCACCGATTTCAAAAATTCTTTCACCGTTAGAATGCTACACTATCCCCGAGTAACATAAAAACTAATTCATCCCCATATTCCTACGGTTCCCTATATTCCCAAGGGAGCAGGAACGTATATGGGAACTTTGACACTGCAGCACCGATTTCAAAAATTCTTTCACCGTTAGAATGCTACACTATCCCCGAGTAACATAAAAACTAATTCATCCCCATATTCCTACGGTTCCCTATATTCCCACGGGAGCAGGAACGTATACGGGAACTTTGACACTACAGCACCGATTTCAAAAATTCCTTCACCGTTAGAATGCTACACTACCCCCGAGTAAGATAAAAACTAATTCATCCCCATATTTCTACGGTTCCCTATATTCCCACGGGAGCAGGAACGTATACGGGAACTTTGACACTACAGCACCGATTTCAAAAATTCTTTCACCGTTAGAATGCTACACTATCCCCGAGTAACAAAAACTTTAACTCATCCCCATATTCCTACGGGAACGGTCACCATATTCCAACGGGAACGGGAGTCTTTACTGATATTGAAAATGCGAATGTAGCTATGTCGGTATGTTTTTCGAATGTCTCCCGTTCACAGAACTTGAGGAAGGACATAGACTATATATTTTTTCCCTATATTCCCACGGGATCAGGAACGTATACGGGAACTTCGACACTTCAGCACCGATTTCAAAAATTCTTTCACCCTTAGAATGCTACACTATCCCCGAGTAACATAAAAACTAAT
Organism: Melanostoma mellinum; assembly: GCA_914767635.1. NCBI lineage: Eukaryota > Metazoa > Arthropoda > Insecta > Diptera > Syrphidae > Melanostoma > Melanostoma mellinum. The sequence continues at coordinate 92,238,361 of OU612058.1, forward strand.
TCATCCCCATATTCCTACGGCTCCCTTTATTCCCACGGGAGCAGGAACGTATACGGGAACTTTGACACTTCAGCACCGATTTCAAAAATTCTTTCACCCTTAGAATGCTTAACTATCCCCGAGTAACATAAAAACTAATTCATCCCCATATTCCTACGGTTCCCAACATTCCCACGGGAGCAGGAACGTATACGGGAACTTTGACACTATCGCACCGATTTCAAAAATTCTTTCACCGTTAGAATGCTACACTATCCCCGAGTAACATAAAAACTAATTCATCCCCATATTCCTACGGTTCCCTATATTCCCAAGGGAGCAGGAACGTATATGGGAACTTTGACACTGCAGCACCGATTTCAAAAATTCTTTCACCGTTAGAATGCTACACTATCCCCGAGTAACATAAAAACTAATTCATCCCCATATTCCTACGGTTCCCTATATTCCCACGGGAGCAGGAACGTATACGGGAACTTTGACACTACAGCACCGATTTCAAAAATTCTTTCACCGTTAGAATGCTACACTATCCCCGAGAAACATAAAATTTAATTCATCCCCATATTCCTACGGTTCCCTATATTCCCACGGGAGCAGGAACGTATACGGGAACTTTGACACTACAGCACCGATTTCAAAAATTCTTTCACCCTTTCACAGAACCTGAGGAAGGACATAGACTATATATTTTTTCCCTATATTCCCACGGGATCAGGAACGTATACGGGAACTTCGACACTTCAGCACCGATTTCAAAAATTCTTTCACCCTTAGAATGCTACACTATCCCCGAGTAACATAAAAACTAATTCATCCCCATATTCCTACGGCTCCCTTTATTCCCACGGGAGCAGGAACGTATACGGGAACTTTGACACTTCAGCACCGATTTCAAAAATTCTTTCACCCTTAGAATGCTTAACTATCCCCGAGTAACATAAAAACTAATTCATCCCCATATTCCTACGGTTCCAAACATTCCCACGGGAGCAGGAACGTATACGGGAACTTTGACACTATCGCACCGATTTCAAAAATTCTTTCACCGTTAGAATGCTACACTATCCCCGAGTAACATAAAAACTAATTCATCCCCATATTCCTACGGTTCCCTATATTCCCAAGGGAGCAGGAACGTATATGGGAACTTTGACACTGCAGCACCGATTTCAAAAATTCTTTCACCCTTAGAATGCTACACTATCCCCGAGTAACATAAAAACTAATTCATCCCCATATTCCTACGATTCCCAACATTCCCACGGGAGCAGGAACGTATACGGGAACTTTGACACTATAGCACCGATTTCAAAAATTCTTTCACCGTTAGAATGCTACACTATCCCCGAGTAACATAAAAACTAATTCATCCCCATATTCCTACGGTTCCCTATATTCTCACGGGAGCAGGAACGTATATGGGAACTTTGACACTGCAGCACCGATTTCAAAAATTCTTTCACCGTTAGAATGCTACACTATCCCCGAGTAACATAAAAACTAATTCATCCCCATATTCCTATGGATCCCTATATACAATACCGATTTCAAAAATTCTTCCACCGTTAGAATGCTACACTATCCCTGTGTAATATTAACTTTAATTCATCCACATATTCCTACGGGAACGGGAGTACTTAGTAATATAATAAGTGTGAAAGGAGCTCTGTCTGTCCGTCGTTCTATGTAACCATCTCCTGCCCAAACTAATAAACCGATTTCAATGAAATTTTAAACAAAGATTGTTCAGAACGTGAGGAAAGACATAGACTATATATTTTTTCCCTATATTCCCACGGGATCAGGAACGTATACGGGAACTTTTACACTACAGCACCGATTTTAAAAATTCTTCCACCGTTGGAATGCTCCATAATCCCGGAGTAACATTAACTTTAACTTATCCACATATTCCCACGAAAACGGTCACCATATTCCCACGGGAACGGGAGTCTTTACTAATATTGAAAATGCGAATGTAGCTATGTCGGTATGTTTTTCGTATGTCTCCCGTTCAAACTGCTAAACAGATTTCATTTAATTAGCTACAGAGATGGTCTAGAACATGCGGAAGGATAAAGGCTATACATCTATCCTTATATTCCCACGGGAACGGAAATGGGAATTCAAAAACTACGGTCTCAAAAGTATTTTTAACAGGGCTACAAAGTGTTGAAATAGGGGTTGAATTTTTCTTTTGGAAATATGTACCGCCATTTTTAAGGCTAGAAGTTTTATTTCCTAAAAAGTTAAAAATGCTGCTGAAAGTCACTTTTCCACGCGGACGAAGTCGCGGGCACAACTAGTATTTAATAAATCAGTGAATTTTTGTTTCAAAGTTTGTTTTTAAATTATTATTATTGTTATTAATTAGTCTATTTAATTATACATAGATATATTTAATAAATCAGTAAAAGTATATATTTTTTTTTCGTTGTTCTTTACTGTTTTATGATTATAAGTAGTAAAAATTTTCTAAAGAGATTTATATTTTTAATATATTAAATGTAAAAAATTTCTAAATAGCTTTACATGTCTTACAGGTATTATATATGTATTATATGTGCATAAACATCCTTGAGAAAAAAATTTTTTTTTTCATAATTTTATATTGCATTAATTAATAATAAATTTTTTTTTTTGTTTTTTTTTTTTTGTTTTACATAATTTTATATCGTATTAATTAACAATGATTTATAGTTAATAATGGTATAATGACATACTATATTTTTCTAATTACTAAGCACAAAAATTGGTACTTCGTTTTCTTTCTTGTTCATCTGGACAACATTACCTTTTCCCAAACTATTTGTTTTCTCTTGTTTGACTTTATATGTATTGTATCGTCTGTAACAAAGTGATATTAAGAGAATCGTGAAGATTATATATATGACCGTATAGTGGTGCACGTCATGCTTGTCTATTGTTAAAAAGGGTGTTAATTCTTTAGTCTTTTGCAATTGTAAACTTTTTGATAGAAGTTTTAGTTCGTCTTGACTAGAATATTTAATGAATGTAACCTCTGGTTTTGCTTCGTTTTTCGGATAGTTGTTCTTAATTTCGGAAATATTTAAAGCGGGGATGAAGGAATTATAAACAAAAGAAGATTTTTCGTTTTTAGACTGTATAGTGATATCTTTTGATTTTAGGAAGCAGTTTCCAGTGAGTTCTAAAATAGCTGTTCCTTCAAGAGTATGAGTTACAACAGTGTCTTGGCAAATTTCGTCTATTATATATTTTCCTAATGAAGAAAATAGCCATGTATTGTGTTGTGATACTTGTATCCAAACTGTTGATACGTTCGACTCTTTAATGTCACAAGAAGTCGGAAAAGATTGAATTCTTTGCAAAAGTTGGATTTCACATTTGGGGTTTTTGCTATTGGTGCTAAATAAAGGGTGTGACATTTCGCATAAAGAAATTGTTATTTAAATTCTTACAATGACTCAGCTCTTGGTTTTCTATATCGTAGTAGTATTCCTTTTTGTAATCAATGATAAGGTATTTTGAAGTTGGTTGTATAAATACAAGTTTGTCATTCAAACGAGTTGGAAGGGGGATAACTTTATAAAGTTGGAAACTGTCTCTGAAAGGTAAAGGGATTTTGAATTCGTAAATTACTTTTTCCTTTTTTATGGTTGCACTCATACTGCTTATTTCGTAGAGTGGTAGAATATCATTCTCATTTCCCAAGTACGGTAACTGTAGATCACCAGGAAGTTCCTGTTTTATTTTTAGCAAAACATTTTTAAGCTGATCCGGTGTAATGATGGTCGGATGCGGTGTGCCGTTTTTTGCGTTTACTAGGACGTCGAGTATGTCAGAAATAGTATTTTGGTATCTTATGATGAGGAGTGTTAAAAGTGAGGTAAGAGATTCTATTTTTAAAATTGTAGACTGATCTGAGCTTTGATTGACGAGTCTATCGACTGCATCTTTAACGTCTTCAATTTTTGAATTTATAGCTTTAAATTGGGATTCAATAGTAATTTCTGATTTGTTAAACATATTGGTCGTTGTTTCTATTATAAGTGTTTGGTTCTTCACGAGCTCTAGAAGGTAATTTTCATTATACTTTAGTTTTTCTGTCTGTTTGTCGTAAAATTTAGCATCGTCTTCGTCCATTGTTCCGAACAGAGATTTACTAATTGTTCCTATAACATTAACTAATGCTCTTTTGTTCCTAGGTTTGGGTTTGGATTGTATTAAGCTAAATTTCAGTTTTATATCATTCATTAGGTGTGATACTTCCGCTACCGCGCTACTGCAGAGAAGGTCAAAATTCGGTTTACCTTTTAATTGTTCACACAGACTGTTTATCTCGTTAACGTAGAACTCCGCCTGTCTTAGAGCTCCATTGAACAATGTTAGGTCGTAATATGCTACAAGCTTCCATTGTGTTGTGAAGAGTTCGACCTTGCCCATCTCCTCGAAGTAGATTCCCGGATTTTGGTCGATTTGGCTTATTTTGAGAGTTGCACTGCTCAATAATGGTAGTAGCATGAAGTACACTAGTGGACCCATTATTCTATAAAGCCAAAAAAAATGGTCGGTTGGTTTTTTTTTTTTTGTGCGTGTAAAAATTTTAATTGTGTAGTTATTAGTTATTCGTTAAAAGGTTGTAAATTGTTGTTGTGAATTAATTTTGATTTCTTACCTACTCTTACTACAGTATTTTCATCCGAATGGATTCTTATGACTTCGTATGGTCCGTCCCACAGAGTCGAAAGTTTATTCTGTCTGGTTTGATTTTTTATTAGGACTTTATCTCCTACGTTAAATATTTTTGGTCTAGCATTCTTGTCGTAAAGAGTCTTTGATTTTTCCTTTTTTTCTTTGAGGATTGAGTTTGCTGTCTCATATCCGTGTTGTAATCTAGCCTTAAGTTCGTTAACGTAGTTATCATAGTTATAAGAAATCTTGGGTTTTTGTGACAGAACGCTTGGAATATTAGCAGGGAATCCGTATAGGAGTTCATAAGGTGAAAATCCAGTACTACTACTGTGTGGTGTTGTATTGTATACAAACATAGAATAGGGGATCCATGTATCCCATGACAAAGGATCTTGGTTCACATAGTGTCGTAGATATTCGGCTAATGTTCTATGGCTTCGTTCTAATGCTCCATTTGTCTGAGGATGGTAGGGCGTTGTATTCAACTTTTTTATCTTCAATAGGCTACACATTTTTTTGAAGAGGATACTTAAGAAATTCGTCCCTTGGTCAGTCAATAGAGATAGAGGGATTCCGTGGCGACATACTATGATTTCCACGAATGTTCTAGCTACAGTTGAAGCTTCAGCGTTTTGTATTGGCATAGCTTTCGAAAACTTTGTCAAGTCGTCCTGGAAGGTGAGTAGATATTTGTTTCCACCATAGCTAACAGGAAGTGGTCCAACTATGTCTAGAGCGACTCTTTCAAATGGTCTAACACTAGTAGTTGTAATTTTCATGGGGACTGGTGGATTTTTTCTACTTTTATTTCGTTGACAAGACGTGCATATGCTCACATGCTTTTGTACATCAGCTTTCATGTTTGGCCAGAAGTATTTCGCCTTTATTCGGTTATACATCCGTGAAACACCTTGGTGGCCTCCGAATGGGGAATCATGATATTCTGACAGAATCTTAGAAATTATCTCTGGATCAGTCACGGAAATCCTTTCATCAATGTGAAGGTATATGTCTAATGTCAAATCTTCGAAAACTTCATTCAATATTTTTTTCAAGGTATGTCTAACTTGGTTATCTGAGACAGGTAGTGAAAAAGAAATAGTTTGTTCAAACTTAGTGTGTTCCTTAATTGTTCGGAGACTCTTTTCGGTTATCTCCTCGTCCTTTGTCGTACGGAACGGTAAGGGTAGTGTAACGACAATCAAAGAATCATGTACATTAAATTTACCTATAGTGGGTTTTGTAAAGTTTTGAATTCTTTTTACTAAGGATTGCTCGTCTATCGAGTCTATTAGAGGTAATATTACGATTTTATAGTCGGAATTTTTGTTTATAAAGATAGATTCGAATTTTTCGATAATATTACATTCAGGTCCTGTTTTAGAGTCTTGTGATGATTTCAGTTTGAATTCTAAGTCTCCCGAATTGTTAGCGTTAAGGGCTTTAAGTCCCGATTGAAATATCTGTCGGCATTTTTCATAGTCTGGCGTCTCGTTGTAATCCAGAGCAGCGACGTATTTCATGAATTCCATTATTGGATTTGGCACTCCTCTGGGGTATAGTTTTTCCAAACCAGTACTTACATCTCTCATAAAAGTTTCCTTAGACTTCTGGACTTTAATGGGAACTTTAAGTAGGTTTTCTTGTTCCCAAGGCAGCATCACGCCTGACCACTCGATTAGATTATACCCAAGGATCTCAAAGTCTCCTCGCATTGTTGCTACACCGAGATGTGCATCTCTGGATGTGTATTCAATTGTACCATTGTGCATTTTCTTTGGATCTGGCTCGAAATCTTTTTGGGTGTAGTGACTAGCTAAACCAAAGTCTACCAGATATGCTTGAGAAGCACCACCTTTTTCATAACCTTATAAGATGTTGGCTCCTTTCAAATCAGCATGGACATACGTTCGGCCGTGGATATACTCATACACATATAACATCTGTAAGGCAAGACGATAAATTGTATGTTCTGGAATCTTTCTTCCGTTTTCCAAGAAAAGCTTCCAAATATCGTCTCCATAACGTGGCATTACAACAAAGCGATGTTTCACATCGTTAATGTCGTGTGATCCCTTAGCAACTAGATAAGGCATCCCAAAAGATTTAAGTCCGCGCTGCTGTTTGAACTGTGTAATGTCTTCAAGACTAGCATTGTGCATACAAAAGTGCATTTCAACAAACAAAGTTCCATTGCCATGTGGTTCAAATTTGACGACATATTCATAGTCGGACGGCTTCTTTGATGAACTTGAAGCTTTACACGCTGAATATATTTGACCATTACTTCCCATGCCTATAGACGGTCCGATTTTCCATGCTGTTTTGGACAAATCAGTTATTATTTCACCTTCAGGAATTTGTTCTGATATGGCATGGTCGTTCTTCTTTTCCTTAGGGGTTGGCTTTCTGTTAGGAGCCACAGTTACTTTTGCTTGAACATTATCTTCGATCTGTCTTTGTTTTTGCCCTCGTGTTACAACCAATATATTGCTTTCTCCTATATTTCGACTTAAAGCATCTGCATTTAAGTTGATTTTCCCCGGTTTATGCTTGATGGTATATTCATATTCGGATAGTAAAATTTTCCATCTTGCTAGTCTGGACATAGGATCGGTACGAGAAAATAACCATTGCAAAGGTTGATGATCCGTACAAATAGTGAAGGGCTTGCCATAAAGGTAGGGACGAAATTGTTGTATGCCATAGACAATTGCAAGTAGTTCTTTTTCGGTCGTGTTATACCTGACTTCGGAGTCATTCAACGTTCTGCTTGCGAAGGATATGAGTTTGTCTTTTCCAATTAGACCTTGTGACAAAATAGCTCCGATTCCGACATCGCTTGCATCTGTGGTCACAATAAATTCTTCTTTGAAATTGGGGTAAGCTAAGACTGGGGGGTTTATTAATTTATTTTTTAGATCTCTAAAAGCTTCATCGCAGAAGGCATCCCATTTGGAAACACAGTTTTTCTTTAGTAACTTTGTAAGAGGTTTTGCTATCGTAGAAAAATTTTCTATAAATTTTCTATAATAGCCAACGAAGCCTAGAAAAGATTTTATACCTTTACCATTTTTAGGTGTAGGGTAAGTTTTAACCGCTTTGATCTTTTCGGGGTCTGGTTTAAGTCCATCTTCCGAAATAAGATGACCTAGATACATGAGTTCGTGTTTTAGAAAATTACATTTCTCTGGTTGTAATTTCAGATTGTGGATGCTGAGTTGGTTGAGAACTTTTAATAATTTGGAGTTATGATCTTTAAGGTCGTATCCGTATAGAACTATATCGTCCATATAAACGAAACAATCAAAACCTTGTAAGCCAGTGAGAACAGTGTTCATTAGGCGTTGGAAGGTTGCAGGAGCGTTCTTTAACCCGAATGGCATTCGATTATATTCATAATGGCCAAAGGGAGTGCTGAATGCGGTCTTGCATCGATCTTTTTCATCCATTAAGATTTGATGGAATCCTTTAGCCAAATCCAAGGTGCTGAAATATTTAGCTCTACCCAATTGATCAAATATGTCACTGATATTTGGTAATGGGTATGCATCGCGACGGTTAAATCGTTTAGTTTCCTGAAATCTACAACTACCCTCCAACGTTTGCTTCCATCGTTTCCAGGTTTTTTGGGAACGAGTAGCAGGGGTGAGTTCCAGGGACTCGAGCTTGGTCGTACGATGTCGTCGTCTAACATCTCTTGAACTTGTTTATGGGTTTCTTCTTTTTGGCTTTCAGGGAGTCGATAAGGTTTTACGTAAAGTGCGGGTTTACTCTCATCAGTACCGATCTTGTGAGTCATGGAATCGGTGTTGGTGAGATGATCACCCTCAAGATAAAATAATTCGTTGTACTCTCTACAAATCTTGAGTATAGAATTCTTTTCTTCAGCGTTGCAATGGTCTAATATCAACATGGACTCTAGTTTTTCCATTCGTTTTTCTACTTTGCTACTAAAATTTTTCATATTGTACTGCTCGTACTGATCAAAACTATCAAAATTTAAATTAAGATTATAGTCCAGTCATTTAAGTCAAAATAAAGCAAGAATCTCGGAATTTTAGATACCCAGCTGTAAATTTGTATGAACTTCTATTTTGACACCCTAAAAGTTGTCTCCAAACCTACATACTGTAGGGTGTCAGCGTCCATCAAAAACCAAAGGTCAAAGGTCACAAAAATCCTTTATTGGCATATATCTCTTTTACTACGGGCTTTTTGCCATTTGTGTCTATTAGAATGTTGTAGAAGATTAAATTCTCTACAACTTTTGCTTCAACAGTTTTTTTATACGTTGAACCGTTTTCGAGATAGAGACCAAAATGCGCAAGGTTATAGCATAATTCTACGAAAAACGAAAATGAACTTTTTTTCAGCGCCTACCACTACGCACGATAGCCAGAAACTGAACTTTCGGCTTCGGCCAAAGCTTCGTCTTATTTCGGCCGAAGCCGAAGGCTTAGGCGATCGTAATTTTCTTAGCCGAATGTGGCCGAAGCCGCATTAAGAGGTTGTGACATGATTTCTGCGCTTTTTAAAAAAGGGAAAAAAACTTTTTTAAGAGCCTTCGAGAAACTACCGAATTTGGATGAGCTTGCTGCAGCATTTCAAGAAAAAAACTGTCCAATTCAAAAATTATTTGAAAATGGAATTCAAACGTTCTTGGCAGTCTATAATGCTCCTACGTCTGTGGCAAATGTCGATCATTTTCGTTATACACAGTACGTTAAGTCTACCAAATTTAATAAACCTGTACAGTTATCAAATATTCCACCAACAAGTGCAGCAGCTCATCAACATCTTAGTCGTGTTTTTTATCAAGTCCAAACTTGGTTAGGGTATGATTTGGAACCCCAGGAGTGGGGTTGGACAATGCTTAACGGATTCCTTGAACCAATTACGACACTTCTAAGACCTGCTCCAGAGGAATTGCTCAATACGATCTTCTGTAACTGCAAGGTTGGTTGTGCTTCGCGATGTAAATGCAGGAAATCGGGGTTGCAGTGCTCTTTAGCTTGTGGCCTGTGTAATGGGAAAGCTAGTCTCAATGCTTCACCATATCTGAGCGATAACATTGAAGATGAAATATTTGACTTCGAAATCGTTGAAGACCCATACACAAATGGTGTTGAGACGATAAAGAAGAAAATTGCAATCTCTACAGCAGCCGGAAGATGACGATGAAGAAGAAGAAAAAGAAGAAGAATTTAGTTTAAGTTTTAATAATTTTCATAAATTTCTTTAAATTTCAAACACCAGAAAAATGAGATTTTATAATAAAAAACATTACTTATAAAGAATTTATGTATACATTACATATACTGTATATATTTTATATATACAGTACATTACATAGTATGATGAATACATATTGATGACATAATTAAATTTCTTATTTTATCAGCTTTTATAATAGTTTATAATTTTTATATGGCTGGTTTCCGACCAGGGCAACCGGATGACCTTAAATTATGCTCTAACCTTGCGCATTCTGGTCTCTATCTCGAAAACGGTTCAACGTATAAAAAAACTGTTGAAACAAAAGTTGTAGAGAATTTAATCTTCTACAATATTCTAATAGACACAAATGGCAAAAAACCGTAGTAAAAGAGATATATGCCAATAAAGGATTTTTGTGACCTTTGACCTTTGGTTTTTAATGGACGCTGACACCCTACAATATGTAGGTTTTGAGACAACTTTTAGGGTGTCAAAATAGAAGTTCATACAAATTTACAGCTGGGTATCTCAAATTCCGAGGTGAACTACTATAATGACTGGGCTATTATTAATATAGAGTATTTTCTCTGTTTCTAAAGCATTCATAGTTAGAACTCTGATTTTATTGTTTATAGGCCTTACTATGGATTCGCCAACATAAACTCCCGGACAAATCTGTTTCTTTTTGATCAAAATGTCTACAGATTTTTTGTTAGCTTTTTTAAAGGGAATTTCGATCATTTGTTGACTCCTAGGTGGAAGGATAAAACATAAATTTGTTTTGAAAGGGCTTGTTTCTGATGTAGTCTTACGTATTGCTGCATCTTTATCAGTAGACGCTTTAGTTTCTTTGCTCTTTTGGCTGTTGTTTTCTAAAGTCTTATTTTTATTTTTAGCTGCTACACCACTGTTTAATGTAGTCTTATTTATTGAATCGTTTTTTACTTTGACCGGTGATTTATTCAAATCTAATTCTTTGTTGTCGGAGTCAGCATTCAATTTAAGCTTATCGGAATTTCGGTTGATGGTGGCTTTATTGGATTTAAGAATAAAGTTATTCTCCTCAGCCTTTTCATCACCTTTTGCTTCCAAATCACAGCCCGTAGGCACCACCTCGTGAGGGGTAGCTTTTCGGATGCTTTCTCTGATAACAGGGTTGTCGATTTGAATGTCGTAAACCTCTAAAACATTTTCTTTATAGTTTACTTTACACCTGTATTTGGAAAGAAAATCGTTTCCTAAAATACCATCGTATGGCAGGTTTATATTTGGAGTGAGTAGATGGAAGGGATGTGTGAGTGAGAGATTATACTTGGAATCTTATATATAAAAATGAATCACAAAATGTGTTGGTAAGCGCATAACTCAACAACGCCTGGACCAATTTGGCCAATTTTTTTTTTGTTGTGTTTGTTATTGTCAGGAGAAGGTTTTTATGACATAAAAAATTTAAAATTATATATTCCCACAGGAACGGGTTTGGGAACGGAAACTTAGAAACTACAGGACAGATTTCTATAACATTTCCTGCATAAGGACTGCCACATTATCTCCCTCCATTAGTAATTTAGACTATATTTCATCCCTATAATCCCACGATAACAGAAACGGGAACGAGAACGGGAACCTTAAAGTTACTTGACCGATTTCTAAAATTCTTTCAACTCTAAGATGTTACATTATCCCTCAGTGACAATGACTTATAAATGGTCCCCGTCAAGGTTTGATCCCCATATTCCCACAGGAACGGGGTTGGAAACGGAAACTTATAAACTACTAAAAAGATTTCTAAAATTCTTTCAGCACCAGGAGTGCTACATTATCCCCCTCCATGAGAAACCTAGACTATATTTTATCCCCTTAATCCCACGGGAACAAAAACGGGGACGAGAACCGAAAGCTTATGCTTACTTGACCGATTTCAAAAATTCTTTCAATTCTTGGATGTTACATTATCCCTCAGTCACAATGACTTATAAATGGTTCCTGTCAAGGTTTGTTCCCCATATTCCCACAGAAACGGGATTATAAAAAATTTCCCGGATATCCCGACAGGAACGGGTTTGGGAAAGGAAACTTAGAAACTACTCGACAGATTTCTATAACCCTTCCACTTCCTGCATTAGGATTGCTACATTATCCCCCTCAATTAGTAATTTAGATTTTATTTCATCCTTTTAATCCCACGGGAACAGAAACGGGAACGAGAATGGGCACTTAAAGTAACTTGACCGATTTCAAAAATTTTTTCAACTCTAGGTTCTAGGATGTTATATTATCCCTCAGTGAATTAGGCTTATATTTCACATATTTCCACGGTAACGAAAGATTCCCACAGGAACGGGGCTGGGAACGGAAACCTAAAAACTACTGGACAGATTTCAAAAATTCTTTCGTCACTGGGATGCCACATAATACCTCAGTAGCTTAGCGTAGATTACATCCCTATAATCCCACGGCAACAGAAACAGGAATGAGCACGGGAGCCTTAAAACTACAGGCCCGAGCAACGCCAGGCGGCTCAGCTAATGAAATAACAAATAGTAAGATTATTCGATTGTTTGTTTTTGAGAACTCTTTTAATTTTCACTTGGTAAGAATAGAGATTTAAACTTTTTGTAGTTAGAAATGTGATTTTTACAATAATCCAAACTATTTTTTCATATGAAATGACCGCACATTGAACTTTATTTACATTCGCTAAACAAAACGAACTGATTTAAAGTGATACTATACACTTTGACCTTAGCAATGACAGCGTCTTCTAGGCCTTTGGTAGAGATAAGGATCTCGAAGGGATATAGGGTTCGAAATGAAGTCGAAGTTCTTTGGTTATTATGTAGTCAAGAAGAAATGAGTAAAGTAATAAAGACTCGAAGAAAATTTTAATTTTGGCTCAGACCAAATGAGGGTATTGTAAAACCACTTGGTGGTCTCTGAGACCATGTTGAGCGGTGCAGATGCTAACACTTTGATGTACTCAAGAAGAGTCACGAACTTCAGCATCGGGACGGGAACAACAACATTAGTGGGAACTTTTAAAATATTGGACCAATTCCCGAAAATGTTTGAATGATTCATTGCTCTTGAGTATTTAAGACTATATTTCCTTCCCATATTCTTTCGGGAACGGAAACGGTAATGGCGAAATAACCAAGAAACTGGAAAGAACTACAAAAATTCTTTCACTGTTAGAATGGTTCATTGTCCCTGAGCAATCTAAACAATATTTCATCGCCATTTTCCCACAGGAACGGGAACGGGATTAAAAAAAACCACCTACTACCGATTTCAATGCGCATTTCACTTTAACAGTACTGGGCCGATTCCAAAAACTATGTCATCGTTAGAGTGCTTAACTGTTCCTGAGTAAGATAAACTATATTTCATCCCTATTATCCCACTAGAATGGAAACTTGGAAACTACTTAACTAAACTTACTTAATTCGATTGACGTAGGGGCTGAGCAACGCCGGGCGGGTCAGCTAGTTAATTATAAAAGAACCAGTTATTTCCCCTAGAGTGAAAACAGAATCACCAGAAATTGAAGATATAGTAAGTCTTTTTCCTGGGTTAGAATTTGTTCCGAATTTGTCCTTATACAAACTAATATCTGCTCCGGTATCTATTAAAAAAGTAGAGTATTTTTTGTTAGACGGCTCGAACTGAATTCGTATTACCGGCTCATGGAATTCTGGACAAAAGGAAACAGTCAAGAAACTAGATTTTATTGTTGTGGGTCGGTATTTAGATTTAGTCGGGATGGATGACCCATCTCTTCCTCCCGAGCGTAGTCGTTTCCCGAATTTAGAGGATAAAACTCCTCACCAGGATTCCAGTTCCTATACCCTTGTTTAGCGTTGTATCGCCGGATGTTGGAGAAATTTTGATTGTTTATGTTATGCGAATTGTCCCTAAATGGGTTAGGTTTGGTCGAACCGAGTTGAGACTGCTTTAACCTACAATCTACTTCTCGATGGTTGGGTTTTTTACAGTACCCACAAGTGAGCCGTTGTATTTCCCTTTTTATATTTGTGTGTTGGTTTGTGTTTTGTTATGTCCTGCTGGGATTAGAATAACAGTGTGCACTTGTGTGACCTACCTTGTTACAAAATTGATACGTTGGACGTATCGAGGGCGAAATGTTTGCAGAACTTGTAGAAGGGCTAACGCGTTCTAGTCGGTTCAAATGCTCCTCAGCATAGAGAATGGATTTCTTTAAATCCGTTTCTCCATGAGCCTGAACCATAAACCTGAGATTTTGATTTCGGATGCCATCCTCAAAAGTTTGTATAGCCAGTTTGTCGTTTTCTTTGAAAAGAAAATTTCTAACTGCCTCCTCCGTTGAGCTGACGTATGTTGCCGAATTTAAAGCATTTAAGAGTTGACCTATACGTTCGCCAAACTCTTTAACTGTTTCTTTTGCTCGTTGTCGAGCTGAAATCAACTCATTTTGAGCTGAGGACCTTGACTTTACCGATGAATATTCCATTTTCAAGACTGAACAAAGATCTTCCCATCTTTCCACAGTCTTGAATTGTATTAATTCGAAAGCTGGTCCCTCAAGCCTGGTTTTTACTATGCTGAGGAAAAGTTTGTGCTCGTCAGGTTTCACTGACTTGAACAAAATATCTCCACACGCTAAAAACTTCCCTAGAATTTCCGACTTTCCATCGAAAGTGGGGACAATATTAATGATATCCTTAAAATTCATTTTATATTCTGTCATTTCCGAAATGTCAGAGACTAAATGAAAAGGCAAAACCTCGAATAAACTAACTTTAAGTTTTTGATTGCGGGTAGTAATTGTGAAGTCGTGAAGTGTATCGAGAGACGAGAGAAAACAAAGAGTTTAATTTGGGGTTCGGGTAGAAGACAAGATAAATAACTTTAATAATCACTTGTGCTGTTATTTTAAAAAAAATTCAATTGAATTGAACACTTTAATTAGGTCAATAGATAACAAAAATTGATTTCGCTTTAATATACTATACTTAAATTTTTTCGATTTTAATAAAAATAGTAAAAAATAAAAAGAATTTACTTGTTTTGTGGTTGCTGTTGAGGGTTGTTGTAGTTGCTGTTAAAGTTGTTGATGTTAAAGTTGTTGAAGTTGATTTTTTCTGCTGATGTTGGTGTTGATGTAGTTGCTGCTGCTGATTTTTCACTTGCCAGGCAGGCTTCACGCCCTATAGTTGCCAATTACGACCTGGTCTTTTCACTGCCTAATTTTTGCCTCCGGCGTCCGCTTGGGAATTCGCCAGGTCTTATGTTTATAGGGCTTTTTTTTTCCACAACACAAATCACTTAATGGTGTTTTTTTTTTCTCACCACACACAAAAAAAAATTACCTACTGGTGTTTAGCCCCAGTACGCATCAAGAGTCAACGAAATAGACCTCTTGTGTTTTGGTAGGGATAATAACTATCCTGAGATAAATTGACTAATCCCACCGCTGCCACCAATGTTACGTTCTGCCGTGCTTCAAAAGGAAGAGCAGGTGACGGAGAGTCGAAACAAAAGATAATACTTTGTTTAAATTCTTTTCATTTGAATATATTTGAATGTAGTAGAAGGCCCGCTGTCTCAATGCATTTGGCTGCAACCTTTACTATATAAACTCAAATTTCAACTCTGCCCTTCTTCCCATTCGCTTCTCTATTTATTGGTTTTTATTCATTACTATTACTAAGCTAGCCGTTTACCATCGTCAGAACCATGTTACCTCATTTAGTTCATCCGAACTAGGCCACACACCATGGTCACAATTCTTCATTGGTCATTACATAGAACACTCTTAAACCTATATGCCGATCGTATGGTGACCCACTCAAGTACTTCTGGGTGTGTCTTCATCGATCGCAGTTTGTAGGTCTCGTATTGCACATTGTAGGGGTACGTAAATTTCGCAAATAAAAAATCGTGATTTCGCATTTAAAAAAACCCAAAATGGAAAATATCGCATTTATTTCGCAAAAACAAAAACTCAATTAAAGGCAAGCATTGTTGTAATTTTTACATTTTCATCTTTCATTGTTTGCCTGCGATCAGTAACGACAATGTTGTAGACACTGAAGTACCTCTCGGCATCAACACTATTGACAGGGCAATTGAGACATTGAATAGCTGCTTTTGCAAATCAAGGGTAGCAAGATTTTGATGCCACTAACACTTGCATTACATCCACAGGAGCTTCTTGGCCGACCAATCGAAGTAATTGTCTATGAAAATGAAAGTATCCGTCAATTAGTTCTTCTTGTGGTACACTTTTGAAAAACGGAATTTTTGAGAAGCTTTCCACGATAGAATTTGAATTGACAGAAGAAGAGGGCGTATTTGCTGCTTCCGATGGACAAAATAATCTGCCAATGTGCTTGTAGCACTCATTTGTTGGATTTGGCCCCATGTGTACCAACAATTTATCCAAGCTCTTTTGAGCTGCTGTCTTCAACATCATGCTTTGATCGATATAGTTTTCGGGTGATAAAATATTCATTGTTTTTTCGCCAAAAGAGCCTTCACATTGACGCTGAAGAGATGACTTCAAATCTTCTGACTTCAAATCTTCTATCGGCACCAACCCACGCGCCGATAATCACTCGCTCGCTCCTCTACTACATAACAACTCGTGCCGTCTTTATCTGTTTTGAACAGATTTGTAAGATTACAACAAGAATAAAGAATAAAGAACAAGAATAAAGAACAAGACCATTACCTCTCTTGCCCTGCAACTTCCATTTGTTTACATTACATTAGTATTAAGCAGAATAAAAAGCTGTATCAGTGACTTTACTAACACCACTTTATTTTCAGATTTCAAACTGGTTTTGAAAGCTGAAAATAAAGTAGTGTTTGTGAAGTCAGTTCGAGAAAAACTGTTAGCGCGTCTGATCAACATTTGAAAGCACGTACCGTCTAACAAGTGCGAAAGCTTTTAATTTTCAAATTTCGCTTTTATCGCAAATAAAATGCAGATTTCGCTTCTATCGCATCTATTTCGTAAAAACGAAATTTACGTACCCCTACACATTGCACTTGACATACTCTATTGCATAGCAGTTGTCTACTCATCTGTTTTCGTTGCTATAGAGGCGCGCATATGGCTTGAGTCATAGTGACGTGCATACGTTGTTCTACATGACGAAAATGAAAACTATGCCCTGTGGTTGGTGTTTTTCTGAATGAGTTGGTTCTGAATGAATGTTGGAGGTTGGGAATAGTTGTGGTTCTCGGATCACAACAATGCTAATAACTGTGCAAATTGCAGAATTCGCTTGAATAACTTGATTCAATATCGAAGTATTCAAAGCCATGAAATGCGGTTAGTTTTAGCCTCCTGGATAACACCAGATGAAGTGAGTTGCATTGTTTAATATTTTTTTTTTGTTTTTTAAATATCTTATTTAAAAGATATCTGAGTCAGATTTGGTATGCTTGAATTGTTATCGAATTATTGAAAGGATCACTTCAACAAATCACCCTAATCCCAATCGCGAGTATATGGACATTTAAGAATTTGCCTTTGCTGTGGATCTTCGTTAAGATCTCGCAGAAGCCGCAACGTACCTCTTAACTGTCGTCAGCGGTCTATCTTGAATCAACTGTTACCAATTAATCAGGTTAGTTTTAATATTTTTTTTTTTTTTTTCAATTAAACCAGGTGCTTAAAAATAATTTCTTAGCAACGTAATTTGCAGAGAGTTTGCCTACCTTAGTACTATCAATCCTCATTTATGTTATTATTGGCCTGGTATTACCCCTACAGAGTTTGCGGAACTGCAGACCTATGTTCCAGCATTACGTACCATAGAGCTTTTTACCTATTTGGCAAAATTAAGGTCTGGCGATAGTGATCGTAGACTTTCCTGTCTCTTAAACATGGATCACACGACTGTAGGACGGTACTCAACAGCTGCAAGAACAGCATTGATGGATTATTTTGTGCCATTTAACTTGGGTTTTCAGCATATAACTGTTCAGGAAGTATCTAGAAGGAACAGACTTATTCCCAACGGACTGTTTGGAAACATCAATTTAAATGAAAATGATCGTCCATCTATAGTCATTTGCGATGGAACATATGTGTACCTTCAAAAAAGTTCAAACTACGGCTTCCAGAAACAATCATACAGCCTACATAAGTATCAAAATCTGGTTAAGCCTTTTGTGATCACATGCTGTGATGGGTATATCCTGGACGTTATAGGACCTTATGCTGCAACTGTATCTGATGCTAACATAATGAAACATCTGTTCAGAGACGATTATGGAACGTTCAGGCAATACTTTAGACAAAACGATGTTTTTATTTTGGACAGAGGATTCAGAGACGCAATCCCACATCTAGAATCTCAAGGATATAAGACTTACATGCCTGAATCCGTTGCTGGAGGTAACTTTCAACTTACCACAGAGCAGGCTAATAGATCCAGATGTGTAACTATGGTCAGATGGGTCGTTGAAGTCGTGAACGGACGATTTAAAAGGGATCTAAACGAAGATTAGTCATTTTTTTTCTCATTTGCAGCATTAAAATGTATTTTGTTTTTATGTTTAGTAAAAAACAAAGTAGGAACTGCGAAAAATTGAATGAAAAAATGCATTTGCTGTGGAACATATTTTTTGTTTAATTTTTTTTAGGAATTGTGTATAATGTACGTGATATGCTTTATGTATGAAAGCGTAATCATATATCAAATTAAAGCCTACCAAGTAAGGATTAAAGTGGTGCAAAAAAAATTATAGGTCATCAATGACTTTTTCGAGATATTGGCTGGCAAACGTCAACGAAAATGTTTCTTTTTAAACAACTTTTAGGTCTGTTTTTTCGAGATATAAGGCATTCTGAAAACTGTATTTTGAAAAAAAAAAAAAAATGAAAGATATTTTTATGATCTTTCATATGATACCAAAATCATTGTCCTACGTGCTATGCTTTTCGAGATATACGTAATTATATGCAGAAATGTCAGATTTTTCCCATTTGCGGCGCTCAACTTCAAGTCTAATTATCTCAAAATTACCAGGACCGAATTCCAAAATATTTGGCAGCCTGATTTGGCTGAACGTAAGCTTTCATTTGGTACTAGTCTCATAGGTGTACGCCCTGGGCCCAGGCTCCATAGAAATATGCAACACCTCCTTTGAAGCATCGGCGAAGTTCAGGTTAAAATCACCGCCCAAAATCATTGGCAAATCATGAAATCTCCCCAATTTTATCGTGAAGGTATGCAGAATCGTCTTCAGACTTAATAAACAAATTTTTATTTAAAAAACTGTCGTATTGCAAGATGTATTCGGTGAAATATAAACACCAACTATTATAAGGTATGTTCGTTGAAGCCCTGGGGTTGCCCTAGCTAGGGTCGCCACAAAGCATTTTTTGAGAAACCTAAGTTCGCCCTGAATGTCAAATTGAATGTTTTTTTCGTCAAAGGTTTTCCCCAAACTCGCCCTAGCTTTTTGCTGTGGCGATTTGAGGGCTGTCAAATGGCATGTAATTTTTTTTAATGACATGGATGTGTGGTGATTTGTGGTGTATAGTGTTTTTTGAGGACTGGAAAACCAAGGTTTTTTTGACAACTCATAGGGTTGTCAAGAAGACCTGGGTCAACCCTGGGGAAAGTTCAACGAACGAACCTATAACTTGCTGTCCATTCAGAGTGGAAACGACAAACACACAAATAGCCGATATCAAAAAATTAGTATTAAACATTCTAGTGTACCTCGCAGTGGCGAGGGGTGAATAATTCCAAAAGGTAACTCGAAAGAAACTTAGTCACCAACAAAAAAAAGTTTACTTAAAATTTTTTTTGTGCATTGTTTGTCTTCGCATCAAGCCAGAAAGTCAAGTATTTCAAACCAACCAGCTATTAGGTAGAGCGTCATAACTTTTTTTTTTCATAAAACTAAGCTAATTAAAACTATTTGTTTCCTCTAAGTGAAAACCAGTTAAGCAACAGTCAACAGATATTAAGGCCATAATCAAACCACTGAAACTTACAATCGGAAAAATGTTCAGACCTTTTGCACTTTTCAATTTTTTAAGCCTAATTTTGTAATAGGTATTTAAAAAAATCACGAAAAGCGCTAAATCAATTTAAATAAGATTTGCACTGCGTTTTGCTGGTAAACTGCGTTTTTCAAATAAAATATGGCTCATTGGAAACTGAATTCATTTAGGCCAGTTGTGCCACTTTAGAAAAATTCCAATTATGTTTTGCATTTTCTGCCAAAAATGTGCTTTATGCAATGAGATCTAATATCCACGCATATTTGTTATCAAAGTGGCAACCCTTGACACATCAGTCCCTTGCAAAGACACATACAAATTCATGAAATAAGTCGGAGGCCAGCGTGTTATTTTCTTGTTCTTCAAGCAGAGGCCTACCTCAACCTGCAAACCTATCTATACATTTTTGTTTATAAGCATGGGTCCGTGGGAAGAAATACGAAGGAAAGCGTTTTTTGTTTCTTTTATAAAACCAATATCATGCAAATACTGAAGACCGAAGTGTGCAGAAGCAATGCTGCAAATGAGCACTGGGCTACTGCGCCGGCGCTCTGCACAATATTCACCTGCTCAGAGCGCAAATAATAATCAATCAATAAGAGATAACAAACAGATTTACCAAAAAATATGACTAGAACACCGGGTTATTTTCTTCCATAAGAACATAAGCCTAGCGCTAGGCACCTCTCTGGTCTCTGTTGAATACATGCTTTCTTATGGAAGAAAATAAGAGATAAGACGATGTTCTACCGTCATATTTTTTGGTAAAAGAAAAAAGAGGAAAGAACACAAATTTGTTCTATCCAGAAACAAATTTTATAAGACGTAATATTTGGGGTTACCTTGTATGTTGCTAAAGTTTTGTGTTTGTTTATGGAGTGAGTTGAAGAGCCAACATGTGTGTAGAATAGGACGGAAAGCAAAGTAGTAGTTGTTAAAAAAATGTTGGCAGCGAGTTCATGTGTATGATTAATTTTGATTCATTTTGCCAGAAGTCTAAGGCGATGTTCATACTGGTTGATTTGTTAAAACAACAAATCGACCAAAATGTTCACATTGTTCAACGAATCGACCGCAAGTAAATACCTACAAATTGGTGGAACAGAGAAGGAGAACAAGAAAACAAGCGCATTTATTCGCACGAAGCTTCAACGAATCGACCAATGTGAACTTCGTCTAAGATGTTTCGGATGTGAATTTCAAAAGGTAAGTCGGAAATAATCGACTTATTGTTGTAAATAACTAATTCACTTTAGCTTTATTCACTTCGTTTGCATTCTAAGTTTACATAGACTTTTGTTTATAATAATTTTCTTATTCTCAATTAAAACGTTCAATATTCAAGATTTATATATTGTTTTTCCTTCCACAACGTACATAACAATAGGTTATGGGCCCAGAACAACGCCAAAGAAAATAGATATTTTGAATAAAAGAAGAATTACTCCGGATATGTGTTGTGTACAAATAAGTAATTTCTTACCATTTAAATAATTAATTTTATTTCTTAATATTGAGGAGGACCGCAAGTAAGAACATCCATAGTAAGCTATGTCGAGTAATTTTCTGGCCACCATTGAAAAATTAAAAGGACGAGAAAATTATGCTACTTGGAAATTTGTTATACAAACTTATTTAGTCTTTAGAGCATGTAGGGCTCTGGGAATCAGTTCAGGGTACCGCAACTGATGCTTCAAAAATTTCAAAGGCTAGACCATCTTTAATTTTGTCAATTGATTCTGCTAATTTTGTTCACATTGAAGATGCTCAAAATGCAAAAGAAGTTTGGGAGAAATTAAAAACAATATTTGAAGATATAAGGGTAGAGTTTGTCGTATAGGTTTAATTAAACAATTAACCCAGACCAAATTGGAAGAATGCGAGTCAATGCAAGTTTATGTTAACACAATTGTTACCGCTGCACATCGTTTGAATAGTATTGGATTCAAGGTCGATGACGAGTGGATCGCGTGTTTCGTATTGGGTGGTTTATCTGAAAATTTTTCACCGATGGTTATGGCATTAGACAATGTCGAAGTTAAACTTACAAGTGACGCTGTTAAGACCAAGTTATTGCAAGAAATGCCTTCACAGAATAAAAATAGTGCTTTTTTAAACAGTTCCAAGCAAAAATCTAAAAAGGGTGGTATTCGTTGTAACAAGAAATGCCACAAATCACCTGATTGTCCAGAAAAGAATAAACTGAACAAGCATTCCAAGGTGAAGTTTGATTCAACCTATAATGTAAGACCAGAGTTCAGCTCGGCTTTCTTGACTGGAAAGTTCAACAAAAGTGATTGGTACATAGATTCTGGAGCAACGCAGCATCTAACAATGAACAATGATTGGATTTTTAATGAAAAGGAATCTCCAATATCAGAAATTTTAGCTGCTAACGATACAAAGATGAACGTTAAATCCTGTAGAACTGTCAAGTTGTATACTGATGTCAATGGAATGCCGAATTCAATAGAAGTGCAAGATGTCTTATGTGTTCCAAATTTAACTGCCAGTCTTTTGTCAGTAAGTCAACTGACGAAAAACCAAAAATATATAAATTTTGATAGAAATTGTTGCAAAATAAAAGACAAAAATGGTAAGTTGCTTGCAAGTGCAAAATTAGTTGATGGTCTTTATCGATTGAATGGATCAAAATGTGCAAGTTATGTCGCAGTAGGAAGAAGAGACAACATTGAAACATGGCATCGAAGATTGGGACATATCAATTTCAATGATTTGTTAATAATGAAGAAAGGGAGTGTTGACGGTGTTAATTTCAATGAAGAAAAGTTTACTGAGGTGTGTGTTACCTGTTTGCAAGGTAAACAAGCAAGATCTCCTTTTAAGCACACAGCGACAAGAGCAAATAATGCTTTGGAACTTATTCATGCAGACCTAGCAGGACCAACAATAAATCCTTCAATTGGCGAAAAAGATACTATCTTGTTTTGGTTGATGATTTTTTAGAATGACTTTTACTTATTTTTTGAAATCCAAAGATGAAGCTTTCGAAAGATTTTGTGATTTTAAGGCATATGTCGAAAACCAAACAGGCAAGAAATTGAAAAAGTTTCGTTCAGACAATGGAACGGAATTTTGCAATTAAAAATTTGACAAACTGTTCAGTGTTTGTGGTATCGAAAGGCAAACTTCAACACCTTATACTCCACAGCAAAACGGACTTGCAGAAAGAACAATTCGAACTTTAACAGAGAGAGCTTTATGTATGTGATAACTGATGCGTCGTTGAGTAAAAAGTATTGGGCTGAAGCAATTGCAACTGCAACATACGTAAAAAATCATTCGTTTTCAAGGGTGTTAGAAAACAAATCACCGATAGAAGTTTGGTCAGGAATGAAACCAAATTTGTCTCACTTCAGAATATTTGGTTCATCTGCCATGGTACATGTTCCCTGTGAGAAGCGAAAGAAATTTGAGGTAAAATCTGTTGAACATATATTTGTGGGATATTGTGTAGGTAACAAAGGATATCGATTGATAAATCCTACAACAAATAAGGTGGTAGAGAGCCGAGATGTTATTTTCTAAGAATCTGAAAAGACCAATAACCCGGTTATGCCAGTTACAAACAAACCTGATGAAGAAACACCATCATTTGATCAAGTTTTTTCTGATGATTTAGCTAATGAAAATTGTTGTGCTGAAGAAACATTGTCAATGGAAGAAAATAATAGTTGTAAAGGAATGTAGGTATAAGTCAAAAGAAAATCCAAACTCAATTTCAATGGAGATTATTGAAGCAGATGACACTGAAGCTACAATTTTAAGATGGACAAATCAACTTAAAGCAAACCTCACCAAGAATTTCAGCATGAAAGACTTAGGAGAAGCAAGTAATTGTATTGGAATGAAGATCATACGCAACAGAAAACAAGGAACAATTACTCTTGACCAAACGAAGTATACGTAACAAATTATTGAGAAATTCAAGATGGATGATTGTTATCCTGTGAAAACCCCAGCAGATTCAAATCAAAGGTTAACCAAGGATATGACAGCTAAAACACGGATTGAGAAAAAGGAAATGCAAAATATACCATACCAAGAAGCAATAGGAAGCTTACTTTATTTATCAGTATGTACTCGGCCAGACATTTCTTTTGCTGTTGGTAATGTGAGTCGATTTAACAATGAATTTGGAAAAGGTCACTGGAATGCAGTTAAAAGAATTTTCAAATATCTCAAAGGTACATCGGACTATAAATTACAATTCTCACGTGATGGAAACAAAAGTTTAATTGGGTTCTTGGAATGCAGATTGGGCATCGGACATCGATAGCCGAAAATCATGCACTGGTTATGTATTCAAGCTTCAAGGTGGAGCAATTTCATGGCCAAGCAAACGTCAATCAACTATTGCATTATCTAGTGGAGAAGCAGAATATATGGCTTTGTCATCCGCTACGCAAGAAGTTATTTGGCTGAAGCAGTTAGGTTAGGTTAGGTGGAAGTGGCTGTCAGTCAATGAGTACATTGCCTAACACACTTAGACCGCAAGGGCCCATTGTGATACCACAGAGATCAGCAAGTTAATCACCTACTGATCTCAGAAACCCGATCTAAGATTAAAGAGTTGATCACTTATTAATCTTCCATTACGGGACTAGCCGGTTAATAACCTGCTAGTCGAACCACGTGGAACTTTTAATGTATTTAGAAAGACTTTTAGGGTCTATGTAAGCTAGGTCGCTAGTATCATCGAAGAAGAATTCACCGAGATGAGTTTTCCTCTTATGAAGTAGTGCAGGGCATGAGCAAAGAAGGTGTTGAACGGTTTCTTCCTCCTCCTCGTCCATGCAGCTTCTGCAGAAATCATTGGAAAACAAACCAAGTCTTTTGGCGTGTCTATCTATTAGACAGTGTCCCGTAAGAACACCTATGGTAGAACCTAGACACAAACGGTTCAGGGCCAACAAACTCTTTGATCGTTTTGAGTCTACACACGGCCAAACTTTTTTGGTTGCAAAGCAGTTGTTACTCTCAGTCCATCTAGTGTTTGTTATCCTTGAAGCGTCTTGTCTAAGTAGGAGTTTACATGCAGCGATAGGTACACCTATGTTGTTCCATTCTGAGCGTAGGGAAGTGGTCGTGCCCTTTTTGGCTAGTTCGTCTGCCATACAGTTGCCTAGTATGTCCCTGTGCCCTGGCACCCATGAAAGGTGAATGTTAAACTGATTTGACATCTCCCTCAGAGACATCTGACAATTTTGGACCGTGATGGATTTTGTAGAGATAGAGGCAAGAGATTTAAGGGCAGCTTGGCTGTCTGAGAAGATCCGAATATCCGTGAAGGATATGACGTTTTCTTTGAGCCAAGACAGCACCTCCTTAATCGTCAGATTCCGCTTGGAACACACTACAATGATCGGGTAGGCGGAAGAAAAGACTGAGATTCTGTTTTTCTGAGTAGATTCCACTTCCCACACCTTCGCTGGCTTTTGAACCATCGGTGTAGAAGTGTATTGCTTCATTTTCCAAAAGAGTGCCATTTTCCCAAGCTTCTCTTGAAGGTATGGTTACTTGGAAATTATTGTCAAACACCAACTTGGGGGTGGTGTAGTCGGATCTATTCGGTAAGAATCTAAAGTTATCTAGAATGGTAGTGTGGCCGATTTAATTATTGGTCCACTGTGATGTAGCTCTGAGTCGAGTAGCTGAGCTAGCTGCGACTTGTTTGCTGAAGATATCTAGGGGTGTGAGATCTAGTAGTACATTGAGGGCGTCCGATGGGGTTATCCTCAGTGCACCACTAATACACAGACTAGCCGTTCTTTGAACTTTGGCCAGCTTGTTGTAGTTGATCATCTTGTCTAGTGCTGTCCACCAGACTATCACCCAGTATGTGAGTATCGGTCTAATTACCGATGTAAACAGCCAATGGGTGATTTGGGGGGAGAAACCCCATTTCCTGCCAATGGCTTTTTTACAGGAGAAGAGTGTAACGCTGGCTTTATTTACTCTTTCCTCAATATTGGTTTTCCAGGTCAGTTTTTTGTCAAAAATGAGACCTAGATATTTAGCCTGATTTGACAGTGTGAGAGTTACCCCTTTAATAGTTGGGGGTTTGAAATCCGGAATTTTGTATTTCCTCGTAAAGAGAACTAATTCCGTTTTGTGTGGATTGATGTTCAGACCACAATCTGCAGCCCAGTTGTTAAGCTTGTTAAGTGCTGTTTGTAGCAGCTCAGCTAGGGTTTGTGGGTGCTTGCCTGAAACGGCAATTGCTACATCATCGGCATAGGCTATAGTTTTGAAACCTTCGTCCTCTAGGTCGATTAACAATTTGTTAACGACCAGGTTCCACAGTAGGGGAGATAAAACTCCTCCCTGCGGGGTTCCTCTATTGGCCATTCTGCTTGTTTTGTAGTTCCCCATTTCGGAACTAATGATTCTGCTGCTGAGCATTGTTGTTATCATGTTTTTGATGTGTTCCTCTATGAGCAGCCCATCAAGAGCATTAGTGATTGCTGAATTTTTAACATTATTAAATGCACCCTCTATGTCTAGGAATGCGACGAGAGAGTATTCTTTGTAGTGCAGGGATTGTTCAATGGTGCAAACCAGAGTGCAGTTTCCACGGTGCCGTGACATTGTGCCAAGCGACATTATGCCAAATGCAGAAATTTGGCACAATGACGCTTTGGTAAAGCGACATTGGGCCGAACATTATCGTTCGGTAAAGTGTCGCTTTTGTAGAGCGTCATTTTTAATTTTCAGAACACAAACCCATACTCCCCTTGCCAAATTTTTTCCCGCTTCGCTTTTAGCTTCCTTTTCGTAAGCCTGCAGATTTTTTTTAAGTTCATCACTTATATCTTAAAATTGAACTAAGTAAGAACACATCTTTTACACACGCGCGAATTTTTAATTTTCAGAACACAAACCCATACTCCCCTTGCCAAATTTTTTCCCGCTTCGATTTTAGCTTCATTTTCTGTACTTAAAGCGGCGGCGGCTGCAGATTTTTTTTTAAGATCATCACTTGAACTAAGTAAGAACACATCTTTTATACACACAGGTGAATTTCTTACTATTACTTTATCTTATGCTCAAAAACAAAGCATTTGAATACATCAGACCTTCACACTATGAATATAAGCGTGGGAGTTTCTTAGATGTCATTAAGCCAATAATCCCTTTAGTCATGTCGCAAAGGACTGTAAACACAGATGAGCAAGATGATGCAGATTTCTACATTTGGCGCAATGTCACTAGCTAATTTGGCCCTATGGCACTTCTACAAAGCGTCATTATACCAAACCCAAATGTTTGGCCCAATGTCACTTTGCAAAAGCGTCATTGTGCCAAATTTCTACATTTGGCATAATGTCGCTTGGCACAATGTCACGGCACCAGTTTCCACTGATTTACCTTTTGTATAGGCATGTTGCGCCGTTGAGATCAGACTAGGTTTAATTTCTTGTCTTAGTCAATCATTCTTTCCAGTGTTTTAAGGAGGAAGGATGATAGACTAATAGGTCTTAAATCTTTTGGATTTACATGGGAGCTTTTGCCGGCTTTAGGTATAAAGACGACCCTAGCTTCTCTCCAGGCCTTGGGAATATATGCATAGCTGATACATACTTTCATGATCATCTCTAAGTTATAGATGATGATGTCTGAAACCTGTTGCAGCTCCGCAGGGATGATTCCGTCAGGCCCTGGTGATTTATAAGGGTTAAAGCTGTTTATTGCCCATAACAGTATATCTCTAGAGATACCTTTACCTGACTGGTTTGCGAGTCGAGGCAAGTGCGCCTCGTCTGTTATTGTCAACGAGCTACCAGGGAAATGAGTATCCAGTAGTAAGTTTAATGTTTCTTCATATGAGTTGGTCCAGTTGCCGTTTTCATCTTTTATAGAACTTGGCATGTTTGGACTCGTTGATAGGATTTTCCTAAGTCTAGAATCTAGATGCCTCTGAGGAGTCTTCAATCTTATTGCAGAATTCTTTCCAAGAGGATCTTTTGCTTATTCGAAACCTCTTTTCGTAAATCCTAAGGGATTCCTTATATAGATCCCAGTCTATGGGATTTCTGTAAGATTTGGCTCGATTGAAAAGCTTCGCACAACTTTTCTTGAGCGGTTCTAGCTCCTTGGTCCACCAGTGTGGTTTCTTCTTCCCTCTTACTATGGTTAGAGGACAGGAGTTACACAAGGCATGGTTAAGAGCACTAGTTAGATCGTCGACTTTGCTGTCAAGATCCTTGGGGTTTGAAGGGAAGCTATTGTCATTGTAGTTGTCACAATGTTTGAAGATTTCCCTGAATTTTACCCAGTCAGTTTTCCTATAATTACGGAAACCTATGGGTGTATATAGTGGTATTTGGTGTGTCATCTGTTAGACTAAATTGGATGTATCTGTGATCAGAGAAGGAGTGATCCTTAGATACAGCCCAATTTTTAGTCTTGTTATAGATTGATTGAGATACAAAGGTAACATCTAAAACCTCTTGTTTGTTTTTTGTGACAAAGGTTGGTTCGTTACCGATATTGCATATAAGAAGGTTAGTACTTAGTATAAAATTAAAAAGAGACTCACCCCTTTCATTTACGTCCGTACTCCCCCATACTGCGTGATTTGCGTTGACGTCACTTCCTATTATGAGATCCGCTTTGAGCTTTGTTGCGCTTTTTATTACGCGCTCGAGCGTCCCTCCTGGTACCGGCCCCGGTTGGTCATGGCCTAGATAGGCGGACGTGAGCCAGTAAGTCCCACTGTTGGTCTGCAGTTTTACTGTTGTGGTGTCGCAATTGCTGTAATTAGGTAGTAAAAATACGTTAAGTGTTTTCTTTGCCAGTATGCAGGATCTTGGTTCACCTTTGTCCGTCACATACAGCAGAGAATAATCTTTCGTCCTGAGTTCTTTTGCCACAGATTTATTAATCCATGGTTCCTGGATCAGGACTATATCCTCGCCGGACTTGCTTAGTCGGAGAAGGAGTCCGGCTGAGGCTTTGATGGAGTGTTGGAGATTAATCTGGAGCATTTGCAGCATTGCTACAATCATCCAGCTTAATCTCCAACACTGTAGCATTAAGGTCCTCCATATCTGAGGCGGAGTCTAGCAACTCATCCTCAGAAAGGAGAACCCCAAGCATTTCATCGTCGGAGTCTAAGACTCCACCTTTGTTGTTGTCGTCCTTATCGGACGATTTGTTGTCAGTTGCGTCTTGATCAGACACTATTACTGTAGTCTTTTCGACCAGTTTCGAGCAAGACAGCTGTTCCAAAGAATCAGAGCAACTTGCCGCGTCTGTCTCCATGATGGAAGATTCGACACTCGCAGTGGACTCCTTGGCTTCGGATTCAGCCGCTTGCTTTGGAAGCTTTGCAGCGTCCTCATCTTTTTTGTATATTTTCAGCACTAGGCTGTCAAAGCCGTACTGAATAACACCCCCGCGTGCCGCCAGGGGTTCTAATGACTCCTTATTCAAGATGACAAGAGCCGACCGATAACGACCCACCGATTCTTTTTCAATCACCGAAACCGTCCAATCGTGAGTGGGCAGATCCGGGTTGCTGTATTTAATCAGCTGGAGAACCATCTCCCGCGATTCATGTAGGGCCGGTACCAAGGCACCAGCTCTCGGTCTGCTTGGGATATCCTCCCTTGCCACAACCTCTAGCTTAGCACCTGGCCAGATCTCACCTAAACCGCTGACAGCAAGTTTATATAGGTGAAGCGATCTCTGGTCTCGGCAGGCGATCAGCTTGACGTGATTTTGATGCCAGCCAGCGTCGCTAGTTCTTGGGAGGGGTCCCGGATTCGCCTCGATAACAGGTATAAACCTGAAAGCGAGGTGAGCCTTGACGTCCGCCCACCTGTCGGCAGAGATGTTTCCATCCATATTGCTCCTGTCGATGACCGCGACAACAATCTGTCCCTTTACCACGTCACCAAAGGATTGCCCCGGCACCAGTGTCGATGGAACGCTAACCCCGACTCTTGGCTTTTTTGGTTGAGGTTTTTAAATCTCAAACGACCAGTTTCGCTTCGACGTTGAGTCTTGGCTGGTCTCTTCTGCAATTTTACTTGCCCACTTCAATCTTTCAACCTCACCCGGGGTTCTCTCCACTGCGGGTTTACCACCCACCGTTTCAATTACCCTTCTGGCTTGGCGACTTATCTGAGCGGTCGTTTTTTTTATCTGAGTCACCTCTCCCGCTCCACCAGTTGGAGGATTCATTGTACTCGACGAGGGTACGTACCGACCCGCAGAGGTAGGGTTGCTATTCGCCTCTCTAGCCCTGCCAGTCTGAACGGCCCTCCCCGTGTCCTTTATTTTAAGGGCATTCGAGGTGGAGACGGAGTCGTTGATCACCCCTCCATTTCCCCTCTTTGTTAGTTTCACCTCGTCCTGTCTTGATGATGGCACCAAAGCAGGCGAATTGTTTTCAAAGCTAATATTGGGGACTTCATCCCCACTATTAGCAGTGGCGGTCCGTTTGCCCTCCGATTCACTGGCTAGAACTAGCTTTGCAGCATGCTCTTGACCAGTTTCCAGCGGGCTGTGCTGCTCTCCAGAGTCGGGATTCTTGGTTCCCACTGCACAGACCTGAACTGGCTTTGCAGTTGGTTCAGAGCCTGTGTGCGAACCTTGTATCCCACTAGTGGAAGTTGGCTCACATTCCTGCTTCGACTTTTCAGCCAAATCGAAGAATGTGTACAACTTTCGTTGCCTCCCCCCAGTTTTCTTTTTTGTCTTTTTGTTCTTTTTTTTGTCTGTTTGTTTGTTTGTTTTTAGAAATTCCATAGAAGGTCCCACGAGTAACTACGGAAGGAAAGGTCAGCCCCGGCAGCGCCGTGTACCGGGGTAAGGCTAGTCTATTCTGGACCCTGCCAAGCATCCAGAAGAGCTCGTTATTGATTGGTTTATCCCCCAACCTTTAATTCTTCGGCACGGATTATAAATGCTCACACCATCACTGAAACTAGGAACCTCGTATCTATGGTGAGATTGGATTTCTGAATATTGTGCTATTGAGAAGTCACAACCACCCAGCGATCCAACCTAACCTTGGCTGTCACCGTCTGACATCGTACAGACGGGTATACTATATTAAGTCAAAAATGTTTTGACAAAAATCGTTTCGCGGTGTATCATTTCGCAATTTTTGTTTTGCAAATCATTATTTGGCATATTGTCGATTAGCATTTTACATTTCAGCAGAGCACGTTTTGCATTTTATTGTTTCGTCAAATAATTGCTTGGCAATTTTCATTTAGCAATTTTTGTTTAGCAATTGGTCGATAAGACTTCCCTTGATCCGCAATTTCTTATTTGGCATTTCATTGTTTGGCTTTTTTTTATTTGGCATTCGATTTTTTCGCAATTTTTTTTGACTTGCATTAAATAACAAGCTTTAACATTTCGCGCGAAATTTTAAAGCTTGTTATTTAATGCAAGTCAAAAAAAATTGCGAAAAAATCGAATGCCAAATAAAAAAAAGCCAAACAATGAGATGCAAAAAAATTTATCACACATTCATACTGTACAAATCGTTATTTGCTTATACTTAGCTTTTTTAACAACCAGTGAGATGTCTTATTTTATGGAAGAAAAGTATTTTCCTAGAACTCTCTGAGGATATTAAATGCTTTCCGATAAATACTGAAACTATAATCAAAGAATGTAGAAAAACAAATTTCGAAAGTAGCAACTTCACATATGGTTTAATTTACTTTAATGAAATAACTGGAAATAGATTTAAGAATGTACTTTTTGAAGATAACAAGTTCATGCATAAGTACGGCGAAACAATCTATTCGCGGAACAATGAAACGGCGAAACGATCATTTGCGAAATAAACACTTGACCAAGTAACTTAAAGCGAAGTAAGTGAAGGGCATTCAACAATTTGCCAAATGATGTTTGCGTATTGTCCCAGAATCATTTCAAACTGAGCCGAAAGAATGAAATGCCAAATAATAATTGCGTAATAATAAGAAGACAAAATGAAAGAATGCAAAGTGTTATTTGCCAAACAAGATTTGCAAAACAAAAAAAAGTTGAAACGACCACGGCGAAACAAAGAAATGGCAAACGTCTTGTGCCGAAATATAGGTGACCCCGTACAGACACTGATAAGTATATGTAGAGAACATTGCCCGCCCGGCACCCACTTGGAGGGTTCGATCGAGGATTTTTGCCAGGCTATCAACAGTTACTTACAGTTACAGTTACAGTTACAGCAGTTACTTTAAGAAATTGGTGAAAATGTTGACCCAGTTGAAATGTATTGCGACAGCAAGAGTGCTATTGATATTGCACATAATCAGTTTTATAGTCCAAGAACTAAACACATTGACATAAGACACCATTTTATAAAAGAAAAAGTAGCAGACAATTCAATTATAATCAAATATGTCAACACTGAAAATATGGTTGCTGATAGTTTAACAAAAGGAGTTACTGATCAGAAACAAGTTTTTTGTTTAAGAAACATGGGCTTGATAAACTAATATAATCTATTATTATTATTTAATTGTGAATTAAGGTGGAGTGTTGTAAACAACTAATTCACTTTAGCTTTATTCACTTAGTTTTTTGTTTATAATAATTTTCTTATTCTCAATTAAAACGTTCAATATTCAAGATATATATATATTGTTTTTCCTTCCACAACGTACATAACAATACTTATATGGACGCTTCGCCACTGGTACCTCGTATGCAAATCCATATGATTTGCACAAAATATGGCAGTTGTGTCAGACAACCTTTTATAGACAGCTATTCCTGCTGCTGGACTATCGTGCCATCTGAAACTTGCAACTAAATTGAAATCGGGAATATCATATATTTCTTCGTCACCCATGTGAGTTTCTGTTAAAATTAATACATTCATTTTCTTAACGATAGTGTCTATAGATCTTGTAACTGCGCTCGTAAACTTTGACAATAAAATGAAAAAAAGAACAATGCATTAATTTTAGAAACAATAACGATAACTGACAGATGTCAAAGAGTGCACACTAGTTTTTTTGTTCCTCATTATTTTTTACATTAAACCACACTATTGAATATCAAAAATAAATCGTACACTCTTTCAATTATCACTACCCAATAATAAATATTTTTTTCTGTCGTTGAATTAATTTAAATTTAAATTGTGATCACTTCTCTGTGTTCAGAACTCAACTTAAATTTAACAATTACAACATAACCACAATGTCTTTCCCAAATACGACTGAAGGCGCAACAACGAGATCCAAATTGGCTGATAGTGATATTGCTAACACCTTGCAAGATATCCAAAAATCACTTATTAAAATTATTGATAAAAAGTTCAAAGAAATGGAGAAAGCATTGACCAAAAAGTTCGAAAACCGCATGTCAAATTTGGAAGCTGAAGTTAGCAACCTGTCTGAAAAAAATGCTTGTCTAACGCAAGAAGTAGATAAGCTAATCGCCGCAAATCATTCCACTGCGGTGGACTTACTTCAAAACGACCGGAAAAATTACTTGTCAGATGTCATTATATCTGGGATTCCTTATAAACAAAACGAGAAACTAACAGATATATTTAACCAAATTTGCAGTTTAATTGGATGCCCTAATATCAAATTGGTACATATTTTCCGAGTAAAATCTAAACAAAAACAAAACAAATCACACAAAAGTACACCAGTTGTTATCGCGAAGCTCGCGAATATGTATGAGCGGAGAACACTGATTAAATCATTGTACACCTTCATCAAATCCAACACCAACCAACTTACGTTATCAAACATTGGATTCAAGGGACTGATGCAAGCTTTTTTCATTTCGGAAAGTCTTTCAGCACACGACAAGCTAATATTCAATTATGCCCGATCTCTTAAAAAAACTAATAAACTGGCAAATGTGATCACTATTGGCGGATTAGTTTACATAAAGAGTATACGACAAACCCAAAACATAAATGTAAACACTATTGAGGAGATTAATAAACTGATAGCGGATGAAGAAAAAGAGCAAGGCTTACAACAACAAGGGCAATCTACTTTGGGATCTGAGGCAGTTCTTTGAATTATATTATGTATTGTATGTAATATTTTTGTCAATTAACTTAAATCATGTCATTTTTTTCCTTATGAAACTAAATTTTTTTCCAAAAACTAAATTGCTTTTTGTCAACTTTCTTTTGAAATTCAAACATATTTCTCATATTATCTTCCTAGTTTTCTTTATTTATCTCTCATATTCTTCTTTTATTCTCTACTTTGCTTCTTCTTTCTTTTTCTTTCAGTCTAGAATTTTACTAACATTTAATCTACTGTGGTTTTTTGATACTTTGATTATTTTTGATTTTTTCTTTTATGATGAATTTAAATAGAACAGGTCAAATGAATGAATATAACTCTTGTAGACTAATGGTTAAAGATCTTTCTAATCAGTATTATGGTTTCAAAGTTTGTCATGTTAATGCGCAAAGTTTACCTGCGCATATAGATGAAATTAAAGATTTTTTTTCAAATGGTCCAATTGATGCTTTGTGTATATCAGAAACCTGGTTAAAGCCTGAGGTATCTAATGTTTTAGTTGATGTTCCTGGTTATACCCTTTATCGTAATGACAGGTTATTGAGACGAGGTGGTGGGGTTGCAGTCTACTGTAAAGATTCTTATTCGTGTCGTGTTATAAGCACCTCGAATGAATTGGATAATATCGAACACATATTTGTTGAGATTTTTGACAGTGTTAACAAATGTTTATTAGGCTGTGTTTATAATCCTCATAAACAATTCCCTTTAGACTCCTTGTTCTCAAAATTGATGGATTTTAGTTCCATTTATGTAGACATAATAATATGTGGTGACTTGAATAAGGATTTACTTGTTAATAGTGTTGCTTCAACTTCTCTTTTTGATGACTGCGCTATGTGTGGCCTTGAAATAGTAAACAAAACTTTTCCAACACACTTCCGCCCAAACTGCATATCGAGTTTGCTTGATATTTTTTTTGTTGGAAATTCTGATAAAATCCTGTTGTTTGATCAGCTATGCTTACCAGGTATCCCATCTTATCATGATTTAATTTTTATAAACTATGATATTTGTTTCAATTCAGCTCCTCTTCCTGGTCAATTTAGTTATAGAGACTTCAAAAATATCAACATGAATGAGCTAGCTCAGGAATGTCTATCTTTGCCTTGGAATTTGTGTTTGAATTTGCCCTCTGTGGATGCTAAAGTTGAAGTTTTTGAATCTTTAATCTTGAGGCTTTTTGATAACCATATTCCAATAAAAACTGTTCGTTCGCTAGACTCTCGTATCCCTTGGTTTAACAATGCGATAAAAAATATTATCAATGAAAGGGACAGGTATTATTCTCGTTGGAGGAGACATAAAAGTACAACTAATTGGAATGCTTTCAAAAATATCAGAAATTCGGTTGTATGTCAAATAAAAAATGCAAAAGCGCGATATTACTCGTTCAAATTAAATGTAAATCTACCTAGCAGGCAATTGTGGAAAAATATTAAAGGATGTGGTATCCTGAATAAATCAAATAAGAACGTATGTGTCTTAGATCCAAATCAAATTAACGGGTATTTTCTCTCTCATGGTTCCTCTTCCCAAACTGACTTGAGACAAACAACAAATTCTAGCTCAATGAATTTAGAAAGACCAAATTGTGTTCCACCTTTAGAGATATTGTGTGTTTCTCAAGTTGATGTTCTTAAAGCAGTGAATAATATTAAATCAAATGCTGTGGGTGTTGATGAAATTCCGCTTAAGTTTATTAAGCTCATTTTGCCATATATATTATCTACTCTTACACATATTATAAATTTCTGTATTACAAAATCCAATTTTCCGACATCTTGGATTAGGTAATTCCGATACCTAAAAACTCTAAATGTAAAAGTGCTGAGGATTTCAGGCCTATCAGTATTTTACCTTGCTTTTCCAAAGTTTTGGAAATTATTATTCGTGACCAAATAAATAATCATTTAGTCGTAAACAATCTTCTTAGCCTTTTCCAGTCTGGTCTCAGATCGAAGCACAGTTGTGTGACAGCAACAATACAAATTCTGGATGACATTAGGGTTGAGTTTGATAAAAATAACTTAACTATACTGTGCCTTTTGGATTTTTGAGAGATTCTGTGCACTAAGCTGTCGAATTTTTTTGGTTTTAGCCGTTTATCTACATTGTTATTCAAAAGCTATTTATCAGAGAGGACCCAAATAGTTCAACTGGGTAACCAAAGCTCAGAGCCTATGACTATATGCTCAGGTGTTCCTCAAGGATCCATTTTGGGACCCTTATTATTCTCATTATTTATAAATGATCTGCCAAATGTTTGCAAAAACGTTTCCATGCATATTTTTGCAGATGATGCGCAAATCTATAGTTCTAGTAGCATTGGCCTTTTTGAGGACTGTGTATGTCGAATGAATGAAGATTTGCAGGAAATTGATAACTGGGCGAGAAATAATAAGCTTACCCTAAACGCCGATAAAACAAAAAGCATTATCTTCTCCAAACACAAGATAGACTCGTCGTATTTGCCTTTTATCAAATTATCTTCCAAAACGATACCGTATATTGACACTGCAAAGAGCCTTGGATTTCACTTTAATTCCAAATTGTCAGGTGCAAATAACGTAAATTCTATTGTTAAATCGATATATGGTGGTATTAGACAACTCAATGTCTCAGCTCATTTTACACCTCAAGCTACTAGAATGCTACTGGCAAAAACTCTGTTGATTCCCATAATCAGTTATAGTGCCACAATATACAGTTGTCTTGATTCAATTTCAATGAGAAAGTTGCAAGTAGCTTTCAATACAATTGTGCGATATGTTTTTGGATTACGCCGTTTTGATCACGTATCTATGTTTAGCAAACAACTTTTGGGATTGTCACTTAAGGAGTTTCTAAATTGTAAAACCTGCATCTTACTACACAATGTGATAATAAATAAAGAACCAGTGTACCTTTTTAGAAAAATTAATTTTGCTGCCTCAACCAGAACAAATCATATTAATATGCCTACTTTTAGCTACTTGGAAAGCAAAAGGTTATTTTTCTGTCAATCTATTAAGTTATGGAATTCTTTACCTTTGTCTGTTCGAAATTGTAACACCCATCAAAGTTTCAAAAAATCTCTTTATGAATATGTTAAAACAACAAATAATACAAGTCTTTTTTCTCAATAAATTTCTAGATTATTTTTTTTCTTCTCTCTCTCTCTTCTCTTCTCTTCTATTACCCTTTTCTTTGCTTCTCTTCCCTTCTCTTTCTCTTTAAATCCTTTTAAGCTAACCATTTTTTGAATTTCACCTATTACTTTATATAAATTGAATTAAATAAATTTTTAAATTGCACTCCTGACCTAAAAATTAAATACTATTTTTAAGTACTCATTATAAGAATATAATTCTTTTTGTACTACCTTTTTCTTTGCAATAAATAAAAAAAAAAAAAAAAAAATTAAATAATATTTGAGTAACGGTTTTTAAGCTATTTTCATGCAATCGTTTCAAATCCATCGATGATGAGTTGTTGATCTCTTCTAATTTGTTGTAAAGTGTTAGAATCATCGAAAATTGCGTCTCTTACTCCGCCATGATGAAATTTCCAGCTTCGCTCATCACATCACATGGCCAGTTAAAGTGTCATTTTATTCGGGGATTTCTATGCCTGAATAAGTAGTGTGCAAATACACACCGCACAACCTTTCAACAGTACTATTATCTCAACAACAAGCTGACTGTCTAAAGATGATATCTGCAATTAAAACGGTCTTGATATTTTGGAAATGCTGCAAATGTATGAAAGTATTGTTCTAAATGGTTACACTTATGGAGATACGGAGGGCCACTACACTTTTATTTGAGGACAAGGGAAATCTGTTATCGACTATTGTACAGTGAATAACGATTGGATAAACTTGGTTTCAAAATTAGTAGTTGAGTATAAATATTATTCTGATCATATGCTTCTCGTATTTGAATGGAATAGTGAAAATACATTTCAAAATCAAAACCTTAAGCTACTACCAAGACTTAAATGGAAGAAAGAAAACTTGAATGCCTACCAAAACAATTTAAATATACTTATCTCTGAGTCTTTTTTATTTAATGAATTCATCGAGTTGTTTTCAAAGGAAATAATATCGTGGATAAGAAACTCTTCAACGCGTCAACCGTCTGAACCCATTACAAAATTCAAAAATAAGTGGTTCGACAAAGAATGTACGAATGCCCGAAAAAAATCATTTACGTTTCTACAAGCACTTCGTAACTTTTATACCGAGGAACTAAGAAAA
The DNA here is from genome assembly GCA_914767635.1 of Melanostoma mellinum. Taxonomy (NCBI): domain Eukaryota; kingdom Metazoa; phylum Arthropoda; class Insecta; order Diptera; family Syrphidae; genus Melanostoma; species Melanostoma mellinum. Next base: position 92,276,561 of record OU612058.1, read on the forward strand.
TGGTACGTTGACTCAAACGCCAAGTACGAGCAGTTATGTCGCACAAAAAAAGCTGAATTTGAAAATAGAAAGCAAAATCGTTGTTTGGCTAATAATTCAAAAGACTTCTGGAATTTAGCTACAGAAATAAATGGATCCAACTTTATAATTTGTGCTCATATTTCCGCAGATCATCTTTCGCAGATCATCTTATCGTGCTGTCTTGAAAATGCCGTATGGCAATGAAAAAGGTCGCGAGTCCCTCAAAATACGGGAAATTATCGGCACAAAAGTCAACCAGAATTATATTCACAAATGCAAGCAAAACGGCACAAAGTTCAAAAGACGCACAATGCACCAGAAAAATTTTCACTCTACTTATCTTTTTTAACCAATTGTTGCTCCTTCAATTCCTGTGTCCTAAACTGACACTTTTCCAAGTTTTCCTGTTGGGAAATTCTGTGCTGGCCCGTTCTGCCAGAACCCTTTATCCACACGGAAAGAAACAAGAAAATTGCTCAAGTAATTACTAATTCAGTCAAGTTACAAGACTTGCAACTTGGAACTTTTTAAATCAAAATTTAAAATCTAAACCAATATGGCTGCTCAAATATCAATTTTCTTCCAAAATCGCTTTATCGCTTTTTCTTCAAAACCTCTATGTCTCATAGCCAACAATGAAGTGACTTCCCCAACTCTCTCATCAAGCTTCTTCATGATCGTCGTTTGTCTTGGCCGTTCATTCAGCCACAGTGGGTTCCATTACGGATATTTAGCACCAATCAGCGTTTTGCGTGAGAGGACTACCGTTTTATTTGGAATACCCTACTGTCTCTCAATATTCCCCTTAGCCACCAAATTTCCACGATCTTGGGAAATTATGGTCGGCTTACAGCTGACGGAAGAGTTCAGTGCCTTTTTTTTGTAGCGAAAGCGATAAAGCGAAGACATGCACCATTGTGTGCAACTAAAAGGTAAGCTACATCGGTGGTTGGAAAAGTTATGTGCAGAACGGGTCTGCAGACAATCTTTCTAGTAACGACGTAGTAAAATGTTTCGAAGAGAAGGAGGAAAAATTGGTAACGCGTATTTTTTACAATTTAGGTCTGGTGGACTTTTGTTCAGATTTTTAACAGGGGAAGACTGACAAATAACGTGATTTTCCTGTATATAAAGTATATTCGTTGGGTACTTTGCCATTGATGATTTGGTGTTGATCAACTTGTGTATCAGTGTTGTTGTATGTGGATGATGACTGATTTGTGTGTATATGTGTGATGGATGATTTGTGTGTACATGTGTGATGGATGATTTGTGTATCAGTGTAAATGTGTGTATGCATGTGATTAGTGTTTCTTCGTGTGGTTTGTGTATGTGATGTAATATGGTATGGTTAGTGCTGGTTTGTGTTTTCGATCATCTAGACAGACTCCTTCTGTCATTACCCAATATACACACACAGAGTTGCGTGCGAGTCTCCAGCCAACCTGCTGGCTCGACACGATTGATGACAATCCAGGTGGAAAGATGGGGTAGGTAACAGGAATCGGGAAGTGAATAGGATGGGTAGAGAGTTTTGCAGAACCGCCCGTTCTGTCCGCAAGTGGTTGGTTGCTTTTGCATGGTTCTCTGTGAGTACGCCACTGGTTGATGGGACCATGGCTGCCCTCAACTCACCCAGAACCATGCAGCTGCGACCAAAATTATGAGAATAAGGGTCTCGGACAAACTATCGTAAGATGGTTTTTGTTGTGGTAAATTTTACCGCAACAAATCCCACCCTTACCTCCCAGGAAATGTGTTTACTTTTCACAAGAAACGTTAACCATTTCCTAAAGTCTTATCACACACACAGGAAAAAGAGGAAACAGATGGAAGGGTAAACAATACAAGTAAAAGTTCCATCAAGACAAAGTAAAACCGAGTTTAAGAAAATTAGAAAACAAGAGAAGTAAAACTGAAGAAAATGTAAAAGTAAAAATGTAAAGACTAATAAATTAAAAAAAAAAATGAACATGAGTTTTAAGCATAAAAAGGAGAATGAAAGTTTATGTTTAAGAAAAAAAAAACAAAGCAAGATTAAAGGGAAAGAAATAGCGTTCGGGTGTGAATTATATTGAAAAGTAAAACGAAATTACAAAAAAACAAAAACAAAAAAAAATTATTAAGTTAATTCAAAATTAGGGACTTCTACTCTCAATTGCCTCATCAACAAACGGCTTGAGGTCTTTAACGTTCCACGTTCCGCGATCTTTCCCTTTATCATCTTTCAGCAAGTATGTCCAAGGTGACAAACGCTTACTGATACGAAAAGGCCCAACAAACTTTGGTGCCAATTTCGCAGCATAGTAGTTCGCAGCGTCGGAGAGTACAAAGTTTCTACGCCACACGAGATCGCCAGGTTGATACTGCGTGTCTCTCCGGCGTAGATTGTAAATCTGGGCCGACTTCTTAGTCGCTGCCCCTAGCTTCTTAGCAATATCTTCCCTGAGGTGGGCTTGGGGATGGTAATGTGCAGTATACCTCAGATTCGATAACGTATTCTGCACACAGGGACTGCAGTTCTTCACTGCGAAATTGGGGGCCGTTATCACACACAATCCATTTCGGAACACCAAACAACAGGAACACATTCTCTTCAAGCTCCTTACATACCGACCTGCTAGGTCACAGCAAGGTGACAAGCGCTTGCTGATGCGAAAATGCCCAACAAACTTTGGTGCCAATTTCGCAGCATAATAGTTCGCAGCGTCTGAGAGAACAAAGTTTCTACACCAAACGAGATCGCCAGGTTGATACTGCGTGTCTCTCCTGCGCAGATTATAAATCTGGGCCGACTTCTTAGTCGCTGCCCCTAGCTTCTTAGCTATGTCATCTCTGAGCTTCTTAAATTGAGCTCCTATCTCTTTCTGTGATTGGTGACTCTCTTCACCATCGACTCTCAATTCGAAGTCACGACCACTAGTGGCCATGTTTCTGCCAAAATTTGCGAAATATGGGGAAAAACCTAACACCTCATGTTGCGAAGTCCGGATCGCACAGGCCACCTTTGCCAGCTGCGTATCCCAACTCCGATGATTTTCAGAGACATAAGCTCTCAACGTAGTCTTGATTATTTGGTTGATTCGTTCCGCAGGGTTAGCTTGGGGATGGTAATGTGCAGTATACCTCAGATTCGACGCGTATTCTGCACACAGGGACTGCAGTTCTTTACTGCGAAATTGGGGGCCGTTATCACACACAATCCATTTCGGAACACCAAACAACAGGAACACATTCTCTTCAAGCTCCTTACATACCGACCTAGCAGTTGCAGACCGAAGCGGAAACAACAAAGGGAATTTGGTGAAATAGTCGACCACAGTCAGAATGTGGATGAAACCCCTCGATGATTTTGGAAGCGGACCCACCAAATCCACGCAGATCATTTCCCATGGTTTAGAAGTACCTTCCCTTTCTGTCATCAAACCAGCTGGTTTCTCATTCATCGGCTTCACTTGTTGGCAAGTCCTACAGTTCCTAACATATCTAGTTATATCTCCTCTCATTTTAGGCCAATAATATTTCTCAACTACCCTAGCAAAAGTTTTTCGTATGCCCATGTGTCCTGCTAATGGACCATCATGACATTTTTCTAAAATCCCTAACCTATCTTTTTTTCCTATCACTAACTTCCATTCATTACCACGTTCATTCACCAAAACATGACTCGCTCTGACATGTTTAAAAAGCCTACCATTCTCCACTCTCCACGATGGATACAACAAAGGATCCTTCTCAACAGCCGATTTCATTTTGACTATCCAAGGGTCAGAATCCGCTTCTGAGATACCAGCTAACTCCGGCACTCCTCGCGACAACATGTCAGGAACTACATGTTCTTTCCCCTTTCGGTGGATAATCTTAAAATCGAATTGTTGTAGCCGAATGGCCCAACGCGCTAATCTTCCTTGAGGATCCTTGAGATTACTCAACCACACTAAGGAATAGTGATCAGTTATAACCGTAAATTGGACACCTTCCAAATACGGCCTCAACTTCTCAATGGCCCACATGACTGCCAAACACTCCTTCTCCGTAGTTGAGTAATTCTTCTCGCTTCTGTTTAGTGATCGGCTAATATAACATATAGCCTTTTCACCCTCATCAAAACTTTGCGAAAGTACAGCCCCGATTCCATAATCCGACGCATCAGTCTGAACGACAAATGGTCGAGAAAAATCTGGACAGGTCAGAATCGGTGCCGTAACCAAACATTCTTTCGCTTTCCTAAAACACTCATCACACTCATTCGACCACACAAACTTTTTATTCTTCTTTAACAAATCAGTCAGGGGCCTAACTAAACCTGCAAAATTTGGTACAAATCTTTTATACCATGAAATGGTCCCTACAAAACTCCTAACTTCCTTGACGTTCTTGGGTGGCGGAATCTTCACCATACTTTCGACCTTTTCAGGATCGACATGAATTCCGTTCCTATCTACAACGTATCCCAGAAACTTCAAGGAAGGCCTACAGAAATTACACTTTTCCCTGCCTACTTTTAATCCTGCCTCCCTCAACCGTTTAAAAACTTCCTGCAAAATTTCGAGATGTTTTTCGAAAGAATCGGTGACGATGATGATGTCTTCCAAGTATACGAAGACGAACGGTTCCAAGTCGGGACCCAGAACGTCGTCAATAAACCTCTGCCATGTAGCCGGGGAGTTGTGTAGCCCGAAGGGCATTCTCAAAAATTGAAAAAGTCCTCGACCCGGTACGGTAAAGGCCGTATACTTCCTCGATTCTTCCTCCATTGGTATCTGCCAATAGGCAGACTTAATGTCTAGGGAAGACAAAAACTTAGCATTTCGGAGCTTGTCCAAAATGGCTGAAATAAACGGGAGAGGGTAAGCATCCCTATCAGTAACCTCATTTAACTTCCTATAGTCTACGCAGAACCGATAAGAACCGTCTTTCTTCTTCACTAATAGTATAGGGGAAGCCCAAGGGCTTTTCGATTTCTCGATAACCCCTGCCTCCAACATTTCCTGCAATTCTTTATCTATATGTTGTTGTATCGCCGGCGATACCGGATAGTACCTCTGTTTTATTGGTTCTGCGGACGTCCTAATTCTATGCTCTACGAGATTTGTACATCCTAATCCCTCACTCATACTATGAAACATATCTTCAATAACAGATTCTAACTTTTTACTCTCATCCGCACTCAACTCAGACTTTTCCCTAATACTACCTATGTCCGATATCGCGGCTATTCTCTGCTCTTCGGAAAAACTCCAAACTCCTAATCTTAAATCCGGGACTATACCCGCAAGTGCCCAAAAATCTACACCCAAGATCAAAAGTTGTGGAAGGTTTGGAATAACCAAACAATCCAACAAAATGGACCTACCCTCAACTACCATCGGGAGAGGCAGAGAACCTAAATCTCCTACACCCTTCCCATCTGCTAACGCTACTGATTTTATGTCTGAGTTCTCTACACTAAGCCCTAAATCCTGCAAAATTTTCCAACCCTCACCACCAACTATGATTCGGGAGGCACCTGAATCTAATAACCCTAAAAACCTAATTCCATAAAAAAAAAACTCCTAAATATGGCCTTATGTCCCTATCACTTGCCGCGAGAGTAAAACCTAAATGAACGTTCTCCAACTGGTCGCCAGCAGGCGACCTATCTAATTCCGACGAGCTACTCGGCCTGCTGACCCGAGAGCCCGTTGCCCATTTCCCGAACAACGCCTACACTCACGCTGAGAAACACCTTTAGCACCACATCCAAAACACTTCCTAGGAACAGAACAATTAGACGAGAAATGACCTTCCCGATTACAGTTAAAACACTTAACGTTACGATGAGGATTTTCTGGGGCAGGATCTACGACAGCAACCCGTTGTTGCACCGCCGCAACCGGTTTGTATCCGCACTCTGGTTCCAAGAGATTCTTCCCTTTCGAAGGTGGGGTAAACGTATCCATGTTTACCTTTAGCGTGTCCAGCTCCCTACTCAGTGATGCGAGTTCTTTCACCGTTGCCGGCTTGGCGCACGCAATCAGCTGTTGGAAGAATGGGTCCACGTTCTTTTTCAAAATCGCAAGTTTCCTTCCCTCTGAAATCGGTTCTGACAACCGCCTAAACAACGTCCTCATAACTGATATGTACCCCCCTAAGGTTTCATCCTTCCCTTGGGAACGACGATTAATCTCCTCCAAGAGGAGATCATCGTAGTTCGTGGGTAGGAACTCCGCCTTCAATTCCCTTACCAACTCTCCCCAGGTTGATAAGTCTTCCCTCACGGTTCGGTACCACATAAGGGCCTTCCCCGTGAGTAATACTGTCGCTGACCTAAACAACTGGGCTACCGGAACATCGTTAGCAAAACGAAGTTCCTCGACCCTTTCCAAAAACGCATTCAACGAAAAACTATCTGACTCGCCTGAAAACTTAACATTCCATTTTCCAATTCGCTCAGAATATTTACCGTTCGACACATTCAAAACATTCATACCATTAACTAATTGCTCTAAAAATCCTACATTTGAACCATTACTAACTGGTTCATCCCTATGAGCTGCTTCACCTATTGAAGCTTCAGCATCACCTAACCCTCTATTCCCTAAAATCTCCCAACACACTCCTCCAGTTTCCCTATTCACTCTAGATTCCCTATCACTCTCTCTCAACAATCGCATTAATTCGATCTCTCTTTCTAATTCTCTAATACCAGCATCACTCTCACTCTCACGTCGAGTTTCCTCGTTCATACAACCACCCGACAACCTCTCATTCGTCACATTCCTCCTGCCACCTTCATTCACACGACTAGTTCCACTAACACTTGCTTCCTCACAAGATCTTCCTACATTCCCATTTATCGCATTACCGCATGAAGGACTTACACTCACCGAGCGGCCACCTTCAACTCCTGATGCTACAACCTTCTTCGGAATTTCATCCTCTAAGTCACTCTCTCCACTATCACCCATAAGTACACCTAACAAAATCAACAACTCATTCTTCAGTTCACTCTGTTCCTCTTCATCCTTCTCATCCTCAACCACTGCCCTACCAATACGGCCTAATGCCCACTCAATCTTTGTAATTATTTTCACACATTTCGAAGATTTCGGATCTTTCAGAGGATCTTCCAAAAGAACCCTAATCTCTTCCGTCTTTGCTATCACAGCCTCTTTATCCTCTTCAAAGCTAAACGAATAAATCTTCGAGTTTTCCAATGTCCCCCGAGACTCTAACACTCTTGAAGATCTGAGGGCTTTCCTCATCACTTCCACTGTACCCACTTTCAAACCACGAATCTGCATCTCATATGCGAGTTCGTCTGCTGCTAACCTACCGATATTCATTTTAAAAACTGTTCAAACTAATCCAAAACACAACTAAACAAAACCTGATTTTCACTCAAGTCACTCGCTAAATCTAAAAATAACTCAACAAAATTTCCTCAAAATCTTCGATATAAAACTGTTTAAAACTAGAAATATCAAACTTTCACTATACTCGATCTCAAAAAAACTTCAAAAAACTTTTAAAAACAAACAATTGTTTTCGGAATCACAAAAATAACTCGCTTTAATCTCTATTCTAAAAAAAAACAACAAAACTTCGACAGTCTTTCGGTTTCGAGTCCTGTATCGAACACGAATTCAATTTAACAACCCCAAAAACTATTGAACACCTTGCACACAAAAAAAACACTTCCTACAACTTTTTCAATTTATGCTTAACCTACTTTACACTTGCAATAATAAATCCTACCCAAGAAAATAATTTGCTACTTTTCACTCCTAATCAAATATCAAAAAACAAAAAAAATATTGCACGGCAACTCCAAAATTGGCAATTGCAATCGCAGTCACATACACACACTACTAAAGCTATAGCAGCTCACCCCAAAAACTCTTATTGAAAAAAAAAAGAATCCCGCAATTTGACAACAAACGATTTCAATAATGTATGGATAATTGGATATATATATATATTTTAGGCAAATGTAAAAGGTAATATATTTGTTGGCGAGAAAAAAAATAAAATGTAAGCAACAGAATATTATAAGAACAATCTATTTGCTACCAGCAAAATGCTGTGCAAACAACAATGTAAATGAGAAAAAAGAAAAATAAAACCTTACTTGTTGAAAGTATACTGCTTGTACGAATATATGTACGTATACTTATCCACTGTCCATCGATCAAACAGCAAACAAAAATCCACCAAAACTTTTAACTGGAATCAAACTTGATTGCACTTCTTTCCAAAATCAAAATACGCACAAAACCTAGGAATAGAAAAAAACCAACAGTATCAATAATTCACAAAAATTTTGCAAAAAAACACAAAGGAACGACACAATCACAGGTTTATTCACAAACCAAAACCGCTTGTAAAAAAGATTCCTAACTTTTCCAGAGGCCCCACGTTGGGCGCCACTTGTTGCACTTATTCTTTCCACAGCACAGGGATCTTTTTCTTATTATATTTTTTTACGTTAATTTACTAATTTAGGTTGAGTGCGGACTTGTAAACCGCGGACTAAAATAAATGGAATTTCCGATTCCAAACAATTGAAACAAGAAAAGCAATTGCACAGTCGAAATGCACGCGGGGAAAATTTTCGATTGAATGACGTTTATCGTTTAATGGAAATTGGAAAGGTGTGTTCGTTCGCTGGGAAGAATGAAAAGTGCGTCCAGCAACAATTTGTGCTGATACCACGGCCGCTCAGCTGGGGGTGTGTTCGATGGAAAAGCGTTTGATTAAATTAATATTTGAGATAGGTAGATGGTATTTTATTTGATAAAAGGTAATAAAATTTTCGTTAGTCCGAGGGTCAACGAAAATTTAGTGGGCGCCAGAAAATTTTTAGTAAAAGGAGTTTTCAAACCTTTGCTGAAAAATAAGAAAAAGAAAATACGACCAAGGAGAAGAAACGAGTTTGAGTGGAAAAACAAAAGATAGTTTTAGAGTATATGTAAAGTAGAATTTTCTTTAAAGTTTAAGTAATGGTGTTGGGAAAACCTTAAGAGATTAGGATTAAAAACCCAAATCTTTTCGAAAATATAGAGTTATAATAGTTTTTTTTTTAGAAGATGTAAGAAAAGTAAAAGAGCAAACAATAGTTTCGCCAAAGTCAAGGAAGCAAGAAAAGCCCGTTATCGTGCTGTCTTGAAAATGCCGTATGGCAATGAAAAAGGTCGCGAGTCCCTCAAAATACGGGAAATTATCGGCACAAAAGTCAACCAGAATTATATTCACAAATGCAAGCAAAACGGCACAAAGTTCAAAAGACGCACAATGCACCAGAAAAATTTTCACTCTACTTATCTTTTTTAACCAATTGTTGCTCCTTCAATTCCTGTGTCCTAAACTGACACTTTTCCAAGTTTTCCTGTTGGGAAATTCTGTGCTGGCCCGTTCTGCCAGAACCCTTTATCCACACGGAAAGAAACAAGAAAATTGCTCAAGTAATTACTAATTCAGTCAAGTTACAAGACTTGCAACTTGGAACTTTTTAAATCAAAATTTAAAATCTAAACCAATATGGCTGCTCAAATATCAATTTTCTTCCAAAATCGCTTTATCGCTTTTTCTTCAAAACCTCTATGTCTCATAGCCAACAATGAAGTGACTTCCCCAACTCTCTCATCAAGCTTCTTCATGATCGTCGTTTGTCTTGGCCGTTCATTCAGCCACAGTGGGTTCCATTACGGATATTTAGCACCAATCAGCGTTTTGCGTGAGAGGACTACCGTTTTATTTGGAATACCCTACTGTCTCTCAATATTCCCCTTAGCCACCAAATTTCCACGATCTTGGGAAATTATGGTCGGCTTACAGCTGACGGAAGAGTTCAGTGCTTTTTTTTGTAGCGAAAGCGATAAAGCGAAGACATGCACCATTCTGTGCAACTAAAAGGTAAGCTACATCGGTGGTTGGAAAAGTTATGTGCAGAACGGGTCTGCAGACAATCTTTCTAGTAACGACGTAGTAAAATGTTTCGAAGAGAAGGAGGAAAAATTGGTAACGCGTATTTTTTACAATTTAGGTCTGGTGGACTTTTGTTCAGATTTTTAACAGGGGAAGACTGACAAATAACGTGATTTTCCTGCAACAAAATTTAAGTGGCGATTAGTAAAAGTTAAAGTTAAAGTTACAAGTTGGGCACTCGGCCATAGAAAAGTATATTCGTTGGGTACTTTGCCATTGATGATTTGGTGTTGATCAACTTGTGTATCAGTGTTGTTGTATGTGGATGATGACTGATTTGTGTGTATATGTGTGATGGATGATTTGTGTGTACATGTGTGATGGATGATTTGTGTATCAGTGTAAATGTGTGTATGCATGTGACTAGTGTTTCTTCGTGTGGTTTGTGTATGTGATGTAATATGGTATGGTTAGTGCTGGTTTGTGTTTTCGATCATCTAGACAGACTCCTTCTGTCATTACCCAATATACACACACAGAGTTGCGTGCGAGTCTCCAGCCAACCTGCTGGCTCGACACGATTGATGACAATCCAGGTGGAAAGATGGGGTAGGTAACAGGAATCGGGAAGTGAATAGGATGGGTAGAGAGTTTTGCAGAACCGCCCGTTCTGTCCGCAAGTGGTTGGTTGCTTTTGCATGGTTCTCTGTGAGTACGCCACTGGTTGATGGGACCATGGCTGCCCTCAACTCACCCAGAACCATGCAGCTGCGACCAAAATTATGAGAATAAGGGTCTCGGACAAACTATCGTAAGATGGTTTTTGTTGTGGTAAATTTTACCGCAACAAATCCCACCCTTACCTCCCAGGAAATGTGTTTACTTTTCACAAGAAACGTTAACCATTTCCTAAAGTCTTATCACACACACAGGAAAAAGAGGAAACAGATGGAAGGGTAAACAACACAGGTAAAAGTTCCATCAAGACAAAGTAAAACCGAGTTTAAGAAAATTAGAAAACAAGAGAAGTAAAACTGAAGAAAATGTAAAAGTAAAAATGTAAAGACTAATAAATTAAAAAAAAAATGAACATGAGTTTTAAGCATAAAAAGGAGAATGAAAGTTTATGTTTAAGAAAAAAAAAACAAAGCAAGATTAAAGGGAAAGAAATAGCGTTCGGGTGTGAATTATATTGAAAAGTAAAACGAAATTACAAAAAAAACAAAAACAAAAAAAAATTATTAAGTTAATTCAAAATTAGGAACTTCTACTCTCAATTGCCTCATCAACAAACGGCTTGAGGTCTTTAACGTTCCACGTTCCGCGATCTTTCCCTTTATCATCTTTCAGCAAGTATGTCCAAGGTGACAAACGCTTACTGATACGAAAAGGCCCAACAAACTTTGGTGCCAATTTCGCAGCATAGTAGTTCGCAGCGTCGGAGAGTACAAAGTTTCTACGCCACATGAGATCGCCAGGTTGATACTGCGTGTCTCTCCGGCGTAGATTGTAAATCTGGGCCGACTTCTTAGTCGCTGCCCCTAGATTCTTAGCAATATCTTCCCTGAGCTTCTTGAACGAAGCTCCTATCTCTTCTTGGGATTGGTGACTCTCTTCACCATCGATCCTCGACTCGAAATCACGACCACTTGTGGCCATGTTTCTTCCGAAATTAGCAAAGTATGGGGAAAACCCTAACACCTCATGTTGCGAAGTCGGGATCGCACAGGCCACCTTTGCCAGCTGCGTATCCCAACTCCGATGATTTTCAGAGACATAAGCTCTCAACGTAGTCTTGATTATCTGATTAATTCTTTCCGCAGGGTTAGCTTAGGGATGGTAATGTGCAGTATACCTCAGATTCGACGCGTATTCTGCACACAGGGACTGCAGTTCTTTACTGCGAAATTGGGGGCCGTTATCACACACAATCCATTTCGGAACACCAAACAACAGGAACACATTCTCTTCAAGCTCCTTACATACCGACCTAGCAGTTGCAGACCGAAGCGGAAACAACAAAAGGAATTTGGTGAAATAGTCGACCACAGTCAGAATGTGGATGAAACCCCTCGATGATTTTGGAAGCGGACCCACCAGGTCCACGCAGATCATTTCCCATGGTTAAGAAGTACCTTCCCTTTCTGTCACCAAACCAGCTGGTTTCTCATTCATCGGCTTCACTTGTTGGCAAGTCCTACAGTTCCTAACATATCTAGTTATATCTCCTCTCATTTTAGGCCAATAATATTTCTCAACTACCCTAGCAAAAGTTTTTCGTATGCCCATGTGTCCTGCTAATGGACCATCATGACATTTTTCTAAAATCCCTAACCTATCTTTTTTTCCTATTGTTACGGTAATATTTCACCGCAACAAAGTTCTTCCCTTAAAAACTGGTTTATGTTTTTATTCCCTTCTTTTAGTCCCGGAACCCTCCCCATCATTTCTTCGTCCCACCATTTTTCCGTTGTTTGTTCTTAGCAATGTAAAAGGAACATTGCTTTGAACAATTAACAAAAGCAGGTACACCTTATCAGCGGATGAGCTGAATGGTTTGTTGAGCCAAGACACAAACCTGGTATATGGCTAGAGCAAATTGCCATATTTTCAAAACACAAAATGAGATACACACATATACACAAACATCACATAAAATAGAAGACACCATATACACTATATACAACATCATACAGTATTCATCATCACACAATACACAACATCACACCATATATAATATCATCACATGAAGTACACATCACAAACACAAAATTTTATACATAATGTAATCAAGGCTTAAGCCCACCCTAAATATTTAATTACGTATCAAAGGTTGGAACGTTAATAGTTTTCCCTTCTCTCCCCCAAATCTGCAAAAGGGTCCACCGGCGTAAGTTAGGGTTCGCGATTAAGAAAGATTTCTTCCGGCTATGATTCTTCTCAGAAAATTGTACATTAAAAATAGAGTATTTTGGAAACTGTGCCTTCCTCGATTCACTATTTGCGCGATTTAGAGTAACTGGGAGAATGCCCAGATGAAACTTGGTTTTGGTTCAATAATTTTCAATTTTCTCGAAAGGTTTTGAGATTGGGTAATTGGGGTCTGGACTCACCCATGAGATCGGCAAGTTTTGGACGACACCAACAACTTGTCGAACTCGCTGAATTGAGAGAGTGAGTACGAGCACTTTCGTTGGGTATTCGACAGCGATGGCATAACCCCATTGGTGGTTGATGTCGTGGAACTGAATCCCACGAAACGTGATTGGTTGAGAGATGGAACTTGTGTGTGTATGAGTGAGGTGTTGGGTCCAGACAGGGAGCTAGACTTGAAGTGGGAGACACTTCTTGGTTAGCTATCAAGCTGAAAAGTAGTTTTTCGAGACAGAGAAAAATTTGAGTTAAGTGAACAAAAATCAAGTTAATTTTTAGTTTTTAGCGGAGGAAAAGGAAATTTGGAAAAAAAGTTAACAGAATAGTGAGACGAGGAAAGCAGCAGGAAAACAGGAATAAAAAGGACTAAAACAGAACAGGAAAAGAAGACGTCAGCAGGACGTAATTTGTGATCAGAATCGAGGAGAATAGCCGGCGGACATCTTGTCCAAAAAGATAAGTAGAGTGTATTTTTTTTTTTGAGTGCGTTAGTTTTTTTCAACTTGTGATTTTTTTTGTGAGAATTTTTAACCGTGTGGCCCCTTTCTTTTTTTAATTGCACAGAAAAATATTTGTTCTAGAACCCCATTAAATTCTTCTCACATTGAGAATTTTCGGGAAATTCCCATTACCGTTCCAATCTTCGGTACTTACCCTTTCAAAGTCACATAGCGGTCCTCCAGACCATTGTACATAACTTTTTTTTTTATATACATACATTGTATAACGTCTTCTATTTACTTTTTTCAACATCCATTTTATAACATTCAATTTGTTCGAAAAGATTTGGGTTTTTAATCCAAGTTATCTACGGTTTTCCCAACATAATAAATCATAACATTCATATTTAAAACAATCGTGTTGTCTACATTTTCCTTTATCGTTCTTTTTTTCTTTGGTCGCTTTTCTACTTTTTCCTTTTCAGCAAAAGGTTTGAAAATTCCTTTTTCAAAAAAAAATTTTCTGGCGCCCACCCTTATTTATATAACAACACTGAACTCTATTAATACTTGCCTATTTAATATCAAAACCCTTTTATTAATTAATCTAACCTACCTTAATAAAAACTTCACACCAAATCTATATCGAACATACCCAACACCCAGCTGAGTAGCCGTGGCTGACAGCATCATTACATGCTGTGTGTTGCATATTCTTTTTTTTCCCTTTAACCCTTCATTGTTCATTCAGCCATTTACTATTTACTTCTTATTCTCTCGCCATTATTCAACCGGTGCACTTCGTGCAATTTATTCTTATTAGTTATCTTTGTTTTGTTCGCGGTGTTTAAGTATCGAAATCATCCTACATTTAGTTTGAAATATACTATTGAATATTATTAAAAATATAACCCCTTGGAAGGGACCTAGAAGGAAAAAAAAAGGTGCAACAATTTGGCACCCAACGTGCGGGGCTTGTGAAGTTTTTGTGGATCATTTGTGGTTTTTTTTGTGTCGTTCTGGAAGTGGTTGTTGTGTTTTTTTTTGTTATAAATCCTGTGAACTTTTTATTGTGCTTTTGTTTTCTCTCCCCAATTTAGGTCCAATTGTGCAAAAACAAGTGGCAAGTGCCAAAGAACATACATATATACGTATTCTGCATTCACCATACCTACCCATTGTGATTGAGGAAAATCAAATTTCATCGTTTGGAAGTACACACATAAGTATACAAAACGTATACTCTCAAGTAGGTTTTTCTTTTGATTTATTTTTTTTACATACATATATACTGTTTTTCTTGTGCTGAACTGGTACAAACTTGTGCATATATTTTGATTTTGTTTTTACATATTTTTGATTAATTTTCCCTGAATTTGAGTGCATTTTTTTTTCTATTTATTGAAACATTTTACATACATTTTACATACATATATTTTGACATAGAATTGTTCCTAAAGCAGTGCCATTTCTCTTATCAGCATCGGTGTTTTTTTGCTTCATCGTTTTGATATACATAATACATACCTACGCACATACATATTGCCGTGCACAATTGGCATAGCCAGCCGGCTTTGGTCTTTTTTGTTTACAAGTTAGATTTAATTTTCGCAGTGAGGAATTAGGGTCACGTACACGGTGTACGGAATCGACTCAATTTGTGTGTTCGATTGAATTTCGATATTTTTTATTTCGATTTTTTTTTATTTCGATTTTTTTTTTTATTTCTAATTGGAGTTTCAATTTTGAATTTCGATTTTGTTTTTTTGAATTGAGAAGTTGTGTTGGTTTTGGTTGGAATTTTATTTTTTTTTTATCTTTTTTTAATTGGTCTCGTTTTTTCGGTCAGTTGTGAATATTGAATTTGTTCGGTTGTTTTGTAAGGAATTTTAATAAGTTTTGTTTTGTTTGAGTTGAAAAGCTTGAAACGGTTTGGATTGTGTGCATAAAAGTTGAATCGAAATTTTTGTTGATTCAGTTAGGTTTTGGAAGGTTTTGGAAGGTTTGTGAGGTTTTTGCGATTTTTGGTTTTTGAATCGTTTTTGAAATTTGTTTTCGGTGACTTACGGGTTGTACATTGAGGAAAAGAATTTTGTGTAGTTTTGAAATTAAAGAGGATTTTTTTTTTGGGACTTTTTTTTGTAAAAGGTTTCGAAGTCGTGGTTTTGCATTTGTTTTTGAAATAAAGTTTTGAATAGTTTTCAGTTTTTTAATACAGTCTTAAAAAGTTTTTGCACCGTTCTTAATAAAGTTTTGAGAAGTTTTTTTAGTGTTTCTGTTAAATTTTGAGAAGTTTTTTGTTTGAATAGTCATGGATATCTATAGATTAGCGCAGGATGAGCTCGCCTACGAAATGGAATGTAGGGGCTTAGATATAGGGACAGTTGAGGAAATGAGGAAATCGTTGAGAGGTGCTAGGTTGCTAGAAAGAAGAGGGTCTTTAGGTGCTCCTACCAAATATCCGTTCAGTTTTGTAGAAGACAGTAAGGCAATAGAGTGTAAATTAGTTGAAATAGGGAAGTTATTAGAAAATCCGCCTAAATCAAGGAAGTCGAAAGAATATTTGAAAGTTTTAGCTAAAGTTGAATGGGGAATAGGTCGATTAGATAGGTCTCAACCAGAAGATGAGAGTGAAGAGAAGCGTAGACTAGTCTTGAGAAACAAGCTAGTTATGGCTTTAGCAGAATTAGAGGAAATAGAGGACTTACAAGAAGAAGAGGCTCAGCTATCAACCGATAGACTGAACGCTTCAGCGGCAGGACCAGAACCAGCCTCAGCAGCAGCACCAACAGGAACATCAACAGGACCAGCAGAAATAGCATCAACATCATCAGCAGCAACAGGGCTTGTAGCAGTTTCAGCTCAAGCTCCATCGAGAAGTTTAGAGGAATCTGGGAATAGGGATTTTGAAGGAAGCTATAGGGAATTTAATAATAGTAGGGAATATAGTGATAGGGCAGATAGTTTTGGTAGGGATAGAATTTTTGTTAATTCGGATAGGTTTGAAAAGATTTCAAAGTGGGACGTAAAGTTCAATGGAGAACGCTGTGGTTCTTCATTGAATGCGTTCCTGGAGAGAGTAGAAGAGATCCGGTTAGCTCGTGGAGTTTCAGAGGCCCAGCTGTTTCGGTCAGCTGTGGACTTATTTGTAGGTAGGGCTTTGTTGTGGTTTAGGGCGGTTAGGGTTTCAATCAATTCGTGGCAAGAACTTGTCAGCGAATTGAAGTTAGAGTTTCTTCCACCCAACTATGATGATTTGTTAATAGACGAGATTAGGCGTCGCACGCAGGGCCGCGATGAATCAATCGGGGTCTACGTTGCGATCATGCAGAATATGTTCAGGAGGCTTTCTGAACCCATCTCAGAGGGGCGAATGTTGTCTATGGTTCAAAAGAACCTGACACCATTCTACCAGACGCAGCTCGGATTGGCTAATCCGACTTGCGTTTCTGAGCTGGTTAGATTAGGGCGCAATCTCGAGATGGTTAGGGCAAACGTGGAATCTTACGTTCCACCCCCTAACAATCGAAGTAGGAACCTACTTGAGCCGGATCTGGCTTACGTAGAAGTTGAAACCCCAAGAGTCGCGGTTGTTGAGGAGAGCAACCAGACTCGCCAGGTCGAACGGAATTCGAATCAGAATTCGAATTCCAATCCATTTAGGTCGAATGGTAGAAGAGGTTCGGTTGTCGAGGACAACAACCAATCTCGTCCAGCGGGACAAAACTCGGATAGGTCGTTGGTTAGGAGAGTTTCTGCTGTTGAGAGCAGGCAAACTCGTGAAACCCTTGAATTCGAATTCGAATCGGAATTCGAATTCTAACTCTTCGAACTCTGTGGTTAGGTGTTACAATTGCAATGGGTTGGGCCATTTTGCAAATAGGTGTTCTGCCCCTAGGAGTTGTTTTGGTTGCGGAAAGCAGGGGGTTACGCGAAGTAACTGTTCCACCTGCTCGGGAAACGTGAGACGCACTCTCGGGTCAGTAGGACGAGAGCGCCGTTGAAATCTGTGAGGTCGCCTACTGGGGACCAGTCGGTGAATTTTGAAGTAGGTTTTGCACTTGAAGAGAATTGTAGGGATAGAAGGCCATATTTAGGAGTTAGTGTTTATGGAGTTAGAATGTTAGGACTTTTAGATTCAGGCGCTTCACGCACAATAGTTTGTAGAGAAGGATGGGAAATTTTGAAAAGTTTAGGTGTTAGGTTAGGGAAAACCAAAATAGGAAAAGTTACACTAGCGGATGGAAAGGGTATAGGAGTAGAGGGTATAGTGTCACTCCCTATTAACATCAAGGGAAAAGTAGTCTTAATAGACTGCTTAGTCATTCCGAACATTCCTCAGTTCTTGATTTTAGGAGCAGATTTTTGGGCTCTTTCGGGCATAGTCCCGGATTTGAAATCAGGGGAATGGGATTTTTCCAGCAAAGGTGAGATAGCTTCAGTTTCGGAAGCAACACACTTAGCTGATTTAGGAGAGGCTCAAAACCAGGAGTTAGGGAAATTTTTGGATAGGGTATTTAGTGAGATGCCAGAGGGATTTTTTTTTTTTTTTTTTTTTTTTTTTTTTTTTTTTTTTTTTTTTTTTTTTTTTTCTTTTCTTTTTTTTTTTTATTTACTTTTGGAGAAATGCATTACGCACCGTAAGGAAGTATCCATACTTCCCCGTGTGTCGGACTCTCCAAGGTGTAAACTTGGCATACCGACTAAAACTCCAAAAGTGTCTCGCTGATCTTCCCCTCGGGACCACATGCGCATTTCTTCAAGGGGGGGTCCGTGTCTAGGTGGCAGGTTCTTGTTCCTCAGCTACCTCTTCTTGTTTCTTTGTTTTCAGGATCTGCGTCAGATACAGGCTGATTCGCCTCCAACTCTCCTCGTCTCTCAGCATCTCCTGGATGATATTATTCGGGCTGAGCTCTCCGATAACTCTATTTATTTCCTGACGGGGAGATTCCCATCTCCTACACTCGAACACTGTATGATAAGCGTCGTCTGTCAGCGAATCTCCGTACTGGCACGAAGGACTTCTTTTTTTCCAATTTTGTGCAGGAAAGCGTTGAAATACCCGTGTCCGGTGAGGAACTGTGTGACGTAGTAGTTCACTTCACCGTGTTTCCGGTTACTCCATTCGCTTATGTCTCCGATCAGCCTAGCAGTCCAGCGTCCTCTGCTTTCGGACTCCCAGCGTGCTTGCCACTTCTGCTGTGTGATTGCTTTCTCTTCCGCGCTCGCCGCTTCCACGCCCATTTCTTCTTTCTTTTCATGTATGTATTGTCTTTGTGTTGCGAGGAGGTCAATTGGTACGACACCTGCAACTACAAGGATTGCAGGCTCAGACACCGTGCGGTACGCGCTCGCTATTCGCAAGGCACCGCGCCTCTGTACCGATGCTAGTTGTTTCCGGTACTTTTCATGTTTAAGTGCTTCAGCCCAAATCTCGCTTCCGTACAGCAGAATTGAATGGGTTGTTGCCAGGAGAAGTCTCCGTTTGCTTTCGGATGGTCCACCTATATTTGCCATCAGCCTAGAAAGGTGGTTTGTAACCTTTGATGCGCGTTCAGCTGCCGTTCGTATCTGGTCCCAAAAGCTCAGTTTTGTGTCGAGCTTTATTCCCAAATACTTTATCACGTTTTTGCTTTTTATAAGTTCGGTTTCGATGTGGAAATCGATGACCGTGGGAATTCGTTTTTTCGTTAGAACTAATACTTCGGTCTTTTCAGTAGCCAGCGACAGCCCATGTTCCTCCATCCAGGAATTTGTCCTTCGCATCACTTGGTTCAACTTTCTCTGTGCACTTTCGGTGTCCCTTGCAGTTATCACCGCAGCAACGTCATCAGCATATCCAACCAAAAAGCAGTCTTCGGGCATTTCCATACAGAGAATGCCATCGTAGGAGATGTTCCAGAGGTCTGGTCCAATGATAGATCCCTGTGCTGCTCCAGCTGTGATGTTTTTTTGTATCATTCCTTCAGTAGTTTGGTAGATAAGTTCTCGTTCTTTGAGATAATCTTTTATCATCCGTAAGAGATACTCTGGAATTTGGAATCTTCCTTCAAGTGCATCAATCATGTTTGACCATCGGGCTGAATTAAAAGCGTTTCGTACATCAAGTGTTACCAGCAGCACAATTTTCTTGGTGTTTTGGCTGCCTTGTTGAGCATTTTCGACAGCCCTTACTACTTCTTCTATTGCCCCTATTGTTGAGCGTCCTTTCCTAAAGCCATATTGTCTTTCAGACAAGTCTCCCATTCTTTGAATAGCGGCTATGAGTCGTGGTTGCAATAGCTTTTCTAGGAGCTTGCCTGCTGTGTCCAGCATGCACAGAGGTCTGTATGAGGATGGAGACTCCGGGTTTCCCTTATTTTTGCTGATAAGTACAAGCCGTTGCTTTTTCCAACGCTTAGGGAAAATTCCTTCAGCTAGACAGCTGTTGTACATTTTCAAAAGTAGTTGGGGACAGCTTTGTGCGATTTGCTTCAATGCTTCCACCGGAATGCCATCTGGCCTGGGAGCTTTTTTGTTTTTCAGCGCGTTAGATGCAATCCTGAGTTCTTCTTCGTTGAACGGTGGTATTTCTTCTTGTTGCAGCCTAGGAGTGTCGGGTTGCCTGATAGGATGTGTTGGGAACAGTGTGTCCACAATTTGATTCATCTTTTCTGGGCTGAAATCTTCAACGGGTTTTTGAGCTACAAACTTTTTCATGACGATCTTGTAGCCTAGCCCCCAGGGATTGCTGTTGATGTCTTGTCGCAGCTCTTCCCATTTTCGTTTCTTGCTCAGCTTAATGGCTCTCTTCAATTCGTGGCGCGCTATCCTGAATTCTTCAACGTCACTCTCACTATTTTCATTTTCGCTTCTTCTCCCTCTGGTCACTTTTCGTCTAAGGCGTAGACATTTTCTACGAAGTTCGGCTATCTCTTCCGACCACCAGTAGACAGGATTCTTTCTTCTATTTGAGTATATCTTTCTGGGCATTGAAGCGTCGCATGCCAGACGAGTGAGTTGCATAGTTGATTCAACTATTTCTTCAGCTGTTCCAAGCGATTGTAGCACAATGTCCTTTCCATCATCAATTCTGTTCCTCAAGACGTCAACGTTGAGTCTGTTGACGTTCCATCCACCTGGTTGGTTTGCCTCTCGGTTAGCGCTTTGGCGATTTTCCTCTTTGTCGAAAACGATGTATTGGTGATCGCTACCTGTGTAGTCTTCGATGACCCTCCAGTTCCTTATTTTGGACATCAAACCCTCTGTTGCGAAGGTTATGTCAGGTATGCTCCCTGTTTGCCCTGCTCTTCTAAAAGTTGGAGTGTTCCCTATATTAACTACGCTAAGGCCACGTCTCGCCGCCATCTCAAGTATTTGCCTTCCTCGAGAGTCCGTAGTTGGCATTCCCCATTCATGTCCTCGTGCGTTAAAGTCTCCGGCGACTATGATTTCTCCATCGATCTCACATATGAAATCATCTAAGTCCCCTAGTTTTTGTTGGAAAACATCCATCCGATCATAAGGGCTAAGGTATACGCTGATTATTGTTATTCCTGCGCTTTTTATCCATGTGAAGCCTCTTTCTGATCCTTTGTTTTCAATGGTCATGCCTTGGCTTGGAATCCATTAGGCGGCGGTTCCGAGAGTGACAGAGACCCAGGTTTGCTTGTTTTTGTTGGCATATTGCTCACTTATGATTATGACGTCCGCTTGTAGCTCACTTATAAGCTTTAACAGGAGGTTGTCCGCCATTTGGCTCCTGTGGACGTTTGCTTGGAGTATTCTGGTCATTTTGAGGAGGCCGTTTTCATCTTTTCAAGTGCCTGACGAAATACTTTGCACTTTCCCGATCCAGGTATGTGATCCGTTGGGCATGGTTGATTTTCGTCGGTTGCGCATAGATAGCACTTTGGAAGCTCATTACAGTCTTTCCTTTTGTGATCAGAACTCCCACATTTAAAGCACATTTCTTGCTTTCTTCTATCAGGTCCGGTGCAGTTTGCTTGCACATGTCCGTACCCGAGACACTTGAAGCATTTCGTGACCTCTATTCTGCGTCTTATTCTGCATTGGCACCATCCTATTTTTAATATCGGGTGTTTCAAGAGTTCACTCGCAGCCCGCTCGTTGATATGGATTATTGCCATCTTCAAAGCGCTTCTGTTTTTTTCAGTCACAAAGACTTTGAAGTCGGCCAATTCATCGCTCATTTTATTTTTTATGGCTTCCTGAACCTCTTCAAGAGTGGTGAGTTCCTCAAGATCTCTTATTTCCAGAGTTGTTTTCTGTTCAAGGTTCCGAATCTTGGCTCTTCCTTCTAAAATAGTTCCAATGCTTTTTTCAAAAGCTGTTCGGTTTTTGGCTTTTGGTCCTAGTTCCAAAAGCACATGTCCCGATTTTGTTTTCCTGACGGTTTTTATTGTGGTTTCCGTATCTTCAGGGTTAACCTTCTGTTTAATCTCTCGGAGTATATCACTGAAGCTTCCACCCTCATTTGGTTGAATGAGTATTGCTTCAGCTCTCCGCCTCCGCTTTCGTTTCTTTCTTTTTTGCTCATTAGCCGTTTTACTCTTTGTTAGCGGGTGTTTTGGCTGTAACCCTGCGGTCTTCGCTAACTGTGCATAATTCATCTGTGCTGAGTTCTTTTGCTTTTCAGAGTTATGTTCTTGTCGTTCTTGGCTCCCATCGCAAATCGGAGACTTCCGGGTTCGTTTGTCTTCCTTTTTTTTAAGTGGACTGGAAGGAGGTCTCTTAACGGATAGTGCATTTCTATTTCCATCGTGGTTTATTGGAGACTTTTTCGCTTCCACCTGCGGTTTATCTTTCGGAGGCTTCGCGGCTACCTTGGACAAGCTGGTCTTTCTCTCCCTTTGGTGAGTGTATTTCATTTTGTCCAGTGAATCCTCTATCTTTTCAATTCCTATTCTGAAGTCCCTGCTTATATTTTTCTGCCTTCCACATGCAAGTTTCATAATTTCGAGAGCCTCCTTGCACTTCGATATCTCCAGAAAGATTATGTCTTCTTCTGTCTCCGTGATTTTATTTGACGGAGTTTCTTCATCAGGAACCAACACAATTTGTCTGGCTATGGAGTTTCCTGAAGTTGGCGTGTTTCTCTCGTTCAAGGATCTCGTACTTGGTGGAGGTGTACGTTGCATTTTCGATCCTCGCCTGAAAGGGTCGCCGGTGTCTTCGTTTCTTTTACTTGTAGTTGTAGATTCTTTGGAAGCCAAGTGCACCACTCCCAAAGATTGGTTTTTGTTTGCCTTGCAGTCGCTGTATCTCGACGTCCCGGAGCCCGCGCGCTCACTCCTGACAGACGCCGGTACTGGGGATCCGACTCCCTGCACCGTAAAATTCTCTCCTTCTATTGTTCTATCCATATTTGATTTATTTTCTGTGTTTCTTCACATAGTTGTTTTTTGGTCCGCGGGTGGTATTTTATTTCCCACCTACCCTTCATTAATGATAAACATTAATGACGAGCGTCCCTCTATCCGCCACCTGAGGACGCGCCTTCTAGGGGAAACAACAAAACCCCCGAAAGAAAAAACCCCCGAAAGACAAAACCCCCGAAAGAGGGATTAGGGTGTACCCAATTAGTGGAACACAGAATTAGGACAGATTCAGAACCTATTAAGCAGAGGTATTATCCTGTTTCTCCAGCCATCCAAAAATTCATCGACAAAGAATTGGAAGAGATGTTGAAGGACGGGGTTATCGAAAAATCAGACAGCCCTTGGGCGTCCCCCATTGTGATGGTGAAGAAAAAGGATGATACCTATAGGTTTTGCGTTGAAACTCAATGGAGTTACAGCTAGGGATGCTTACCCCCTCCCATATATCTCAGCCATTTTAGATAGGTTGAACAATGCGAAATTTCTGTCTTCCATGGATATTAAGTCTGCTTATTGGCAGATTCCAATGGAAAAGGAGTTCAGGAAATTCACCGCATTTACAGTTCCCGGGCGTGGACTATTTCACTTTTTGAGAATGCCGTTCGGATTGCACAATGCACCCGCAACTTGGCAACGCTTTATAGACACAGTCCTTGGCCCTGAGTTAGAACCCTTCGTTTTTGTCTATCTCGATGATATTATCATCGTTACAGACACTTTTGAAAAACATATTGAGATTTTGGGAGAAGTTTTTAGTAGGCTTATTAAGGCAGGTCTGAAAGTAGGTAGGGACAAATGTCACTTCTGTAGGCCTTCGTTAAAATT
Source organism: Melanostoma mellinum (assembly GCA_914767635.1). Lineage (NCBI taxonomy): Eukaryota > Metazoa > Arthropoda > Insecta > Diptera > Syrphidae > Melanostoma > Melanostoma mellinum. Next base: position 92,300,289 of record OU612058.1, read on the forward strand.
TTTGGGCTATGTTGTAGACCGCAATGGTTTGCACATGGACCCTGAAAAAGTTGAAAGCATGTTAGGTATCCCACAACCGAAAAATGTTAAAGAAGTTAATAGCTTTTTAGGAACGGTTTCCTGGTATAGGAGATTTATACCGAACTTCGCTAGTTTGGTAAAACCGTTGAATGAGCTATTAAAAAAGAGTAGGAAATTTATATGGACTGAGGAATGTGAGGATAGTTTTCGTAGGGCAAAAGAGTGTTTGGTTGCGGCTCCTATCCTGACCTGCCCGGATTTTACGAAGCCATTCGTAGTTCAGACGGATGCTTCGGATTTTGGGGTTGGAGCTGTCCTTAGTCAGACTTCTGACGAAGGGGAAAAGGTGATCTGCTACCTGAGTAGATCCCTCAACCGATGCGAAAGGAACTATTCCACAACGGAAAAGGAGTGTTTGGCAGTGCTATGGGCCATAGAGAAACTGAGACCTTACTTGGAGGGAGTTAGGTTCACGGTTATTACAGACCACCATTCCTTGGTCTGGTTGAGCAAACTGAAAGATCCTGTTGGTAGATTAGCGCGGTGGGCGGTACGTCTACAACAGTTTGATTTTGAAATTATTCATAGGAAAGGCAAGGATCATGTGGTTCCAGATATGCTTTCGAGAAGCGTACCGGTCTTATCCGGGATTTCGGAACACAACACAGATCCTTGGCTGAAGAAGATGATCGATCAGATCGAGAAGGACCCATTAGCGTTTCCATCATGGAGGTTCGAAAACGGAACACTTTTTAAACATGTTAGGGCAAAGCATATTTTAGTTAGGGACAATAACGAATGGAAAATTGTAGTAGGTAGGAATGATAGGAAAAATATTTTAGAAAAATGTCATGATCATCCGTTAGCAGGACATATGGGGGTTAGAAAGACTTTTGCTAGGGTAGAAGAAAATTATTATTGGCCGAAAATGAGATCAGATATAGCAAAGTACGTTAGGAATTGTAAAATATGTCAAAGTGTAAGACCCGTTCATGATAAACCGGCAGGTCTAATGACGGAGAGGAAAGGGGTATCCAATCCGTGGGAGATGATTTGTGTGGATCTCGTTGGTCCGTTACCTAAATCTAGTAAAGGATATATGTATATCCTCACCGTTGTGGATTATTTCACAAAATTTCCTCTTTTATTTCCCCTTAGGTCTGCAACAGCGAAAGCTGTGTGCAAGGAACTCGAAGATAACGTCTTTTTGTTATTTGGCGTTCCAAAGATAGTAGTGTGTGATAATGGTCCTCAATTTAAGAGTAGGGAGTTGAAATCTTTATGCGATGGATATAGGTCGTCAATTAGGTTTACTGCGCACTACCACCCTCAGGCTAATCCGGCAGAACGGATTAACCAGATTTTGAAAACGACACTACGGGCTTATGTGTCGGACAACCACCGCGTTTGGGACTCTCAGTTGGCGAAAGTCGCGTGTAGTATCCGCACTTCCCAACATGAAGTCTTGGGATTATCACCATATTATGCTGTATTCGGGAGGACGATGGTTACCTCCGGGTCAGGGCTCGCGAGCGCCACACCTCCCGACGAGTCTGTTACCAATACCAATAATGATACCGGGGACAAAGGGACATGGGCGAAATAGAGAATAGGTTTAGAAAGCTTAGGGAAGAAATAGGTAGGAAGTTAGAAGCAGCTGCCAAGAAGTCGACGAAAATTTACAATCTTCGCAGAAGGGACGTGAGGTACTTCCCAAACGAGTTGGTTTGGAGAAGAAATTTCACCCTTTCTGATGCCGCTAACTACTATGCCGCTAAGCTGGCTCCAAAGTTTGTTGGGCCATTTAAAATCAAAAAAAGAGTTTCGCCATGGACTTATGTCCTAATGGACGAAAATGGTACAGAAAAAGGTACATGGAATGTGAAGGACTTGAAACCGTACCACGATGAGCCTGATGATTCCCAAGATTAGTCGCGTAGCCGAGGATAGGCTCGCTAAGAGGAACTGAGAGCCGAAACGCTCTGTGATGTGCATTTACTCTCGCCTAGAGCGATTGAGATATGGTTGTGTTGTCCATTAGAGATTTCCTTGTGTTGGTGTTGTCTTACCGTATCTGATCCCTGTACTTCGGCTTTTCTTTTGAAAAGCCAATTGCAACTCTTGGTAGGTAAGGGGGGAGTTTGTTACGGTAATATTTCACCGCAACAAAGTTCTTCCCTTAAAAACTGGTTTATGTTTTTATTCCCTTCTTTTAGTCCCGGAACCCTCCCCATCATTTCTTCGTTCCACCATTTTTCCGTTGTTTGTTCTTAGCAATGTAAAAGGAACATTGCTTTGAACAAATAACAAAAGCAGGTACACCTTATCAGCGGATGAGCTGAATGGTTTGTTGAGCCAAGACACAAACCTGGTATATGGCTAGAGCAAATTGCCATATTTTCAAAACACAAAATGAGATACACACATATACACAAACATCACATAAAATAGAAGACACCATAAACACTATATACAACATCATACAGTATTCATCATCACACAATACACAACATCACACCATATATAATATCATCACATGAAGTACACATCACAAACACAACATTTTATACATAATGTAATCAAGGCTTAAGCCCACCCTAAATATTTAATTACGTATCAAAGGTTGGAACGTTAATAGTTTTCCCTTCTCTCCCCCAAATCTGCAAAAGGGTCCACCGGCGTAAGTTAGGGTTCGCGATTAATAGGGCCCATACACTACACATGCATGCATGCGCAATCAAGTGATTGCGCATGCCGATTGAAGGTGTATGGTGTTGACTGAGTGGTTGTGCATGCGGCATGAGCAAAATCAGAATTTTCTGATATTTTCTTGTTTGCGCATGCATGCATGTGTGGTGTGTGGGCAAAATTGCTCAGTCAAGTGATAAAATTCAAATGAACAGATGAGCAGCAGCGGAGTTTTAGCTTCACATCCATACAACTTGTCTACTCCGCTACAAAATACAAATGAAGATTGCGCAGTTTGCATGAGTAGTGTAGGGCGAAAGCAATACTGCGCAATCTTCTGATTGCGCATGCAGGCATGAGTAGTGTATGGGCCCTATAAGAAAGATTTCTTCCGGCTATGATTCTTCTCAGAAAATTGTACATTAAAAATAGAGTATTTTGGAAACTGTGCCTTCCTCGATTCACTATTTGCGCGATTTAGAGTAACTGGGAGAATGCCCAGATGAAACTTGGTTTTGGTTCAATAATTTTCAATTTTCTCGAAAGGTTTTGAGATTGGGTAATTGGGGTCTGGACTCACCCATGAGATCGGCAAGTTTTGGACGACACCAACAACTTGTCGAACTCGCTGAATTGAGAGAGTGAGTACGAGCACTTTCGTTGGGTATTCGACAGCGATGGCATAACCCCATTGGTGGTTGATGTCGTGGAACTGAGTCCCACGAAACGTGATTGGTTGAGAGATGGAACTTGTGTGTGTATGAGTGAGGTGTTGGGTCCAGACAGGGAGCTAGACTTGAAGTGGGAGACACTTCTTGGTTAGCTATCAAGCTGAAAAGTAGTTTTTCGAGACAGAGAAAAATTTGAGTTAAGTGAACAAAAATCAAGTTAATTTTTAGTTTTTAGCGGAGGAAAAGGAAATTTTGAAAAAAAAGTTAACAGAATAGTGAGACGAGGAAAGCAGCAGGAAAACAGGAATAAAAAGGACTAAAACAGAACAGGAAAAGAAGACGTCAGCAGGACGTAATTTGTGATCAGAATCGAGGAGAATAGCCGGCGGACATCTTGTCCAAAAAGATAAGTAGAGTGTATTTTTTTTTGAGTGCGTTAGTTTTTTTCAACTTGTGATTTTTTTTGTGAGAATTTTTAACCGTGTGGCCCCTTTCTTTTTTTAATTGCACAGAAAAATATTTGTTCTAGAACCCCATTAAATTCTTCTCACATTGAGAATTTTCGGGAAATTCCCATTACCGTTCCAATATTCGGTACTTACCCTTTCAAAGTCACATAGCGGTCCTCCAGACCATTGTACATAACTTTTTTTTTTATATACATTGTATTACTTCTTCTATTTACTTTTTTCAACATCCATTTTATAACATTCAATTTGTTCGAAAAGATTTGGGTTTTTAATCCAAGTTATCTACGGTTTTCCCAACATAATAAATCATAACATTCATATTTAAAACAATCGTGTTGTCTACATTTTCCTTTATCGTTCTTTTTTTCTTTGGTCGCTTTTCTACTTTTTCCTTTTCAGCAAAAGGTTTGAAAATTCCTTTTTCAAAAAAAAAATTTCTGGCGCCCACCCTTATTTATATAACAACATAGAACTCTATTAATACTTGCCTATTTAATATCAAAACCCTTTTATTAATTAATCTAACCTACCTTAATAAAAACTTCACACCAAATCTATATCGAACATACCCAACACCCAGCTGAGTAGCCGTGGCTGACAGCATCATTACATGCTGTGTGTTGCATATTCTTTTTTTTTTCCCTTTAACCCTTCATTGTTCATTCAGCCATTTACTATTTACTTCTTATTCTCTCGCCGGTGCGCTTCGTGCAATTTATTCTTATTAGTTATCTTTGTTTTGTTCGCGGTGTTTAAGTATCGAAATCATCCTACATTTAGTTTGAAATATACTATTGAATATTATTAAAAATATAACCCCTTGGAAGGGACCTAGAAGGAAAAAAAAAAAAAGGTGCAACACTATCACTAACTTCCATTCATTACCACGTTCATTCACCAAAACATGACTCGCTCTGACATGTTTAAAAAGCCTACCATTCTCCACTCTCCACGATGGATACAACAAAGGATCCTTCTCAACAGCCGATTTCATTTTGACTATCCAAGGGTCAGAATCCGCTTCTGAGATACCAGCTAACTCCGGCACTCCTCGCGACAACATGTCAGGAACTACATGTTCTTTCCCCTTTCCGTGGATAATCTTAAAATCGAATTGTTGTAGCCGAATGGCCCAACGCGCTAATCTTCCTTGAGGATCCTTGAGATTACTCAACCACACTAAGGAATAGTGATCAGTTATAACCGTAAATTGGACACCTTCCAAATACGGCCTCAACTTCTCAATGGCCCACATGACTGCCAAACACTCCTTCTCCGTAGTTGAGTAATTCTTCTCGCTTCTGTTTAGTGATCGGCTAATATAACATATAGCCTTTTCACCCTCATCAAAACTTTGCGAAAGTACAGCCCCGATTCCATAATCCGACGCATCAGTCTGAACGACAAATGGTCGAGAAAAATCTGGACAGGTCAGAATCGGTGCCGTAACCAAACATTCTTTCGCTTTCCTAAAACACTCATCACACTCATTCGACCACACAAACTTTTTATTCTTCTTTAACAAATCAGTCAGGGGCCTAACTAAACCTGCAAAATTTGGTACAAATCTTTTATACCATGAAATGGTCCCTACAAAACTCCTAACTTCCTTGACGTTCTTGGGTGGCGGAATCTTCACCATACTTTCGACCTTTTCAGGATCGACATGAATTCCGTTCCTATCTACAACGTATCCCAGAAACTTCAAGGAAGGCCTACAGAAATTACACTTTTCCCTGCCTACTTTTAATTAATGTGGTACCCGTGGTGCGATGGTTAGCATGTCCACCTGCTAATCCAGAGGTTCGAGGTTCGAGTCCCAGCAGAGGCAAAAATATTTTTCCACGGGTATCGCCTTTCGCGAGGAATTGGCAAGTCCTCCGTTAGTAAATTCACTGCCATGAAAGGCGCTTTCTCAATTAGCCGTTCGGAACCGGCCCAAAATTGTAGGTCCCCTCCATTCCCTCACAAGGTTTGGTTGTGAGAAATGCGCTAGGCCCAGGGGCTCCTCGCTCTGTTGCGCCACCCTATTTATTTATTTTTTTTTTACTTTTGATCCTGCCTCCCTCAACTGTTTAAAAACTTCCTGCAAAATTTCGAGATGTTTTTCGAAAGAATCGGTGACGATGATGATGTCATCCAAGTATACGAAAACGAACGGTTCCAAGTCGGGACCAAGAACGTCGTCAATGAACCTCTGCCATGTAGCCGGGGAGTTGTGTAGCCCGAAAGGCATCCTCAAAAATTGAAATAATCCTCTACCCGGTACGGTAAAGGCCGTATACTTCCTAGAAGCTTCCTCCATTGGTATCTGCCAATAGGCAGACTTAATGTCTAAGGAAGACAAAAATCTAGCATTCGGAGCTTGTCCAAAATGGCTGATATAAACGGTAGAGGGTAAGCATCCCTATCAGTAACCTCATTTAACTTCCTATAGTCTACGCAGAACCGATAAGAACCGTCTTTCTTCTTCACTAATAGTATAGGGGAAGCCCAAGGGCTTTTCGATTTCTCGATAACCCCTGCCTCCAACATTTCCTGCAATTCTTTATCTATATGTTGTTGTATCGCCGGCGATACCGGATAGTACCTCTGTTTTATTGGTTCTGCGGACGTCCTAATTCTATGCTCTACGAGATTTGTACATCCTTATCCCTCACTCATACTATGAAACATATCTTCAATAACAGATTCTAACTTTTTACTCTCATCCGCACTCAACTCAGACTTTTCCCTAATACTACCTATGTCCGATATCGCGGCTATTCTCTGCTCTTCGGAAAAACTCCAAACTCCTAATCTTAAATCCGGGACTATACCCGCAAGTGCCCAAAAATCTGCACCCAAGATCAAAAGTTGTGGAAGGTTTGGAATAACCAAACAATCCAACAAAATGGACCTACCCTCAACTACCATCGGGAGAGGCAGAGAACCTAAAACTCCTACACCCTTCCCATCTGCTAACGCTACTGATTTTATGTCTGAGTTCCCTACACTAAGCCCTAAATCCTGCAAAATTTTCCAACCCTCACCACCAACTATGGTTCGGGAGGCACCTGAATCTAATAACCCTAAAAACCTAATTCCATAAATAAAAACTCCTAAATATGGCCTTATGTCCCTATCACTTGCCGCGAGAGTAAAACCTAAATGAACGTTCTCCAACTGGTCGCCAGCAGGCGACCTATCTAATTCCGACGAGCTACTCGGCCTGCTGACCCGAGAGCCCGTTGCCCATTTCCCGAACAACGCCTACACTCACGCTGAGAAACACCTTTAGCACCACATCCAAAACACTTCCTAGGAACAGAACAATTAGACGAGAAATGACCTTCCCGATTACAGTTAAAACACTTAACGTTACGATGAGGATTTTCTGGGGCAGGGTCTACGACAGCAACCCGTTGTTGCACCGCCGCAACCGGTTTGTATCCGCACTCTGGTTCCAAGAGATTCTTCCCTTTCGAAGGTGGGGTAAACGTATCCATGTTTACCTTTAGCGTGTCCAGCTCCCTACTCAGTGATGCGAGTTCTTTCACTGTTGCCGGCTTGGCGCACGCATCGTTAGCAAAACGAAGTTCCTCGACCCTTTCCAAAAACGCATTCAACGAAAAACTATCTGACTCGCCTGAAAACTTAACATTCCATTTTCCAATTCGCTCAGAATATTTACCGTTCGACACATTCAAAACATTCATACCATTAACTAATTGCTCTAAAAATCCTACATTTGAACCATTACTAACTGGTTCATCCCTATGAGCTGCTTCACCTATTGAAGCTTCAGCATCACCTAACCTTCTGTTCCCTAAAATCTCCCTACTCATTCCTCCAGTTTCCCTATTCACTCTAGATTCCCTATCACTCTCTCTCAACAATCGCATTAATTCGATCTCTCTTTCTAATTCTCTAATACGAGCATCACTCTCACTCTCACGTCGAGTTTCCTCGTTCATACAACCACCCGACAACCTCTCATTCGTCACATTCCTCCTGCCACCTTCATTCACACGACTAGTTCCACTAACACTTGCTTCCTCACAAGATCTTCCTACATTCCCATTTATCGCATTACCGCATGATGGACTTACACTCACCGAGCGGCCACCTTCAACTCCTGATGCTGCAACCTTCTTCGGAATTTCATCCTCTAAGTCACTCTCTCCACTATCACCCATAAGTACACCTAACAAAATCAACAACTCATTCTTCAGTTCACTCTGTTCCTCTTCATCCTTCTCATCCTCAACCACTGCCCTACCAATACGGCCTAATGCCCACTCAATCTTTGTAGTTATTTTCACACATTCCGAAGATTTCGGATCTTTCGGAGGATCTTCCAAAAGAACCCTAATCTCTTCCGTCTTTGCTATCACAGCCTCTTTATCCTCTTCAAAGCTAAACGGATAACTCTTCGAGTTTTCCAATGTCCCCCGAGACTCTAACACTCTTGAAGATCTGAGGGCTTTCCTCATCACTTCCACTGTACCCACTTTCAAACCACGAATCTGCATCTCATATGCGAGTTCGTCTGCTGCTAACCTACCGATATTCATTTTAAAAACTGTTCAAACTAATCCAAAACACAACTAAACAAAACCTGATTTTCACTCAAGTCACTCGCTAAATCTCAAAATAACTCAACAAAATTTCCTCAAAATCTTCGATATAAAACTGTTTAAAACTAGAAATATCACTATACTCGATCTCAAAAAAACTTCAAAAAACTTTTAAAAACAAACAATTGTTTTCGGAATCACAAAAATAACTCGCTTTAATCTCTATTCTAAAAAAAAACAACAAAACTTCGACAGTCTTTCGGTTTCGAGTCCTGTATCGAACACGAATTCAATTTAACAACCCCAAAAACTATTGAACTCCTTGCACACAAAAAAAACACTTCCTACAACTTTTTCAATTTATGCTTAACCTACTTTACACTTGCAATAATAAATCCTACCCAAGAAAATAATTTGCTACTTTTCACTCCTAATCAAATATCAAAAAACAAAAAAAATATTGCACGGCAACTCCAAAATTGGCAATTGCAATCGCAGTCACATACACACACTACTAAAGCTATAGCAGCTCACCCCAAAAACTCTTATTGAAAAAAAAAGAATCCCGCAATTTGACAACAAACGATTTCAATAATGTATGGATAATTGGATATATGTATATATATATTTTAGGCAAATGTAAAAGGTAATATATTTGTTGGCGAGAAAAAAATTAAAATGTAAGCAACAGAATATAATAAGAACAATCTATTTGCTACCAGCAAAATGCTGTGCAAACAACAATGTAAATGAGAAAAAAGAAAAATAAAACCTTACTTGTTGAAAGTATACTGCTTGTACGAATATATGTACGTATACTTATCCACTTTCCATCGTTCAAACAGCAAACAAAAATCCACCAAAACTTTTAACTGGAATCAAACTTGATTGCACTTCTTTCCAAAATCAAAATACGCACAAAACCTAGGAATAGAAAAAAACCAACAGTATCAATAATTCACAAAAATTTTGCAAAAAAACACAAAGGAACGACACAATCACAGGTTTATTCACAAACCAAAACCGCTTGTAAAAAAGATTCTTAACTTTTCCAAAGGCCACGCACGTTGGGTGCCACTTGTTGCACTTATTCTTTCCACAGCACAGGGATCTTTTTCTTATTATATTTTTTTACGTTAATTTACTAATTTAGGTTGAGTGCGGACTTGTAAACCGCGGACTAAAATAAATGGAATTTCCGATTCCAAACAATTGAAACAAGAAAAGCAATTGCACAGTCGAAATGCACGCGGGGAAAATTTTCGATTGAATGACGTTTATCGTTTAATGGAAATTGGAAAGGTGTGTTCGTTCGCTGGGAAGAATGAAAAGTGCGTCCAGCAACAATTTGTGCTGATACCACGGCCGCTCAGCTGGGGGTGTGTTCGATGGAAAAGCGTTTGATTAAATTAATATTTGAGATAGGTAGATGGTATTTTATTTGATAAAAGGTAATAAAATTTTCGTTAGTCCGAGGGTCAACGAAAATTTAGTGGGCGCCAGAAAATTTTTAGTAAAAGGAATTTTCAAACCTTTGCTGAAAAATAAGAAAAAGAAAATACGACCAAGGAGAAGAAACGAGTTTGAGTGGAAAAACAAAAGATAGTTTTAGAGTTTATGTAAAGTAGAATTTTCTTTAATGTTGTTAAGTAATGGTGTTGGGAAAACCTTAAGAGATTAGGATTAAAAACCCAAATCTTTTCGAAAATATTCGAAATATTCGAGTTATAATAGTTTTTTTTTAGAAGATGTAAGAAAAGTAAAAGAGCAAACAATAGTTTCGCCAAAGTCAAGGAAGCAAGAAAAGCCCGTTATCGTGCTGTATTGAAAATGCCGTATGGCAATGAAAAAGGCCGCGAGTCCCTCAAAATACGGGAAATTTTCGGCACAAAAGTCAACCAGAATTATATTCACAAATGCAAGCAAAACGGCACAAAGTTCAAAAGACGCACAATGCACCTGAAAAATTTTCACTCTACTTATCTTTTTTAACCAATTGTTGCTCCTTCAATTCCTGTGTCCTAAACTGACACTTTTCCAAGTTTTCCTGTTGGGAAATTCTGTGCTGGCCCGTTCTGCCAGAACCCTTTATCCACACGGAAGGAAACAAGAAAATTGCTCAAGTAATTACTAATTCAGTCAAGTTACAAGACTTGCAACTTGGAACTTTTTAAATCAAAATTTAAAATCTAAACCAATATGGCTGCTCAAATATCAATTTTCTTCCAAAATCGCTTTATCGCTTTTTCTTCAAAACCTCTATGTCTCATAGCCAACAATGAAGTGACTTCCCCAACTCTCTCATCAAGCTTCTTCATGATCGTCGTTTGTCTTGGCCGTTCATTCAGCCACAGTGGGTTCCATTACGGATATTTAGCACCAATCAGCGTTTTGCGTGAGAGGACTACCGTTTTATTTGGAATACCCTACTGTCTCTCAATATTCCCCTTAGCCACCAAATTTCCACGATCTTGAGAAATTATGGTCGGCTTACAGCTGACGGAAGAGTTCAGTGCCTTTTTTTGTAGCGAAAGCGATAAAGCGAAGACATGCACCATTCTGTGCAACTAAAAGGTAAGCTACATCGGTGGTTGGAAAAGTTATGTGCAGAACGGGTCTGCAGACAATCTTTCTAGTAACGACGTAGTAAAATGTTGTTTTCAAAGGAAATAATATCGTGGATAAGAAACTCTTCAACGCGTCAACCGTCTGAACCCATTACAAAATTCAAAAATAAGTGGTTCGACAAAGAATGTACGAATGCCCGAAAAAAATCATTTACGTTTCTACAAGCACTTCGTAACTTTTATACCGAGGAACTAAGAAAATGGTACGTTGACTCAAACGCCAAGTACGAGCAGTTATGTCGCACAAAAAAAGCTGAATTTGAAAATAGAAAGCAAAATCGTTGTTTGGCTAATAATTCAAAAGACTTCTGGAATTTAGCTACAGAAATAAATGGATCCAACTTTATAATTTGTGCTCATATTTCCGCAGATCATCTTTCGCACCACTTTGTTGCACCTTTCCTTCCACAGATATTATACTTTATCTTATATTATTTTAAGTTAATTTACTAATTTAGGATGATTCGAATGCACTTGAAAACCGCGAAATAATTAAGTAAAAGGAATATACGATTCCAAATTAAAAAAAAAGAAAACAATTGCACGACCGATGTGCACGCGAGGGAAAATTTTCGATAAATGACGTTTGATAGGAAAAAAAGGTATGTTCGTTGTCTGGAAAGGAAAAGCGCGTCCAGCAACAATTTATGCTGATACCACGGCCGCTCAGCTGAGGGTGTGTTCGATGGAAAAGTCTTTGATTAATTATTATTGTTTGAGGTAGATACGTAAGATTTTAATTGATTGGAGGTAAGAAGGTTTTCGTTAGTACGAGCGCTAACGAAATATTCATGGGCGCCAGAAAATTTTTAGTAAAAGGAATTTTCAAACCTTTGCTGAAAAATAAGAAAAAGAAAATACGACCAAGGAGAAAGAACGAGTTTGAGTGGAAAAACAAAAGATGATTTTGTTATGAATGAAAATGGAAATTTTAATGTTTAGATAGTGGTGTTGGGAAAACCTTAAAGTTCAGGATTAAAAACCCAAATCTTTTCGGATAATAAGGTTACAATAGTTTTTAAAAGATTAAGAAAAAGCAAAAGAAAGAAAGTAAACAGTAGTTTCGCCACAGACAAAAGAAGCAAGAAAAGCCCGTTATCGTGCTGTCTTGAAAATGCCGTATGGCAATGAAAAAAGGTCGCGAGTCCCTCAATATACGGGAAATTAGTCGCACAAAAGACAACCAGAATTATATTCACAAATGAAAGCAAAACTGCACAAAGTTCAGAACGCACAATTCACAAGAAAAATCTCACTCTACTTATCTTCAAATTCAATTGTTCCTCCTTCACTTTCTGTGTCCTTATCTGACACTTTTCAAATTTCCTTTTTCTCTGGTTGGAAGATCTGTTGCTGGCCCGTTCTGCCAGAACCCTTTATCCACACGCAAGAAAAATATTAAAACCTTGCAAAGAAAATTACTATGTTTTCATCAAGTCACAAAACTTGTAACTTGGAACTTTTTTTCCAAAATCAAAAATTTGACCAATATGGCTGATCAAAATCAAATCGCTTTAATAATCGTTTTATCGCCTTTTCTCACAAAACCTCTATGTTCTATAGCCAACAATGAAGTGACTTCCCCAACTCTCTCATCAAGCTTCTTCAATGATCGTCGTTTGTCTTGGCCGTTCATTTAGCCACAGTGGGTTCCATTACGGATATTTAGCACCAATCAGCGTTTTGCGTGAGAGGACTACCGTTTTATTTGGAATACCCTACTGTCTCTCAATATTCCCCTTAGCCACCAAATTTCCACGATCTTGGGATCGGATCGGCTTACAGCTGACGGAAGAGTTCAGTGCCTTTTTTTTGTAGCGAAAGCGATAAAGCGAAGACATGCACCATTCTGTGCAACTAAAAGGTAAGCTACATCGGTGGTTGGAAAAGTTATGTGCAGAACGGGTTTGCAGACAATTTTTCTAGTAACGACGTAGTAAAATGTTTCGAAGAGAAGGAGGAAAAATTGGTAACGCGTATTTTTACAATTTAGGTCTGGTGGACTTTTGTTCAGATTTTTAACAGGGGAAGACTGACAAATAACGTGATTTCCCTGCAACAAAATTTAAGTGGCGATTAGTAAAAGTTAAAATTAAAGTTAAAAGTTGGGCACTCGGCCATAAAAAAGTATGTTCGTTGGGTACTTTGCCATTGATGATTTGGTGTTGATCAACTTGTGTATCATTGTGATTGTATGTGGATGATGACTATTTTGTGTGTATGTAGTTGTATGTGTGTGGTGGATGATTTGTGTTGGATGAATGGTTTGTTTGCCTCAGTGTAAGTATGCTTGTATGTGTGATGACTATTTGTGTATGAATATAGGGTTGTGTATGTGATGATTAATATGGTGCGTCTCGTGAAATAATTGATTCTTCGTGTGGTTTGTGTATGTGATGCAATATGGTATGGTTAGTGTTGGTTTGTGTTTGTGATCATTTAGACAGACCCCTTCTGTCATTCAGAGTTTTGTAGAACCGTCCGTTCTACTCGCAAATGGTTGGTTGCTTTTGCAGGGTTCTCTGTGAGTACGACACTGGTTGATGGGAACATGGCTGCCCTCAACTCACCCAGAACCATGCAGCTGCGACCAAAATTAAGAGATTAAAGGTTTTCGAACAAACTATCGTAAGATGGTTTTTGTTGTGGTAAATTTTACCGCAACAAATCCCACCCTTACCTCCCAGGAAATGTGGTTACTTTTCGCAAGAAACGTAAACCATTTCCTAAAGTCTTAACACACACACAGGAGAAAAGAGGAAACAAATGGATGGGTAAACAACACAAGTATAAGCTCCATCAAGACAAAGTTTATAACCGAGTTCGAGAAAATTAATAAAAGAAGGAAAGTAAAACTGAAGAAAGTGTAAATTGTAAAGAATAATAATAAAAAAAAAGATTGAGTTTTAAGAATGAAAAAAAAAAAAAAAAGTTAAATTAAAAAGAAAAACAAAGCAAAATGAAACGGAAAGATGTAGCGATCAAGTGTGAACTATATTAAAAAAATGAAAAATAATATTACAAAACAAAATAAAATAAATTACGTTAATTTAAAATTAGGGACTTGTACTTTCATTGGCCTCATCAACAAACGGCTTGAGGTCTTTAACGTGCCACGTTCCGCGATCTTTCCCTTTATCATCTTTGAGTGCGTATGTCCAAGGTGACAAGCGCTTGCTGATGCGAAAAGGCCCAACAAGCTTTGGTGCCAATTTCGCAGCATAATAGTTCGCAGCGTCTGAGAGAACAAAGTTTCTACGCCACACGAGATCGCCAGGTTGATACTGCGTGTCTCTCCTGCGCAGATTATAAATCTGGGCCGACTTCTTAGTCGCTGCCCCTAGCTTCTTAGCTATGTCATCTCTGAGCTTCTTAAATTGAGCTCCTATCTCTTTCTGTGATTGGTGACTCTCTTCACCATCGACTCTCAATTCGAAGTCACGACCACTAGTGGCCATGTTTCTGCCAAAATTTGCGAAATATGGGGAAAAACCTAACACCTCATGTTGCGAAGTCCGGATCGCACAGGCCACCTTTGCCAGCTGCGTATCCCAACTCCGATGATTTTCAGAGACATAAGCTCTCAACGTAGTCTTGATTATTTGGTTGATTCGTTCCGCAGGGTTAGCTTGGGGATGGTAATGTGCAGTATACCTCAGATTCGACGCGTATTCTGCACACAGGGACTGCAGTTCTTTACTGCGAAATTGGGGGCCGTTATCACACACAATCCATTTCGGAACACCAAACAACAGGAACACATTCTCTTCAAGCTCCTTACATACCGACCTAGCAGTTGCAGACCGAAGCGGAAACAACAAAGGGAATTTGGTGAAATAGTCGACCACAGTCAGAATGTGGATGAAACCCCTCGATGATTTTGGAAGCGGACCCACCAGGTCCACGCAGATCATTTCCCATGGTTTAGAAGTACCTTCCCTTTCTGTCATCAAACCAGCTGGTTTCTCATTCATCGGCTTCACTTGTTGGCAAGTCCTACAGTTCCTAACATATCTAGTTATATCTCCTCTCATTTTAGGCCAATAATATTTCTCAACTACCCTAGCAAAAGTTTTTCGTATGCCCATGTGTCCTGGTAATGGACCATCATGACATTTTTCTAAAATCCCTAACCTATCTTTTTTTCCTATCACTAACTTCCATTCATTACCACGTTCATTCACCAAAACATGACTCGCTCTGACATGTTTAAAAAGCCTACCATTCTCCACTCTCCACGATGGATACAACAAAGGATCCTTCTCAACAGCCGATTTCATTTTGACTATCCAAGGGTCAGAATCCGCTTCTGAGATACCAGCTAACTCCGGCACTCCTCGCGACAACATGTCAGGAACTACATGTTCTTTCCCCTTTCCGTGGATAATCTTAAAATCGAATTGTTGTAGCCGAATGGCCCAACGCGCTAATCTTCCTTGAGGATCCTTGAGATTACTCAACCACACTAAGGAATAGTGATCAGTTATAACCGTAAATTGGACACCTTCCAAATACGGCCTCAACTTCTCAATGGCCCACATGACTGCCAAACACTCCTTCTCCGTAGTTGAGTAATTCTTCTCGCTTCTGTTTAGTGATCGGCTAATATAACATAAAGCCTTTTCACCCTCATCAAAACTTTGCGAAAGTACAGCCCCGATTCCATAATCCGACGCATCAGTCTGAACGACAAATGGTCGAGAAAAATCTGGACAGGTCAGAATCGGTGCCGTAACCAAACATTCTTTCGCCTTCCTAAAACACTCATCACACTCATTCGACCACACAAACTTTTTATTCTTCTTTAACAAATCAGTCAGGGGCCTAACTAAACCTGCAAAATTTGGTACAAATCTCCTATACCATGAAATGGTCCCTACAAAACTCCTAACTTCCTTGACGTTCTTGGGTGGCGGAATCTTCACCATACTTTCGACCTTTTCAGGATCGACATGAAGTCCGTTCCTATCTACAACGTATCCCAGAAACTTCAAGGAAGGCCTACAGAAATTACACTTTTCCCTGCCTACTTTTAATCCTGCCTCCCTCAACCGTTTAAAAACTTCCTGCAAAATTTCGAGATGTTTTTCGAAAGAATCGGTGACGATGATGATGTCATCCAAGTATACGAAGACGAACGGTTCCAAGTCGGGACCCAGAACGTCGTCAATAAACCTCTGCCATGTAGCTGGGGAGTTGTGTAGCCCGAAGGGCATTCTCAAAAATTGAAAAAGTCCTCGACCCGGTACGGTAAAGGCCGTATACTTCCTCGATTCTTCCTCCATTGGTATCTGCCAATAGGCAGACTTAATGTCTAGGGAAGACAAAAACTTAGCATTTCGGAGCTTGTCCAAAATGGCTGAAATAAACGGGAGAGGGTAAGCATCCCTATCAGTAACCTCATTTAACTTCCTATAGTCTACGCAGAACCGATAAGAACCGTCTTTCTTCTTCACTAATAGTATAGGGGAAGCCCAAGGGCTTTTCGATTTCTCGATAACCCCTGCCTCCAACATTTCCTGCAATTCTTTATCTATATGTTGTTTTATCGCCGGCGATACCGGATAGTACCTCTGTTTTATTGGTTCTGCGGACGTCCTCATTCTATGCTCTACGAGATTTGTACATCCTAATCCCTCACTCATACTATGAAACATATCTTCAATAACAGATTCTAACTTTTTACTCTCATCCGCACTCAACTCAGACTTTTCCCTAATACTACCTATGTCCGATATCGCGGCTATTCTCTGCTCTTCGGAAAAACTCCAAACTCCTAATCTTAAATCCGGGACTATACCCGCAAGTGCCCAAAAATCTGCACCCAAGATCAAAAGTTGTGGAAGGTTTGGAATAACCAAACAATCCAACAAAATGGACCTACCCTCAACTACCATCGGGAGAGGCAGAGAACCTAAAACTCCTACACCCTTCCCATCTGCTAACGCTACTGATTTTATGTCTGAGTTCCCTACACTAAGCCCTAAATCCTGCAAAATTTTCCAACCCTCACCACCAACTATGATTCGGGAGGCACCTGAATCTAATAACCCTAAAAACCTAATTCCATAAAAAAAAACTCCTAAATATGGCCTTATGTCCCTATCACTTGCCGCGAGAGTAAAACCTAAATGAACGTTCTCCAACTGGTCGCCAGCAGGCGACCTATCTAATTCCGACGAGCTACTCGGCCTGCTGACCCGAGAGCCCGTTGCCCATTTCCCGAACAACGCCTACACTCACGCTGAGAAACACCTTTAGCACCACATCCAAAACACTTCCTAGGAACAGAACAATTAGACGAGAAATGACCTTCCCGATTACAGTTAAAACACTTAACGTTACGATGAGGATTTTCTGGGGCAGGGTCTACGACAGCAACCCGTTGTTGCACCGCCGCAACCGGTTTGTATCCGCACTCTGGTTCCAAGAGATTCTTCCCTTTCGAAGGTGGGGTAAACGTATCCATGTTTCCCTTTAGCGTGTCCAGCTCCCTACTCAGTGATGCGAGTTCTTTCACCGTTGCCGGCTTGGCGCACGCAATCAGCTGTTGGAAGAATGGGTCCACGTTCTTTTTCAAAATCGCAAGTTTCCTTCCCTCTGAAATCGGTTCTGACAACCGCCTAAACAACGTCCTCATAACTGATATGTACCCCCCTAAGGTTTCATCCTTCCCTTGGGAACGACGATTAATCTCCTCCAAGAGGAGATCATCGTAGTTCGTGGGTAGGAACTCCGCCTTCAATTCCTTACCAACTCTCCCCAGGTTGATAAGTCTTCCCTCACGGTTCGGTACCACAAAAGGGCCTTCCCCGTGAGTAATACTGTCGCTGACCTAAACAACTGGGCTACCGGAACATCGTTAGCAAAACGAAGTTCCTCGACCCTTTCCAAAAACGCATTCAACGAAAAACTATCTGACTCGCCTGAAAACTTAACATTCCATTTTCCAATTCGCTCAGAATATTTACCGTTCGACACATTCAAAACATTCATACCATTAACTAATTGCTCTAAAAATCCTACATTTGAACCATTACTAACTGGTTCATGCCTATGAGCTGCTTCACCTATTGAAGCTTCAGCATCACCTAACCTTCTATTCCCTAAAATCTCCCTACTCATTCCTCCAGTTTCCCTATTCACTCTAGATTCCCTATCACTCTCTCTCAACAATCGCATTAATTCGATCTCTCTTTCTAATTCTCTAATACGAGCATCACTCTCACTCTCACGTCGAGTTTCCTCGTTCATACAACCACCCGACAACCTCTCATTCGTCACATTCCTCCTGCCACCTTCATTCACACGACTAGTTCCACTAACACTTGCTTCCTCACAAGATCTTCCTACATTCCCATTTATCGCATTACCGCATGATGGACTTACACTCACCGAGCGGCCACCTTCAACTCCTGATGCTACAACCTTCTTCGGAATTTCATCCTCTAAGTCACTCTCTCCACTATCACCCATAAGTACACCTAACAAAATCAACAACTCATTCTTCAGTTCACTCTGTTCCTCTTCATCCTTCTCATCCTCAACCACTGCCCTACCAATACGGCCTAATGCCCACTCAATCTTTGTAATTATTTTCACACATTCCGAAGATTTCGGATCTTTCGGAGGATCTTCCAAAAGAACCCTAATCTCTTCCGTCTTTGCTATCACAGCCTCTTTATCCTCTTCAAAGCTAAACGGATAACTCTTCGAGTTTTCCAATGTCCCCCGAGACTCTAACACTCTTGAAGATCTGAGGGCTTTCCTCATCACTTCCACTGTACCCACTTTCAAACCACGAATCTGCATCTCATATGCGAGTTCGTCTGCTGCTAACCTACCGATATTCATTTTAAAAACTGTTCAAACTAATCCAAAACACAACTAAACAAAACCTGATTTTCACTCAAGTCACTCGCTAAATCTCAAAATAACTCAACAAAATTTCCTCAAAATCTTCGATATAAAACTGTTTAAAACTAGAAATATCACTATACTCGATCTCAAAAAAACTTCAAAAAACTTTTAAAAACAAACAATTGTTTTCGGAATCACAAAAATAACTCGCTTTAATCTCTATTCTAAAAAAAACAACAAAACTTCGACAGTCTTTCGGTTTCGAGTCCTGTATCGAACACGAATTCAATTTAACAACCCCAAAAACTATTGAACTCCTTGCACACAAAAAAAAACACTTCCTACAACTTTTTCAATTTATGCTTAACCTACTTTACACTTGCAATAATAAATCCTACCCAAGAAAATAATTTGCTACTTTTCACTCCTAATCAAATATCAAAAAACAAAAAAAATATTGCACGGCAACTCCAAAATTGGCAATTGCAATCGCAGTCACATACACACACTACTAAAGCTATAGCAGCTCACCCCAAAAACTCTTATTGAAAAAAAAAGAATCCCGCAATTTGACAACAAACGATTTCAATAATGTATGGATAATTGGATATATGTATATATATATTTTAGGCAAATGTAAAAGGTAATATATTTGTTGGCGAGAAAAAAATTAAAATGTAAGCAACAGAATATAATAAGAACAATCTATTTGCTACCAGCAAAATGCTGTGCAAACAACAATGTAAATGAGAAAAAAGAAAAATAAAACCTTACTTGTTGAAAGTATACTGCTTGTACGAATATATGTACGTATACTTATCCACTTTCCATCGTTCAAACAGCAAACAAAAAAAAAAAACAAAATAGGAATAGAAAAAAACCAACAGTATCAATAATTCACAAAAATTTTGCAAAAAAACACAAAGGAACGACACAATCACAGGTTTATTCACAAACCAAAACCGCTTGTAAAAAAGATTCTTAACTTTTCCAAAGGCCACGCACGTTGGGTGCCACTTGTTGCACTTATTCTTTCCACAGCACAGGGATCTTTTTCTTATTATATTTTTTTACGTTAATTTACTAATTTAGGTTGAGTGCGGACTTGTAAACCGCGGACTAAAATAAATGGAATTTCCGATTCCAAACAATTGAAACAAGAAAAGCAATTGCACAGTCGAAATGCACGCGGGGAAAATTTTCGATTGAATGACGTTTATCGTTTAATGGAAATTGGAAAGGTGTGTTCGTTCGCTGGGAAGAATGAAAAGTGCGTCCAGCAACAATTTGTGCTGATACCACGGCCGCTCAGCTGGGGGTGTGTTCGATGGAAAAGCGTTTGATTAAATTAATATTTGAGATAGGTAGATGGTATTTTATTTGATAAAAGGTAATAAAATTTTCGTTAGTCCGAGGGTCAACGAAAATTTAGTGGGCGCCAGAAAATTTTTAGTAAAAGGAATTTTCAAACCTTTGCTGAAAAATAAGAAAAAGAAAATACGACCAAGGAGAAGAAACGAGTTTGAGTGGAAAAACAAAAGATAGTTTTAGAGTTTATGTAAAGTAGAATTTTCTTTAATGTTGTTAAGTAATGGTGTTGGGAAAACCTTAAGAGATTAGGATTAAAAACCCAAATCTTTTCGAAAATATTCGAAATATTCGAGTTATAATAGTTTTTTTTTTAGAAGATGTAAGAAAAGTAAAAGAGCAAACAATAGTTTCGCCAAAGTCAAGGAAGCAAGAAAAGCCCGTTATCGTGCTGTATTGAAAATGCCGTATGGCAATGAAAAAGGCCGCGAGTCCCTCAAAATACGGGAAATTTTCGGCACAAAAGTCAACCAGAATTATATTCACAAATGCAAGCAAAACGGCACAAAGTTCAAAAGACGCACAATGCACCTGAAAAATTTTCACTCTACTTATCTTTTTTAACCAATTGTTGCTCCTTCAATTCCTGTGTCCTAAACTGACACTTTTCCAAGTTTTCCTGTTGGGAAATTCTGTGCTGGCCCGTTCTGCCAGAACCCTTTATCCACACGGAAGGAAACAAGAAAATTGCTCAAGTAATTACTAATTCAGTCAAGTTACAAGACTTGCAACTTGGAACTTTTTAAATCAAAATTTAAAATCTAAACCAATATGGCTGCTCAAATATCAATTTTCTTCCAAAATCGCTTTATCGCTTTTTCTTCAAAACCTCTATGTCTCATAGCCAACAATGAAGTGACTTCCCCAACTCTCTCATCAAGCTTCTTCATGATCGTCGTTTGTCTTGGCCGTTCATTCAGCCACAGTGGGTTCCATTACGGATATTTAGCACCAATCAGCGTTTTGCGTGAGAGGACTACCGTTTTATTTGGAATACCCTACTGTCTCTCAATATTCCCCTTAGCCACCAAATTTCCACGATCTTGGGAAATTATGGTCGGCTTACAGCTGACGGAAGAGTTCAGTGCCTTTTTTTGTAGCGAAAGCGATAAAGCGAAGACATGCACCATTCTGTGCAACTAAAAGGTAAGCTACATCGGTGGTTGGAAAAGTTATGTGCAGAACGGGTCTGCAGACAATCTTTCTAGTAACGACGTAGTAAAATGTTGTTTTCAAAGGAAATAATATCGTGGATAAGAAACTCTTCAACGCGTCAACCGTCTGAACCCATTACAAAATTCAAAAATAAGTGGTTCGACAAAGAATGTACGAATGCCCGAAAAAAATCATTTACGTTTCTACAAGCACTTCGTAACTTTTATACCGAGGAACTAAGAAAATGGTACGTTGACTCAAACGCCAAGTACGAGCAGTTATGTCGCACAAAAAAAGCTGAATTTGAAAATAGAAAGCAAAATCGTTGTTTGGCTAATAATTCAAAAGACTTTTGGAATTTAGCTACAGAAATAAATGGATCCAACTTTATAATTTGTGCTCATATTTCCGCAGATCATCTTTCGCACCACTTTGTTGCACCTTTCCTTCCACAGATATTATACTTTATCTTATATTATTTTAAGTTAATTTACTAATTTAGGATGATTCGAATGCACTTGAAAACCGCGAACTAATTAAGTAAAAGGAATATACGATTCCAAATTAAAAAAAAAAGAAAACAATTGCACGACCGATGTGCACGCGAGGGAAAATTTTCGATAAATGACGTTTGATAGGAAAAAAAGGTATGTTCGTTGTCTGGAAAGGAAAAGCGCGTCCAGCAACAATTTATGCTGATACCACGGCCGCTCAGCTGAGGGTGTGTTCGATGGAAAAGTCTTTGATTAATTATTATTGTTTGAGGTAGATACGTAAGATTTTAATTGATTGGAGGTAAGAAGGTTTTCGTTAGTACGAGCGCTAACGAAATATTCATGGGCGCCAGAAAATTTTTAGTAAAAGGAATTTTCAAACCTTTGCTGAAAAATAAGAAAAAGAAAATACGACCAAGGAGAAAGAACGAGTTTGAGTGGAAAAACAAAAGATGATTTTGTTATGAATGAAAATGGAAATTTTAATGTTTAGATAGTGGTTTTGGGAAAACCTTAAAGTTCAGGATTAAAAACCCAAATCTTTTCGGATAATAAGGTTACAATAGTTTTTAAAAGATTAAGAAAAAGCAAAAGAAAGAAAGTAAACAGTAGTTTCGCCACAGACAAAAGAAGCAAGAAAAGCCCGTTATCGTGCTGTCTTGAAAATGCCGTATGGCAATGAAAAAAGGTCGCGAGTCCCTCAATATACGGGAAATTAGTCGCACAAAAGACAACCAGAATTATATTCACAAATGAAAGCAAAACTGCACAAAGTTCAAAACGCACAATTCACAAGAAAAATCTCACTCTACTTATCTTCAAATTCAATTGTTCCTCCTTCACTTTCTGTGTCCTTATCTGACACTTTTCAAATTTCCTTTTTCTCTGGTTGGAAGATCTGTTGCTGGCCCGTTCTGCCAGAACCCTTTATCCACACACGAGAAAAATATTAAAACCTTGCAAAGAAAATTACTATGTTTTCATCAAGTCACAAAACTTGTAACTTGGAACTTTTTTTCCAAAATCAAAAATTTTACCAATATGGCTGATCAAAATCAAATCGCTTTAATAATCGTTTTATCGCCTTTTCTCACAAAACCTCTATGTTCTATAGCCAACAATGAAGTGACTTCCCCAACTCTCTCATCAAGCTTCTTCAATGATCGTCGTTTGTCTTGGCCGTTCATTTAGCCACAGTGGGTTCCATTACGGATATTTAGCACCAATCAGCGTTTTGCGTGAGAGGACTACCGTTTTATTTGGAATACCCTACTGTCTCTCAATATTCCCCTTAGCCACCAAATTTCCACGATCTTGGGATCGGATCGGCTTACAGCTGACGGAAGAGTTCAGTGCCTTTTTTTTGTAGCGAAAGCGATAAAGCGAAGACATGCACCATTCTGTGCAACTAAAAGGTAAGCTACATCGGTGGTTGGAAAAGTTATGTGCAGAACGGGTTTGCAGACAATTTTTCTAGTAACGACGTAGTAAAATGTTTCGAAGAGAAGGAGGAAAAATTGGTAACGCGTATTTTTACAATTTAGGTCTGGTGGACTTTTGTTCAGATTTTTAACAGGGGAAGACTGACAAATAACGTGATTTCCCTGCAACAAAATTTAAGTGGCGATTAGTAAAAGTTAAAATTAAAGTTAAAAGTTGGGCACTCGGCCATAAAAAAGTATGTTCGTTGGGTACTTTGCCATTGATGATTTGGTGTTGATCAACTTGTGTATCATTGTGATTGTATGTGGATGATGACTATTTTGTGTGTATGTAGTTGTATGTGTGTGGTGGATGATTTGTGTTGGATGAATGGTTTGTTTGCCTCAGTGTAAGTATGCTTGTATGTGTGATGACTATTTGTGTATGAATATAGGGTTGTGTATGTGATGATTAATATGGTGCGTCTCGTGAAATAATTGATTCTTCGTGTGGTTTGTGTATGTGATGCAATATGGTATGGTTAGTGTTGGTTTGTGTTTGTGATCATTTAGACAGACCCCTTCTGTCATTCAGAGTTTTGTAGAACCGTCCGTTCTACTCGCAAATGGTTGGTTGCTTTTGCAGGGTTCTCTGTGAGTACGCCACTGGTTGATGGGAACATGGCTGCCCTCAACTCACCCAGAACCATGCAGCTGCGACCAAAATTAAGAGATTAAAGGTTTTCGAACAAACTATCGTAAGATGGTTTTTGTTGTGGTAAATTTTACCGCAACAAATCCCACCCTTACCTCCCAGGAAATGTGGTTACTTTTCGCAAGAAACGTAAACCATTTCCTAAAGTCTTAACACACACACAGGAGAAAAGAGGAAACAAATGGATGGGTAAACAACACAAGTATAAGCTCCATCAAGACAAAGTATATAACCGAGTTCGAGAAAATTAATAAAAGAAGGAAAGTAAAACTGAAGAAAGTGTAAATTGTAAAGAATAATAATAAAAAAAAAGATTGAGTTTTAAGAATGAAAAAAAAAAAAAAAAAAGTTAAATTAAAAAGAAAAACAAAGCAAAATGAAACGGAAAGATGTAGCGATCAAGTGTGAACTATATTAAAAAAATGAAAAATAATATTACAAAACAAAATAAAATAAATTACGTTAATTTAAAATTAGGGACTTGTACTTTCATTGGCCTCATCAACAAACGGCTTGAGGTCTTTAACGTGCCACGTTCCGCGATCTTTCCCTTTATCATCTTTGAGTGCGTATGTCCAAGGTGACAAGCGCTTGCTGATGCGAAAAGGCCCAACAAGCTTTGGTGCCAATTTCGCAGCATAATAGTTCGCAGCGTCTGAGAGAACAAAGTTTCTACGCCACACGAGATCGCCAGGTTGATACTGCGTGTCTCTCCTGCGCAGATTATAAATCTGGGCCGACTTCTTAGTCGCTGCCCCTAGCTTCTTAGCTATGTCATCTCTGAGCTTCTTAAATTGAGCTCCTATCTCTTTCTGTGATTGGTGACTCTCTTCACCATCGACTCTCAATTCGAAGTCACGACCACTAGTGGCCATGTTTCTGCCAAAATTTGCGAAATATGGGGAAAAACCTAACACCTCATGTTGCGAAGTCCGGATCGCACAGGCCACCTTTGCCAGCTGCGTATCCCAACTCCGATGATTTTCAGAGACATAAGCTCTCAACGTAGTCTTGATTATTTGGTTGATTCGTTCCGCAGGGTTAGCTTGGGGATGGTAATGTGCAGTATACCTCAGATTCGACGCGTATTCTGCACACAGGGACTGCAGTTCTTTACTGCGAAATTGGGGGCCGTTATCACACACAATCCATTTCGGAACACCAAACAACAGGAACACATTCTCTTCAAGCTCCTTACATACCGACCTAGCAGTTGCAGACCGAAGCGGAAACAACAAAGGGAATTTGGTGAAATAGTCGACCACAGTCAGAATGTGGATGAAACCCCTCGATGATTTTGGAAGCGGACCCACCAGGTCCACGCAGATCATTTCCCATGGTTTAGAAGTACCTTCCCTTTCTGTCATCAAACCAGCTGGTTTCTCGTTCATCGGCTTCACTTGTTGGCATGTCCTACAATTCCTAACATATCTGGTTATATCTCCTCTCATTTTAGGCCAATAATATTTCTCAACTACCCTAGCAAAAGTTTTTCGTATGCCCATGTGTCCTGCTAATGGACCATCATGACATTTTTCTAAAATCCCTAACCTATCTTTTTTTCCTATCACTAACTTCCATTCATTACCACGTTCATTAACCAAAACATGACTCGCTCTGACATGTTTAAAAAGCCTACCATTCTCAACTCTCCACGATGGATATAACAATGGATCCTTTTCAACAGCCGATTTCATTTTGACTATCCAAGGGTCAGAATCCGCTTCTGAGATACCAGCTAACTCCGGCACTCCTCGCGACAACATGTCAGGAACTACATGCTCTTTTCCCTTTCGGTGGATAATCTTGAAATCGAATTGTTGTAGCCGAATGGCCCAACGCGCTTATCTCCCTTGAGGATCCTTGAGATTACTCAACCACACTAAGGAATAGTGATCAGTTATCACCGTAAATTGGACACCTTCCAAATACGGCCTCAACTTCTCAATGGCCCACATGACTGCCAAACACTCCTTCTCCGTAGTTGAGTAATTCTTCTCACTTCTATTCAGTGATCGGCTAATATAACAAATAGCCTTTTCACCCTCATCAAAACTTTGCGAAAGTACAGCTCCGATTCCATAATCCGACGCATCAGTCTGAACGACAAATGGTCGAGAAAAATCTGGACAGGTCAGAATCGGTGCCGTAACCAAACATTCTTTCGCCTTCCTAAAACACTCATCACACTCATTCGACCACACAAACTTTTTATTCTTCTTTAACAAATCAGTCAGGGGCCTAACTAAACCTGCAAAATTTGGTGCAAATCTCCTATACCATGAAATGGTCCCTACAAAACTCCTAACTTCCTTGACGTTCTTGGGTGGCGGAATCTTCACCATACTTTCGACCTTTTCAGGATCGACATGAAGTCCGTTCCTATCTACAACGTATCCCAGAAACTTCAAGGAAGGCCTACAGAAATTACACTTTTCCCTGCCTACTTTTAAACCCTCAACCGTTTAAAAACTTCCTGTAAAATCTCGAGATGTTTCTCGAAAGAATCGGTGACGATGATGATGTCATCCAAGTATACGAAGACGAACGGTTCCAAGTCGGGACCCAGAACGTCGTCAATAAACCTCTGCCATGTAGCCGGGGAGTTGTGTAGCCCGAAGGGCATTCTCAAAAATTGAAAAAGTCCTCGACCCGGTACGGTAAAGGCCGTATACTTCCTCGATTCTTCCTCCATTGGTATCTGCCAATAGGCAGACTTAATGTCTAGGGAAGACAAAAACTTAGCATTTCGGAGCTTGTCCAAAATGGCTGAAATAAACGGGAGAGGGTAAGCATCCCTATCAGTAACCTCATTTAACTTCCTATAGTCTACGCAGAACCGATACGAACCGTCTTTCTTTTTTACTAACAATATTGGGGACGCCCAAGGGCTTTTCGATTTCTCGATTACCCCTGCGTCCAACATTTCCTTTAATTCTTTGTCGATGTGCTCCTGTATTGCCGGTGAGACCTGGTAGTACCGTTGTTTGATCGGTTCTGCGGACGTCCTAATCCTATGCTCTACGAGATTTGTACATCCTAATCCCTCACTCATACTCCTAAACATGTCTTCGACTACAGACTCTTACTTTTTGTTTTTATCCACACTCAACTCGGATTTTTCCCTAATACTACCTTTGTCCGATATCGCAGCTATTCTATTCTTAAATCCGGGACTATATCCGCTTGTGCCCAAAAATCTGCACCCAAGATCAAAAGTTGTGGAAGGTTTGGAATAACCAAACAATCCAACAAAACGGACCTACCCTCAACTACCATCGGGAGAGACAGAGAACCTAAGACTCCTACACCCTTCCCATCTGCTAGCGCTACTGATTTTATGTCTGAGTTCCCTACGCTAAGCCCTAAATCTTGTAAAATTTTCCAACCCTCACCACCAACTATGGTTCGGGAGGCACCTGAATCTAATAAGCCTAAAAACCTAATCCCATAAATAAAAACTCCTAAATATGGCCTTATGTCCCTATCACTTGCCGCAAGAGTAAAACCTAAATGAACGTTCTCCAACTGGTCGCCAGCAGGCGACCTATCTAATTCCGACGAGCTACTCGGCCTGCTGACCCGAGAGCCCGTTGCCCATTTCCCGAACAACGCCTACATTCACGCCGAGAAACACCCTTCGCACCACATCCAAAACACTTCCTAGGAGCAGAACAATTAGACGAGAAATGACCTTCCCGATTACAGTTAAAACACTTAACGTTACGATGAGGATTATCTGGGGCAGGGTCTACGGCAGCAACCCGTTGTTGCACCGCCGCAACCGGTTTGTATCCGCACTCTGGTTCCAAGAGATTCTTCCCTTTCGAAGGTGGGGTAAACGTATCCATGTTTACCTTTAGCGTGTCCAGCTCCCTACTCAGTGATGCGAGTTCCTTCACCGTTGCCGGCTTGGCGCACGCAATCAACTGTTGGAAGAATGGGTCCACGTTCTTTTTTAAAATCGCAAGTTTTCTTCCCTCTGAAATCGGTTCCGACAACCGCCTAAACAAAGTCCTCATTACTGATATATACCCCCCTAAGGTTTCATCCTTCCCTTGGGAACGACGATTAATCTCCTCCAAGAGAAGATCATCGTAATTCGTGGGTAGGAACTCCGCCTTCAATTCTTTTACCAACTCTCCCCAGGTTGATAAATCATCCCTCACGGTTCGGTACCACATAAGGGCCTTCCCCGTGAGTAATACAGTCGCTGACCTAAACAACTAAGCTACCGGAACATCGTTAGCAAAACGAAGTTCCTCGACCCTTTCCAAAAACGCATTCAACGAAAAACTATCTGACTCGCCTGAAAACTTAACATTCCATTTTCCAATTCGCTCAGAATATTTACCATTAGACCCATTCAATACACTCATCCCATTTGCTAGCTGCTCTAAAAATCCTACATTTGAAACATTACTAACTGGTTCATGCCTATGAGCTGCTTCACTTGTTGAAGCTTCAGCATCACCTATCCCTCTATTCCCTAAAATCTCCCTACTCACTCCTCCAGTTTCCCTATTCACTCTAGATTCCCTATCAGTCTCTCTCAACAATCGCATTAATTCGATCTCTCTTTCTAATTCTCTAATACGAGCATCACTCTCACTCTCACGTCGAGTTTCCTCGTTCATACAACCACCCGACAACCTCTCATTCGTCACATTCCTCCTGCCACCTTCATTCACACGACTAGTTCCACTAACACTTGCTTCCTCACAAGATCTTCCTACATTCCCATTTATCGCATTACCGCATGATGGACTTACACTCACCGAGCGGCCACCTTCAACTCCTGATGCTACAACCTTCTTCGGAATTTCATCCTCTAAGTCACTCTCTCCACTATCACCCATAAGTACACCTAACAAAATCAACAACTCATTCTTCAGTTCACTCTGTTCCTCTTCATCCTTCTCATCCTCAACCACTGCCCTACCAATATGGCCTAATGCCCACTCAATCTTTGTAATTATTTTCACACATTCCGAAGATTTCGGATCTTTCGGAGGATCTTCCAAAAGAACCCTAATCTCTTCCGTCTTTGCTATCACAGCCTCTTTATCCTCTTCAAAGCTAAACGGATAACTCTTCGAGTTTTCCAATGTCCCCCGAGACTCTAACACTCTTGAAGATCTGAGGGCTTTCCTCATCACTTCCACTGTACCCACTTTCAAACCACGAATCTGCATCTCATATGCGAGTTCGTCTGCTGCTAACCTACCGATATTCATTTTAAAAACTGTTCAAACTAATCCAAAACACAACTAAACAAAACCTGATTTTCACTCAAGTCACTCGCTAAATCTCAAAATAACTCAACAAAATTTTCTCAAAACTTTCGATATAAAACTGTTTAAAACAGGAAATATCAAACTTTACTATTACTCAATCTCAAAAAACTTCCAAAAAAAACTTTTAAAAACAAACAGCAATTGTTTTCAGAATCACAAAAATAACTCACTTCAATCTATATTCTATAAAAACAACCCCAAAAAAAAAAATATCAGTTGAACGCCTTGCACAAAAAAAAAACTCTTCCAAAAACTTTTAAATTTCTCCTGTAACCTACTGTAAGCACTGGAAATAATACTTCCTACACCAAAAATAATTTATTACTTTTCACTACTAATCAATAATAAAAAGTACTTTGCACACCAAAGAAAATCACGGCAACTCCGAAGTTGGCAATTGCAATCGCAATTACACACACACTACAATACTCGCTCAACAACAAAACTCTAATTGAAAAAAGTTTATCCCGCAATTCGATAGCAAACGAAATTCAATAATGTATGTATATATGTAGGCAAATGTAAAAGGTAAGGAAATATAATATATGTATAAGAAAAATGAATGCAACCAAGATAATAATCACAATTAATTTGCTACTAGCAGAATGCTGTGCAAACAATAATAGGAAAAAAACAAAACCTTACTTGAAAGTATACTGCGTGTACGAATGTATGTACGTATACTTATCCACAGACCAAACTAAAAATCCAAATCACTTCTCACTGCAACCAAAATAAAAAAGTTCTTCTCTCGCAGCAACAAAATCTTCTTTCGTAGAATTCACCAAACCTAGGGAATAAAAACAAAACAACAGAATCAAATATTCACAGGATAGTTTTGCAAAAAAAAAAACAATAGAGCACAGGAACGATACAGTCACAAATTAAATAAAAACCACAACCGATTGATTTGATAAAAAGACTTTTTTTTTCCCACTGGCCCCACGTTGGGCGCCACTTGTTGCACCTTTCCTTCCACAGATATTATACTTTATCTTATATTATTTTAAGTTAATTTACTAATTTAGGATGATTCGAATGCACTTGAAAACCGCGAACTAATTAAGTAAAAGGAATATACGATTCCAAATTAAAAAAAAAGAAAACAATTGCACGACCGATGTGCACGCGAGGGAAAATTTTCGATAAATGACGTTTGATAGGAAAAAAAGGTATGTTCGTTGTCTGGAAAGGAAAAGCGCGTCCAGCAACAATTTATGCTGATACCACGGTCGCTCAGCTGGGGGTGTGTTCGATGGAAAAGTCTTTGATTAATTATTATTGTTTGAGGTAGATACGTAAGATTTTAATTGATTGGAGGTAAGAAGGTTTTCGTTAGTACGAGCGCTAACGAAATATTCATGGGCGCCAGAAAATTTTTAGTAAAAGGAATTTTCAAACCTTTGCTGAAAAATAAGAAAAAGAAAATACGACCAAGGAGAAAGAACGAGTTTGAGTGGAAAAACAAAAGATGATTTTGTTATGAATGAAAATGGAAATTTTAATGTTTAGATAGTGGTGTTGGGAAAACCTTAAAGTTCAGGATTAAAAACCCAAATCTTTTCGGATAATAAGGTTACAATAGTTTTTAA
This sequence comes from Melanostoma mellinum, assembly GCA_914767635.1. Classification (NCBI taxonomy): domain Eukaryota; kingdom Metazoa; phylum Arthropoda; class Insecta; order Diptera; family Syrphidae; genus Melanostoma; species Melanostoma mellinum. Next base: position 92,331,227 of record OU612058.1, read on the forward strand.
AAGATTAAGAAAAAGCAAAAGAAAGAAAGTAAACAGTAGTTTCGCCACAGACAAAAGAAGCAAGAAAAGCCCGTTATCGTGCTGTCTTGAAAATGCCGTATGGCAATGAAAAAAGGTCGCGAGTCCCTCAATATACGGGAAATTAGTCGCACAAAAGACAACCAGAATTATATTCACAAATGAAAGCAAAACTGCACAAAGTTCAAAACGCACAATTCACAAGAAAAATCTCACTCTACTTATCTTCAAATTCAATTGTTCCTCCTTCACTTTCTGTGTCCTTATCTGACACTTTTCAAATTTCCTTTTTCTCTGGTTGGAAGATCTGTTGCTGGCCCATTCTGCCAGAACCCTTTATCCACACGCAAGAAAAATATTAAAACCTTGCAAAGAAAATTACTATGTTTTCATCAAGTCACAAAACTTGTAACTTGGAACTTTTTTTCCAAAATCAAAAATTTTACCAATATGGCTGATCAAAATCAAATCGCTTTAATAATCGTTTTATCGCCTTTTCTCACAAAACCTCTATGTTCTATAGCCAACAATGAAGTGACTTCCCCAACTCTCTCATCAAGCTTCTTCAATGATCGTCGTTTGTCTTGGCCGTTCATTTAGCCACAGTGGGTTCCATTACGGATATTTAGCACCAATCAGCGTTTTGCGTGAGAGGACTACCGTTTTATTTGGAATACCCTACTGTCTCTCAATATTCCCCTTAGCCACCAAATTTCCACGATCTTGGGAAATTATGGTCGGTTTACAGCTGACGGAAGAGTTCAGTGCCTTTTTTTTGTAGCGAAAGCGATAAAGCGAAGACATGCACCATTCTGTGCAACTAAAAGGTAAGCTACATCGGTGGTTGGAAAAGTTATGTGCAGAACGGGTCTGCAGACAATTTTTCTAGTAACGACGTAGTAAAATGTTTCAAAGAGAAGGAGGAAAAATTGGTAACGCGTATTTTTACAATTTAGGTCTGGTGGACTTTTGTTCAGATTTTTAACAGGGGAAGACTGACAAATAACGTGATTTCCCTGCAACAAAATTTAAGTGGCGATTAGTAAAAGTTAAAATTAAAGTTAAAAATTGGGCACTCGGCCATAAAAAAGTATGTTCGTTGGGTACTTTGCCATTGATGATTTGGTGTTGATCAACTTGTGTATCATTGTGATTGTATGTGGATGATGACTATTTTGTGTGTATGTAGTTGTATGTGTGTGGTGGATGATTTGTGTTGGATGAATGGTTTGTTTGCCTCAGTGTAAGTATGCGTGTATGTGTCATGACTATTTGTGTATGAATATAGGGTTGTGTATGTGATGATTAATATGGTGCGTCTCGTGAAATAATTGATTCTTCGTGTGGTTTGTGTATGTGATGCAATATGGTATGGTTAGTGTTGGTTTGTGTTTGTGATCATTTAGACAGACCCCTTCTGTCATTACTCAATATTCATACACAAAGTTGCGTGTGAGTCTCCAGCCAACCTGCTGGCTCGACACGATTTGATGATAATCCAGGTGGAAAGACGGGGTAGGTATAAGGAATCAGGAAGTGATTAGGAGGGGTAAAGAGTTTTGTAGAACCGTCCGTTCTACTCGCAAATGGTTGGTTGCTTTTGCAGGGTTCTCTGTGAGTACGCCACTGGTTGATGGGACCATGGCTGCCCTCAACTCACCCAGAAACATGCAGCTGCGACCAAAATTAAGAGATTAAAGGTTTTCGAACAAACTATCGTAAGATGGTTTTTGTTGTGGTAAATTTTACCGCAACAACTTCAAAAACATTCTCTCTAGTAACTTTGATTTGTCCTTTTCTTATGCAGAACCACTGGTTATAGAGGAGACTTTGGACTGTGAAGTAGACGTAAATGAAATAAACAACTTAGTTCAAAAAGCAAAAGATGGAAAGCAGCAGGCGAAGATGGAGATCCATATGAATACTTCAAAAATGCAACGCCGGCTTTTACTAATAATGTCGCGGTAAAATTTGCCGCTACAAAAAGTATCCTTAGGATCCTTTATCGTATCCCTTCCTCTTCTTCGTTTTTGGGTGTGGCTGCATAGTTCTGGGAGAGATAGGGGCAACCAAGGTTCCATCAGCCTATGGTTTACTCACCCAGCATTATGCAAAAACATCCTACGTAGGTTGCTGTGGCAAAATCGGTCAAAGCTAGACCAGAAAAGGGACAGGCGGTCCCCAACGAACATTGAAGAACGTGCAGACGGGCGGTCTCACGAAAAACACAAAAACTGCCTAATGAAACCTGGCAAGACACCCAAGGCAACACAACAACACCCATTATAAACATCCATGGTAGATGATCAATTCCTACCCAACGTCTTACGTCACTTTGACAAAATTAGTATGGCCTTCTGCCCAACCTAAACTTACTATCAACTTTTAAATAAAATTTAAATGATATTGACATAAAAGAAGAATCACTTAGAGACGTGTTTCCGATCTTATTCTCATTTCCCTTTTCTAACGATCTGGACGAAGGTCTACGGACAGTACTTCGAACTTTCAAACTTAGCTTCTCCTGTTCTTTGTTCTCCGAGAAAATATCTTCTTCGTATTTTAGTTTGGGCCGGTTTGGGCTGGGGACATTGCGCGAATGAAATAATTTTTCGGAGTAAGTCTTTCTTTAGGGGTTGAACTCGTCCACTAGGCTACTGGTGATCACATCATCTGAACGCAAAAGACCGCGGGTAGTTGATTCGTGACATCTCACTCGCACATTCTAGCCTAATGGCGGAATGCTGCAGTAAAAGTGAGACCGAACAACACCACGCTTAAAGGTCTGACGAGGATGGCCGGATGGCCGATGCCGCATGGATGAGAAAAACCCGCCATCTTGATGTCCTCTGGATTCTTGGTTGCAAAAGTTTGAAAAGTTAGATTTATCACTTTCCGCTCGCATTCTAGCAATAAGACCAAACATGTACACATGTGTTACATCGCGAAAGCAATTTTTCATTTACGCTGTTAGGTTATGGAACAAACTTCCCATTAATATTAGGGCTAAAATTCAGCACGGAGACTTTTTTCAGGAACTTTTTAGCTATTTTTGTTCTCATCGCTAATGTTTCTTTTTCTTTAATCTTTTTCTTTTTATTTAATCTTTTTACTTTACTCTCTTTATTCTTCATCTTTCTATTTCTTCTTTATTTAATTTTGTATATTATTGCTCAAAATAGTTTTCTTCTGCTCTTTTTGCTAAATTTTACTTGATACATTGTTATTAAAATATATTATTAAATTAAAACAATTATGTACGTACCTATATTCTAAGACTGTACGAACTTTAAAAGACTAGTTAGTTCTTAATGTACAGGAAATTATAAGTTAATAAATACAAATACAAATACAAAGATCTGGAAGAAAGCTCCCGAGAAATTATATCGATTTTTTTGGAGGTAACGATTTTAGAGATTGGCAGAATTTTCGTTTTAGCGAGAGGAGACTTTTTAATTTTACTGAGAGACGATATTCCGGTTGGGAAATTTTGAGGAAAAGATAGAGGTGTACGTAGAAGATATTTCCTCACGGAGTTCAGGATAGTGGTAACCAAAGGAAGAGCTAAGTATTTTATTTTTAGTTTAATATTGTTTTTTTCACTTCGGAAAATCCTCCTTTTTCAAGGATTTTTCGAGTAGTTTAGAGACGCCTTATTTGGGCAAAAACTAAGAACCGCTAGGCCTTCGTTCGTTCCGAGATTGCGGGGCTCCTTTATTTTTACTTTCACTTTTTTTTTACTTTCGGAAACTTTCCTTAAGTAATTCTTCTTTGTGTCCAAACGACACACTAATCTGTTTCGCTTTTTTTTAACTTTCAACTTTCTCAACTTTTCTATATTTCGAGAATTGGCCTCTTGCCAACCTCGAAAGAAACTTTGTATTCTTTTTTTTTATACTGAAAAGATTCTGGTTCTTAATCCAGATTTCAATCACGGTTACCCAGACACCTTATTAATACAATAAAATTATTTAAACTTCCCTTTGGGAATTCAAACACATCTTATTTCTTTTTTTCTCGTCGTCAAGGTTTGGAAATTTACCCCTTCAAAAATTTTCTGGCGCCCACAATTTTTAGGACACCCTGTCCTCTAAATTGATCACCCTTACAAATTTTACTAGCATCTCATTTATTCACTTTCGATTAATTTAATTTTCATTTTATCAACCTATCGAACACACCCAGCTGAGCTAGTCAGTAGGTAATGGGGCACTTGGGCGTGGGAATTTTTTGAGCGAGCCAAAAGGGTGCCGTCGGCGTCGGTCTGATTAAAAGGGAGATAATAGCGTTTAGAGTCACGTAGGTTGAAGATCCTTACGATGGGATGAGAGTAAAGAAAAAATGAAAAGTAGTGTTGTGTGTGTGCGAAGAATAGACACGATCTGTTGATAGATCTTAGAACGGGGGTGTGAAATTTTGGTAGTTTTTTGATAGATATAGGAATAGGTAGGACTGAGATTGTGATATGAGATAAGAAAATAGAGACAATAAAGGGGAGTATTTTTTATGGTTTTTTGTTTTAGATTTCGCTGGCGCTCGGAAGTGGTTGATTTTTTTATAAGTTTGGAATTTGTGCGCCGGTAGGTGAGAGTAATAGGAATGTTTTTTTTTTGTTTTGGCTGTACGCTAGAGAATTTGGTCACGTCCGATATTTGGTTGCCCTCATCGACTCCAGCCGTAGATGTCTGCGAAACATGACCGACCACCCGAATCCCCTAATAAGGAGCATCATAAGCCAGCCAAGACATCCCAGCCCGCGGTACCTTCTAGCAATGGAACTTCTGGATGAGGATCTTATCCCTACAAGTGATGAAGTGAACATTAACTTCTATGCTGACCCAGGGTCAGCATACCACCGTGGCTAGGAGCCACCAACCTCCCACCCTCACCCCTCCCCATCAAAACACAGTGACAACCGGACTTGAACAATCCGAGAGAAGAAAACGACAGACGAGGAAATTAACCAACCACAGCAACAATTAATTTTAATTATTTTTTTTTATCTTAGTCAATGTAAGAACGTTAGGCCCCCTCTGTGCCAACAACATATAAATACCCACATTGTTAACTTTAAGTAGATCTAATCAAATTGTACATATAATATACTAAGTTCAATAAAAATTAATGCTAATGCTAATGCTGCTAATGCTAATGATATTTGGTTGGGGGCATAGATTGTGTATGAGCAAGTCGTTTTAAGGAAGTGACCCATGTTCGCATAGCAATAAAATCCATGATCAATGTTGAAACTGAGTATCTGTGTTGTGTGTTTTTATTGCAGAGGAAGTATCTAACAGGTAATAAAGTAATACACATTGTAAGGAAAGATCATGGTGAGATGATGAAAATGCAATGGTATACATTGTTTTTCTGCTGCTTTTTTTTTGTCAATATCGATGCATTGATATGACAGACAGAATGTGAAGGTTAGAAACTATACATATGTGCAGAAGACGAAATGAAATTAATGAATAGGTTTCCTTTTGTATTATAGATTTCATTGACAATTGGTGGTGGTTGGGTTTTTTTTTTTTGATGTAAAATAGACAATTAGGCATCGTCCGATATTTGTTTTGTTTTGAAAAATATCTTGTACTTAATGCATTTCGTCACATCCGAAAATTGATTGTGCATAACTACACTATAAAGTAAGGATGCGACCCATGTTTTGTTCTGAATTTTTAATTTTGCTGGCAAGATTTGAAGGTTTGGGATTGATTTGTCACATCCGGTATTGGTGGTTGTGGATGTTTTTTATTAATTTTAAAACAATTTTTATACCGGGAGTGTAAAACATACCAACAATGTAAAAATGCTTTGTGAATATTGATAGAGGGTTGAGGTAGTTGAAACTTATAGATAAGCTATGGAATAATTCTTGAATGTGATGTTGTCTCTTTTTTTCTTTTATAAATCAGTGGCACCAATAACCAATATATTGCATCCCCATAGAGTTTCTACTATAAAAGCAAATGTTCTCTGAGTTTTCTATTCAGTTTATTTTTGAGCAATCGACCCTCTGAAAAATCTTAAAAAATCATAATCATCATCATGTCTTTCCTTAACAAGATTAAGAAAGCAATAAAATCGTCGTCGTCTGGGTTTGGTTCTAAGCCAATATTGAGCTTGTCGAAGCTCATCCATCGGGAAAAATACCCGATCCAAAAGGCGAGGAGGATTCAGACAAAATACGGGAAACAGATAATGTTGGAGTTTAAGGAGTACAAGGTAAAGTAAAAGTAAAGAATTAAAACATATACCGTTTTACAATTTCTTCTTAAAGGTTTTTCTCCCTAAACGTTGCAACTTGCAACTGGACGAGGAAGACGTCCTGCAATTGGACAGCACTGAAAGTCTAAATTCCACTTACGACTACGAGTCTAACGGCGGAGAGGGCCGTTACACCGGCAGTGGGAACTCGTTCGCTGCATTAGGTGACGATAACGAAGAAGATGTAGATGATGACGATGATAAGCATCTTCAATTGCTTACACAAACAATGGAGAAGCTTATAAAGGAGATTGAGGAGATCAAATGTAAACAAATGGCTCGCAGGCAAGCAGAATGCGAAGCCAAACAAAAGTCGCAGCCAAAGCCACAGCGCAAAACTGCAGCAGTAAAACAACAACGGCAGTCCACAACATCAAAGGCAGCTGATAATGAAACTGCGCCCGTGCAGCATCGCGGGACTGCAGCTAAAGCTGTAATTAATAAGAAAACTGTTACAAAGGAGCAGCCACGAGGGACCGCGGCTAAAAAAGCCGCGACACCGATCCCCAGCCAGCAGCAGAGGAAGCAGCCAGCAGCAGACCAACAGCAGCGGCCACAACAACAACAGCTGGCGCAACAACAGCAGAAGCCACAGAAGACCACAAAGAAGAACAGGGTGCCCCCAATAAATACTCTCAAGATGGAACTTAAAGAAACGAAAAATCTATGTAAGTCCGCCATTAGCGAAAATTTCATCACAAAGATCAAGATCGACATGCGATCCAATGTGAAAACATTTGTGACCATAAGATCGTCCGGGAGTTGTTGAAAAAGACAACCACCGAACATTTACATGTTATTGAAAGGGGTAGAGCCTACCTCTGACCCAGAGGAGATCTTAACTGAACTCCGCAGGATGGCGGGCGACGATCTCGAATTTATCGGGGTCAAGTCGTTCACCACGGCCAAGGCAAGACGGGAGAAGCGGCTATTGCCGATGTTCCTCGTCACTCTATCACCCAATAGCCGTCTGGAGAGTTTAAGGAAAATCTCCGTCCTAGACTACCAGATGGTAAGATGGGAAAAAATAAATAGACACGGGGACATTTTACAATGTCTTCTTTGCCAAAGGTTCGGTCACGCCGCATTCAACTGCCAAATGCAGTCGAGGTGCTTTAAGTGTGGAGAAAACCACAATGATAAAGAGTGCAAGCTCGGAGAGGCAAGGGTCGAAGACAAGACCCTGCTGAAGTGTGTTCTTTGTGGTGGAGATGGACACCCTGCTAATTATCGGGGCTGCCCTCGATAACAGATAATCAAAAAGTCAAAAAAAGCTGCTCCAACAGTAACTAAAGATGAGGGAAGGCAAACAGCCAGACCGACTACAAGTGCCGTCGTTCCCGAAATCTCCTACGCCCAAATAGCGTTGGGGGCTTGGAAAACGGTACAGCCTCCCCAGAAAGCGGCCGCACAGCCATCTGTGTCAAAGGAAGCTTCTGGGGAGTCAGAGGTGATGGTCGCTCTGCGTGTCATTCAGGCACAAATGAGCGATCTATCACGTCAAATAAGTGAGCAGGTGCGTAGGGTAGATGTGATCTACCGTGCAATGCCTACGCTTGCGCAATTCTTAGGTTAACGGGCGCGAGTTAGCTTTTGCCTACTTATATTCAGCGGGAGCACAAAAAAAAACAAGTTTTATATTCAATTAACAGCAATCTTTATTGAATGCTTTCTTCTAAAGAACTGAAACCAAAACTACACAGCTTTCTTGTTGCTAGGCCTTACGGACAACGCTTGGCTTTACAGACAAGATCAACTAACAATATATATCATTACAATAAACAAAACATATAGAGACAATAGGTAGAGAGAATAATAGGGTGTGTTATGAATATAACTCGTCCCCTCCCAAAAGGAATAAACTTGGGATTAAGTTCATTGCATTATATAATTCGTTTTCATAAATATATACATTATACATATATAAATAAGGAAGTACTTTCAAAAATAGGATAGTTAATATATAATTTAATTTTTTTCTTTACAATTATGTAGTACATTTATTTTGGTATAATATCATTTGCATTCATTTATATATTTTGATGGTAGGTATACGCCCTAGTGAACCATTTTATTATTTTATTGCAAAGCTCAAACTTATAAGGTTAATAAGGTGCTACTTTATTTATATGAACAAAATACATTTGTTTTGCATTGTAAGATGTTTCGGTAAGTGCTCATTGTACATAAGTTACTAAGTCACTGGGTATAATTATGTGCAATAAATTTATTCTTAGATGTTTTTTTTTTTTTTTATTTAGACATCCTATGTATGGTTAATCTTTTGCTTATGAACCTTTCTTTTATTTGTTTCGACAGTTATTTCATTGTTTTGAGTAACAATGTCATTAAACCTAGATGCCAATTCATTTCTTCATCCTTTTCAAAAATTTGTTCATTTGCGGTATAATCCGGAGGATCCTTACGTGACTTTTTAAAGTTGCTTATGTAAGTTTGTTTTCTTTCGAGACTTTTTTTTTTGAACTAATTTACAAAGATTTTCATAATTTAATTTATGTTGTTCTAAGTATTCTTGTTCTGTGCGAAAATCTGGGTTTGATGGAAACGGTTTACTGGAGTGAATATGGCCTGAAAGGAGTTCAAAAGGACTCAATTTTGTTGTGGAATGTATAGAATTGTTATATGTCAGTACAGCCTCATCAACTATTTCTTCAATTGAAGCGTCTTTTTTATGAAATTTAATCAAGCGAATCAGTTCCATAAGGGTGGAATGAAAACGTTCGACTGGCGAGTTACCTGTTGATGTCTTTGCACAAATGTTATGATAACTAATGTTATACAATTCTAAGAATTCCCTAAATAGAGTACAAATGAACTCGCTACCGTTATCTGCAACTATTTTTTTTTTTTTTGGAATACCGTGATGTGAAAAAAAGTGTCTGAGGCATTTAATTAAATTGATGCTTGTTCTTGCTGTCAGTGGGTATACGGCTGAGAATTTGCTGAATTTGTCAATAATAGTTAAAAAATTCATTTTGGACACAAAATATATATCAATATGAATTATTTCCAATGGTTTTGATGGCGTTTCGGTTAATTGAAATTTAAAGTGTCAAATAAATAAAAAAGCTAGACGTACAATTATGCCCATGGTGATTTCAGCCACTTCAAAGAAACCATTTGATAAGGTCTTTATGGATATTGTTGGTCCACTCCCAACAACTACGAATGGTAACAAATATATTTTGACCTTCGCAGATGATCTTACCCGTTTCATGGACTGTTACCCACTTCCTAACGCGGAAGCAGAAACGGTCGCCAAGGTTTTTTTTGAGGAGATTATATGTCGCTATAGAATACCCAAACAGCTACTAACCGATCGAGGGGCAAATTTTTGCAGCGATCTTTTCAAGAAAGTGTGTAAGTTTCTCAAAATAAATAAACTTGAACCAACGGCATATCACCCACAATCTAATGGAGCTCTGGAAAGGAATCATGGTCCTCTGATAGAGTACTTACGATCCTTTTCCAGTGCGGCCCCCGCAGATTGGGATACATGGCTTCGACAAGCGATGTATGTTCACAACAACACTCCTCGTGCTAGTACGAACTATCACCGATGGACGTGTTGTACGGTTTTACTTCCGAGATGCCAACTAATATCAAGAAAACTCCTTCTCCAATTTACGATGATGAAAATTATTTTTATCTACTAAGAAATAAATTGCAAATCAAATAGCTAGAGCAAATATAGAGGTGAGTAAGTTCAAATCGAAAGAACATTACGATAAAAACATTACACCACATGCCTTGTTATACCTGTGACCAATTTCACAGTTATCTATAACATTAGAAATTACATGTTTAAGTGTCGGAAAATATATATCTCTTTTTAAGTGATGAAAACATTCGGTTATACCCCTATGGTAGGAGGTCTGATGGTAATTTCTAACCTCTTTTTCTTGATCATCTCTCTCCGTTATATCTCTAAGCAAGGTCATAGATCTAACAAGCTTTAAACGTGCTCGATGGAAGAACTTGGTAACCACCTTTTGAATCGCCGAAAATGTTTCATCGTCTGTTAAAATGGCCATTTGCCGTTTTGTATTCATGTGGTATTGCAAAATTGAAGTGACTACACTTTCCTCTGCAGGGTTATGGTGCTCAATTATATACCTTTTTTTCCTTTGAAATAAAATTGTCAGTTTTGAAGATAACTGCGATTTTGCCGGATTTCGCCTAATAATAATTTGATGGGAAAATTCGTTGATTGGACGTTCGGATACCTATTGGAATACCACTATCAAAATTTTCTTCAGCCGAATGAATTGTTGATATTATAGACTATGCATCAGCGTTATTTTGTATCGAAGCCATTTCTAAATTTTCAAATTCAGTCTCGTTAGTGTTTATTTCAATTCGTGAAAGTGCGTCAGCGTTTGCATTCTGCGTACCTTTTTTGTAGACAACCTCATAGTCATACTCTTCTAGCCGCAACCTCCACCGTACTAGTTTTGAGCAGGGATCTTTGACGGAAAAAAGCCAAGTGAGGGGCTTGTGATCAGTGACAATCTTGAACTTTCGGCCATAAACATATGGTCTGAAGTATTTTGTGGCCCAAACAATACCCAACAGCTCTTTTTCGATCGTGCTGTAATGTTGTTTACTTTTTGATAGAGTCCGACTTGCAAAACAAATAGGCCTATCAGAACCTAAAGGACCTTGGGAGAGCACTGCACCTATTGCAACATTACTAGCATCAGTAGTAATAATGAAAGGCTTACGAAAATCTGGGTATTGTAGGATAGGGTCATTGCATAGTATATTTTTGCATTCTTCAAAACAATTAGTAAATCTGGAGTTTAAAATAATTTTATTTCCTTTTCGAAGGCACTCTGTTAAGGGTTTCGTAAGGTTTGCAAAATCTTTTATAAATTTGCGATAGTAGCCCAAGAGGCCAAGAAAAGATTTAATCTGTTTTTGTGTGGTTGGCAGAGGAAATTTTTTTACGGCTTGTATCTTGTCCGGATTTGGCCGGATGCCATCAGAGGTAACAAGTGTTACGGGCCGTTTTTGGTCGTCGGGGTCGCGCTGGCATGCTTGTCCGGCTCCTGCTCGTCGATGGGCGTGGGACTTGACCCCCATAACCCGTAAACAAAAATGAATCATGCCAGACTTTGTTGCTAATCAGGTGTAATCTTAGCATACGCGAGAAATCTCCTTAACCCACCCTACCATGTCACCGTACTCGCCTAAGTGACCCTTACTTTACCATCTCCTATATCCTTCGGTCCATCTATACACTTCCACTCACCCCTTTATGCCTAAACACACTTAGCAATTCATCCTATCAATCAAAACACAAATATTCATATCATATACATACTATAAATCATTTAATTATGCAAAAAGTAAATCTATTTAAACATTCTTCCCCTCAGTGAGGGCTTTTATAAATTATATATATATTGTTCTATAATCTAATTATTTAACTATTCTTGTTATTAAAACTTTTCCGAGTGTATGTATCTATATATATTAAATTACTCTTCGGTATATACCGCGCCTAATCTACTTCTTTGCAATGGTCCCCCAAGAACTCAACCGACTAACAAAGTTTATATATATAGAATCAAATAATTAGAATCAAACAAAAAATGACTCACCGCTTTCTATTATATCCGCTGACGATGATGTGGCCACAGCATACGGGCAGGATTCTGGTGGTGTGCTTGATTCGGATGTTTACTGAGTCGCACTGTTGGCTTATTTTATGTTATAAAAGAAAATTATTTGACTATAATATTTATACTCTATTAAGTTGGTGAGCTCGCGCCCCGCCCACTAGCGCACTTTATGGATATATCCCGGGATTGGTATATATAGATATATATACCCGTACTACGGTACTTAAACGAAATCTTTAAACACTATTTTATGCCTTATGGGCCAAATCAAAAAAAATTAAGGAAAATCACCAAAGTGGTGCAATAATTAAAAAAAAAAATAAAATTGAATTTGTCGGGATGTGAACCCGGGTCTGCTGCCGCAGCTCCCTTTATGGGTGAGCACTCAGCCCACTCAGCCAAAAGTCTGTCTGGGTTTTGCTGGTTCTTCTCAGTGTTTTATCCGGTCTCCAGAACTAACAATCAAAATGTAGTGAATTTTCACTGAACTCAAAGTTCACGGATTTTTTTCCGAGGACGCGTTGATATAGCGTGTGGCGACTACCAGTTTTGGTAACAATAGCCCCCTCCACTGGTTCTAGCTGACTTTTACCTTTTTGAAATGAATTAACTAAATTATAATCACCAATCACTCACAACACAGTCTAACATACCTTTCCGCCAATTTCGCACTGGATCAAATTCCACAGGATGTAAAAATTCGCAATTACACTCAACACAATCAAAACTATCGTTAGCTTAATCCAAAAAAAAGAAATAATAATTAAACTAAATTTAAGTTCACACTCGACAGCACAAAAACTACCAATTTCCGCAATTACAGCAATCCTCACTTTTCGACAGTTTACAATCCTTTGTCCAGCACAAGCAGTTCAATTTGATTTAAAACCGTCAACTTCTCCTCTACGGTTTTCCGTTGACGAAACTCTTTAACGGAGGCGGGATTTACTCCCGTACCCTGAGCTTTCTCTCACAAAACCGATTCGCACGTCAACTCAAAACAAACCAATTTGGGATCAAAGTAGTGTTGCCACTATCCCACACTCAAAACAAACACTTTCGCATACAACACTCCAGACAAAATCCATATTTCGTTTTTTTATTTTTTATTTTGTTACGGGCCGTTTTTGGTCGTCGGGGTCGCGCTGGCATGCTTGTCCGGCTCCTGCTCGTCGATGGGCGTGGGACTTGACCCCCATAACCCGTAAACAAAAAAAAATCATGCCAGACTTTGTTGCTAATCAGGTGTAATCTTAGCATACGCGAGAAAACTCCTCAACCCACCCTACCATGTCACTGATCTCGCCTCAGTGACCCTTAATTTGCCATCTCCTATATCCTTCGGTCCATCTATACACTTCCACTCACCCCTTTTATATATAAAAATATCGGATACCACGAGATCCGGTAGTGCGTCTTGATTTTTTTGAATGTTTTCCCGCAAACTTTTGTACTCTTCCGATTGGAAGTCAGGTGAGTCTAAATCTACCTCGATAGCAATATCGTGTATGGAGATTTCCTCCATGTCCATCCGCGACAACGCATCTGGGACCACGTTTAGTGTACCTTTTCGATGCTCAATAGCGAAATTGAAGCCTTGAAGTTCAAGACTCCAACGAGCTAGTCTGCCTGTCAGATCTTTGAGTGACATCAGCCACTTCAAACTTGAATGGTCAGTTATGACCCGGAACGGCATCCCCTCCACGTATGCCCTAAACTTACGGATACTCAGCACCGCCGCGAGACACTCTTGCTCAGTGACGGTGTAGTTCTTCTGAGCTTTATTAAGTTTCTTGGACATGAAGGCTATGGGCTTTTCATTCCCTTCATCGTCCAATTGGAAAAGTACCCCTCCTACTCCCTCAGACGACGCATCACATTGGATGACAAAAGGCTTCTTGAAGTCAGCCTGAGACAACACTGGAGCCGAGGTAAGAGCCTGTTTTAATTTCTCAAATGCTTCCTTAGCTGGGAGCGACAATTCAAACTTTTTTTGTTTTTTTAGACAATCAGTCAATGGTGCTGCCAAATCCGAATAGTTCCGGATAAACCTTCGGTACCAGCCGGTAAGGCCTATAAATCTCCGCACTTGCCTTGCGGTCTTCGGTACAGGAAAGTTCACCATCGCAGAAATCTTCTCCGGGTTGGTTTTGAGAACCCCCTGACCTACTATATACCCAAGAAACTTGACCTCGCGCATACAAAATTTTGATTTACTCAAATTGATTTGTCAGATTTGCACGTCGTAAACACGCAGCCACCTCTGACAACACTCGTAAATGCGTATCGAAATCTGGGGTACATATCAGAAGGTCATCTAAGTAAATAAAAACGTTTTGTCGTAGACTTGCTGGAATCACCCGGTCCATCAGACGGCACATTCTCTGGGCTGCATTACATAACCCGAATGGCATCACTCTGAATTGATACAGAGGCCGTCCAGGTACTGCAAATGCCGTCTTTTCCCTGGACAGTTCATCCAACGGGATTTGATAGAACGCCTCCGTGAGATCCAGAGCCGAAATGACAAACGTGTCCTCTAATCTGCTGATAATGCCTTCTACATGCGATAGTGGATAAGCATCTGCTTTAGTCTTACTGTTCAACTTACGACTATCCAAACACAATCGAAATTTCCCTGCAGACTTCTCAACTAACAACACTGGTGAGCACCAAGGTGAGTTACTCTCTTCTATAATTCCCATTTTTAACATACGGTCTACTTCCTTATAGACTTCGACCTGACGTACCGGCGACAACGGATAGATTTTGCATTTCACTGGAACTGAATCACCTACATCTATAGTATGGGTTTCCAGATGAGTGTGCCCAAGACCTTGTTCCAGTGAATTCGGAAACTGCTTCTTCAGAGCCTCTAACCGTATGGTTTGAGCCGAGGTGAGTGCCAAAGGCGATTCTTTTTCGAACAACTCTTCCTTTCCCTCAGTACTATTTAAATTTAAATCGAGCTCTTCGACCGCGGGGAGTAAATTAAACTCTCGCCAAAAATTCATTCCCAAATATACCTTTTGGGTCAAATTCGGGATCACATAAAAAGTTATGGTCTTTGTGACGCCGTCAAGGGTTGTTGGAATCTCACAAAAACCGATAATCCCATGCGATTTTCCATCGGCCGTTTTGACAAAGTTTTTGTAAGGCGTCATCCGAATACCATTCCTAACCATGAACTCTTCACTATCCTTACCGATCACCGAAATCGATGCCCCACTGTCGAGTAACCCCAAGACTTGTTCGCTTTTCAGCATAACACTCGCGTACATTCTCCCATCCGTTTCTGACGTTATAATTGTTTCTAAAATCATTTTCTGGTACATCTTCCTTTTCCGGAACCTTTCCCTACACTTCCCTATATGGGCACTTGCCACCCTCTTTCCCATAATTTTATTCCTCGCCTGGTAATAATTCTTCTTCCTCTCATGCAACGACTTAGGAGTGCAACTCTTTACCGGTGAACCCTCCGAGGACGACACTTCACGTTGCAAGATTCTAACGGGAGCCTCGTTTGACTTTTGCTCAACCGTACCAACCGCCTCACCTTCTACTGATCTATCTACTGGTGGTTCTGAAAGGAACGACTCTCCCCACCTCTTCGATCGTTCCCCTTCGAGTTTCCCTGATGCTTCCCGCACTCAGGAGTACTAATATTTTTCGCCCCACACAGAAAACAAAACAATTTTCTCTCATGAGAGGGGCACTGGTAAAAGGAATGTCCCTGCTGGTCGCAATTCCAGCAAAGTAGGTTGGACGTCGGACGAGAGTATGGCTTGCTCACGGCCGCCACTTCCTCTGCTCGTTCTTCTTCTACTTCCGGCACCTCAATCTCACTAACCGTGCGAGGCTGCCCCGCCTTTCTCGCTATGAAACGTTCCGCTTCCCTAGCCTTCTTTCTCAACTGCTCCAGATTATTAATCTCAGCAGCGAGCAAAATTTCACCCAACCTCTCTTTCGAATTACTTCTGACAACATCTATCAACTTCTTAGCGTCAAACGGCTCGTTCAGTCGATCGTTCAAACGAACCACCGATTCATAAAAGTCGTCAAAAGATTCCTTAATTCCCTGCCTGCGGGTCAACAACCGCATGTAGAGCTCGACTTCACTCTCCTTTGAACCGAATTCCTTGTTCATGGCCGCTTTAATCTCTTCCAGATTAGCGCTTGGTTGCTTTCGCGAAAAACCCCAAAACCACTTCTCCGCTTTACCCACCAGCAATTTATGAAAATTGGCGGCTATTTGCTGGTCAGAATATGCCGAGGAAGATTGAAGTTTGTTGACTTTGAAAAGGAATTCTTTCGCGTCCTCTTGGCCATCGAACCGAATGTTCCACCGATCCAATCGACAGTATTCAGATGCGCTCTGATAAGACCTATCATTGGACCTAGTCGGTGAGATTGATTGTCGTGGTCTCGCAACCGGCGGTTCCCGGAACGTTAAGCCCCGATTCCGGTCCATAGGAACATCTGTCGAACTCTGTTGGCAGGGAAATGGAGAAGCTGTGGAGGTATTACTAACACGCTCCAGTTTATTCATGACCCCTGACATGAAAACTTCCATTTGTTGGAATAATCGTACCTGGTTGGAAGTCATACTCCTCTCAATACGATTAGCCAAATCTTCCACCATGTTAGAATTAGAATCGCTTCCTCTCTCCCGACTCACTCCCTCTGTTAACTGCCTCTGTCGGCATTCGCTTTCTAAAAGACCCTGATTTGGTCCACTCCCACTGGGCCTACCCGCTAACTCCTCTTCTGACATTGTCGAACTGTCTATTGAATTCAGATCTGAAAAATTCCAGGACCGATCAAAACTAAAACGGTCTATTGACTCCCTGAAACGCTGGTGGAATCTTTCAAAACGGGCTTCAGAGTTCTCTAGCCACGCCTGGTAATCGTCTTGGAAAGATAACCTCCGATTACTCATCCCACGAGAACCACGTACCACTTGGCCCTTTCCTACCCCTTTAGGCGTGTCAGGCAATCTATCCCCAATCTAACCCAATACCCAGGGAAAACAGAATTGGAATTACACTCTAAACTAAACAAACCAAACTCAACTTGATAACACCCTTCACACTTTCCAGCTCAAACACAAACAATCCACGAATAAACTCACTAATAAAACACCTTAACTAACAATTCACTGAAATACCTTCTAATTCTTTCTTTTCTTTTTATCCTTTTAGCTCTCACAACTAAAATTACCGAAACAACTTCAACACACTGCACGGAATAACACTTTTTTCATATACTGGCTCGGGGTGAGCTAACCAGAAGAAAACAAATGGACTATTGGACTTAAGAGATGGCAAAGTTCTATGAGCCAACTTACCCAGAAGAAAAACGAGCAAGCTAAAAAAAATGAATTTAAACACTGAAACTACTCTGAATATATCAAATAAAAAAAAAATTATTTATTTGTTACAGGACATCCACCAACCACACGATCGGCAGATGACTCCGCAACTGTGCAGCAACAACCACTAAACCGAAGGAACGGTTACACTCTTCACCAAGTCTATGCCGACTCTCCGGATTTATTTGAAAATAAAAAACATCCTTTCGTTCTGACGAAAACATCAGCATCACACCAACCTCTCGACTTGAACTCAAGTCTGCCTTTTGATCTGACTCCGCCAAAAAATCCTTTCATCGCAACAGCAATCGGGGCACTACCCCAATCAACCGGACTTATGAAAGTTATCTTTGACACGTAACTATACCCTAGACTAAGTTATTCTAAGATATCAAAAAAACTGAAACTAACTAAAAAAAAATAAAACAAAGCAAATGAAAGGCTCAAAATATAAAAAAAAACTGTTTTGCTGCACACTCCTGCCCTACAGGCAGGCCTCACGTTCATGGGCGCCATTTTGTTACGGGCCTTTTTTGGTCGTCGGGGTCGCGCTGGCATGCTTGTCCGGCTCCTGCTCGTCGATGGGCGTGGGACTTGACCCCCATAACCCGTAAACAAAAATGAATCATGCCAGACTTTGTTGCTAATCAGGTGTAATCTTAGCATACGCGAGAAATCTCCTTAACCCACCCTACCATGTCACCGTACTCGCCTAAGTGACCCTTACTTTACCATCTCCTATATCCTTCGGTCCATCTATACACTTCCACTCACCCCTTTATGCCTAAACACACTTAGCAATTCATCCTATCAATCAAAACACAAATATTCATATCATATACATACTATAAATCATTTAATTATGCAAAAAGTAAATCTATTTAAACATTCTTCCCCTCAGTGAGGGCTTTTATAAATTATATATATATTGTTCTATAATCTAATTATTTAACTATTCTTGTTATTAAAACTTTTCCGAGTGTATGTATCTATATATATTAAATTACTCTTCGGTATATACCGCGCCTAATCTACTTCTTTGCAATGGTCCCCCAAGAACTCAACCGACTAACAAAGTTTATATATATAGAATCAAATAATTTGAATCAAACAAAAAATGACTCACCGCTTTCTATTATATCCGCTGACGATGATGTGGCCACAGCATACGGGCAGGATTCTGGTGGTGTGCTTGATTCGGATGTTTACTGAGTCGCACTGTTGGCTTATTTTATGTTATAAAAGAAAATTATTTGACTATAATATTTATACTCTATTAAGTTGGTGAGCTCGCGCCCCGCCCACTAGCGCACTTTATGGATATATCCCGGGATTGGTATATATAGATATTAGAGTGGTCCTTATTTCACTTTTTTGCGAAAATTGAGTGCGACGCCCCCTAAATCGATTCTAAAAAACTAAAAAAAAATTCCTTAATTTTTTCATATTTTTATCTCAAACCCTTCCTGGCCCTATTTTCCTGTCATTTTTGAACTAATTAACGGCAAAATTTCGAATTAGGCTCAAATGAAGCGTCTCTGAACACTCTACAGCCACGTGTATTTTTGATAAAATTAAGACCATTTGCTTATACTCTATTTTTAATAAACAAAAAGGCTGATTTCTTATTTCGCTCAATCTACCAAAAGTAAGCAACATTTTGACATGGATTATTTTTTCAAAGATATCTACGGCAATTTAAATGATATAACATTAAATTAGATTTTTTTTATTTATTATTTCATTTGTTATTAACATGTTATTAACAAAAACTTGATAAACAATTTTTTTTATAACAGCAGCCGTCTTTGAACGGATGATCGAAAAAACAAAAACTTTTTAATGAATTAGGGTCAGGAAGGGCTAGGAATAAAAATTTTAAAAAATTAGGGAATTTTTTTTTCCTGATTTAGAACCAACCTGGGGGGCGTCCCAAATTTTTTTTTCCTAAGGACCACTCTAATAGATATATATACCCGTACTACGGTACTTAAACGAAATCTTTAAACACTATTTTATGCCTTATGGGCCAAATCAAAAAAAATTAAGGAAAATCACCAAAGTGGTGCAATAATTAAAAAAAAAAATAAAATTGAATTTGTCGGGATGTGAACCCGGGTCTGCTGCCGCAGCTCCCTTTATGGGTGAGCACTCAGCCCACTCAGCCAAAAGTCTGTCTGGGTTTTGCTGGTTCTTCTCAGTGTTTTATCCGGTCTCCAGAACTAACAATCAAAATGTAGTGAATTTTCACTGAACTCAAAGTTCACGGATTTTTTTCCGAGGACGCGTTGATATAGCGTGTGGCGACTACCAGTTTTGGTAACAATAGCCCCCTCCACTGGTTCTAGCTGACTTTTACCTTTTTGAAATGAATTAACTAAATTATAATCACCAATCACTCACAACACAGTCTAACATACCTTTCCGCCAATTTCGCACTGGATCAAATTCCACAGGATGTAAAAATTCGCAATTACACTCAACACAATCAAAACTATCGTTAGCTTAATCCAAAAAAAAGAAATAATAATTAAACTAAATTGAAGTTCACACTCGACAGCACAAAAACTACCAATTTCCGCAATTACAGCAATCCTCACTTTTCGACAGTTTACAATCCTTTGTCCAGCACAAGCAGTTCAATTTGATTTAAAACCGTCAACTTCTCCTCTACGGTTTTCCGTTGACGAAACTCTTTAACGGAGGCGGGATTTACTCCCGTACCCTGAGCTTTCTCTCACAAAACCGATTCGCACGTCAACTCAAAACAAACCAATTTGGGATCAAAGTAGTGTTGCCACTATCCCACACTCAAAACAAACACTTTCGCATACAACA